>CM069441.1:126475169-126970975 GCA_035610835.1 Ophiura sarsii | reverse complement strand
ATATAACATTTTTGTTATTCGCGTGGCTCATTAAGTGGTTTATTTTATTCATCTGTTTGTCACATATTGTTTTTGTTTTTTCTCTCTTTTGGTTTTTGTTCTTTATTTTTGAACTTTTTTCGGTGGTTGTTGTTTGTCTTTCTTTCTCTCTGTCTACCACATGTAAAATGACCAGTCCGTCACAATGCATTTCGTACTTTTAATGCATTTATTAAACACGGAAGATAAAATTATAACCGTCAAGTTAAGTAAATCAGTGAGTAAATGCAAAGAAAATACAATAATTCCATGACTTCAATGGCAAATACAACGCTACAATAATTGACACAATAGTTATTACTTTATAGCGTCTATAATGCGGTTGTGACCGGTCCCTTATCAAAAAAGAAACGCATTGCGATAACAAAAAGGATTTTAATTGATTGTTGCATAATAAACTACTGTCATATAATTAGTTTAAATAATGAATTTCACCCGTTGCACCCTATGTAAGACTACATGTAGGCCTAACACTCGCGCATTCCATATAAATGGGCCATAATCACGCATGAAATGACCAGTCCCTAACAATGTACATGTCGTATTTACTTTATCTTTACCATATATAATAAGTATATACATATCTTGCCACTCTCCAAATTAGAAGAGTATGCAATGTATAGAAGACGAGTTATTCCCTATAGACAGTTGTCATATTGAGTGATTTACCATACAAACGGGCCATAATCACGCATAAAATGACCAGTCCCTAACAATGTAAATGTCGTATTTACTTTATCTTTACCGTATATAACAATTATATACATATCTTGCCACTCTCCAAATTAGAAGATTATGCAACGTATAGAAGACGAGTTATTCCCTATAGACAGTTGCCATATTGAGTGATTTGCCATACAAACGGGCCACAATCACGCATAAAATGACCAGTCCCTAACAATGTAAATGTTGTATTTACTTTATCTTTACCGTATATAACAATTATATACATATCTTGCCACTCTCCAAATTAGAAGATTATGCAATGTATAGAACACGAGTTATTTCCTATAGACAGTTGTCATATTGAGCATTTACCAATAGCCTCAGACAATTCCGGAAATAACTGTTGAACCACTTTGAGGACTTCGTTGAAATCAACCCCCCAGTCCCCCCATTCAATGTTGTTCGGAACCGTTTCATCACCACGGTCGTTGGGACCCTCAACATTGATTGGTGGGGGCGGGGGAGGGATATCACTTAATAGATAGCTCAAGCTCCCCACACAAGTTTGTTGCAAAATCAGCGCTTGAAAATAGTCCCATAAAGTGGGATATTAGCAAAGAAATGGACCATGTGGTCCAACACCAATTTTCCTGAATTGTCTGAATGAAGTCCAAAAAAAATCATCTGATTTTACATTTTTAGCCACAACTTTTTTATTTGTAAGTCTTTTTTGATCAAATTTTCAGTAAATAGAGATGCTATGAATCTCCTGATATACCATCATCAAGAGGTGTCTACAGTACCGAATTAGGGACTGGTCATATTAAATACCTAAACCTGCATATTTGCTCCTATTATTCAAGGAAGCCTGACTTGTTTATTTAAAAAAAAACCATCTTATACCCCGATAAACACGAGAACATTATAAAATATGATTTAAATACAACTTTGACGGTTCGTGCGTGGCGCTCGACCCAATCCCATGCGTATCCCTTGGTTACAGCTTGCGCTACGCGTTTGCATAAACTTCGAGCATAGCACTCGACTTTGTTACCAAGAAATAACATGAACAATGAGATGGTAACTAACATTGCGGTTCATTACATATCAATAGAGGCAAGATATGAATAGGTTCAGTCATTACATTCATTGTTCGTGTACAGATCATGATTAACAATATATACGTCTCGCGCGCAGCGATCGACACGCCACGCGCACAGCGATCGACACTCTTCGCGCACATTGATTGACACGCCTCGCGCATATCGCTCCAAGCGGCTCGGACATAGCGCACGACATTGCTCGCGTTACCGCGGCAATCATTTATTACAGAATTATTACATCTATAACATTATAATAACAAGGCTAAAGCTAAATAAAGAGAATTATATTAAATAGCATCGTCCACAGTGGTATAAACATTACATTGTGGGTAATTCGCCGAACCCTGTCTTTGGAATTCTAATGACGCGGTGATGGACAATCGTAACACGGTTGACCGTATTGAATTGCACGCGTGTACACGATTGTCCGTCTAAATTAAATAGATAATAGGAGTTAGTTCTATTATTTATCGGGGACAATCGACCGATGTGCATGCTTTTCAATGGATGGACAAACGCAACGGTTGACCATACTCTGATAGTACGAGGGCATGGTTCTGAATAAAAAGACGCTATAAGGCGTGACTATGAAAGGTGTATTGTGAATCAGTGCTAATTTCTAAAGCCGAAGATAATATGACACTTGATTTGGCTTGATATTGCATAGATGGGCGATTAGCTCAATTGGTTAGCGCGTTGGCCTATTCATACTTAAGGGCAGAGACACGGGTTCAAATCCTCATGGCGGGAGCCATTTGTGTTTTTAATAATGTATTAATATAACATTTTTGTTATTCGCGTGGCTCATTAAGTGGTTTATTTTATTCATCTGTTTGTCACATATTGTTTTTGTTTTTTCTCTCTTTTGGTTTTTGTTCTTTATTTTTGAACTTTTTTCGGTGGTTGTTGTTTGTCTTTCTTTCTCTCTGTCTACCACATGTAAAATGACCAGTCCGTCACAATGCATTTCGTACTTTTAATGCATTTATTAAACACGGAAGATAAAATTATAACCGTCAAGTTAAGTAAATCAGTGAGTAAATGCAAAGAAAATACAATAATTCCATGACTTCAATGGCAAATACAACGCTACAATAATTGACACAATAGTTATTACTTTATAGCGTCTATAATGCGGTTGTGACCGGTCCCTTATCAAAAAAGAAACGCATTGCGATAACAAAAAGGATTTTAATTGATTGTTGCATAATAAACTACTGTCATATAATTAGTTTAAATAATGAATTTCACCCGTTGCACCCTATGTAAGACTACATGTAGGCCTAACACTCGCGCATTCCATATAAATGGGCCATAATCACGCATGAAATGACCAGTCCCTAACAATGTACATGTCGTATTTACTTTATCTTTACCATATATAATAAGTATATACATATCTTGCCACTCTCCAAATTAGAAGAGTATGCAATGTATAGAAGACGAGTTATTCCCTATAGACAGTTGTCATATTGAGTGATTTACCATACAAACGGGCCATAATCACGCATAAAATGACCAGTCCCTAACAATGTAAATGTCGTATTTACTTTATCTTTACCGTATATAACAATTATATACATATCTTGCCACTCTCCAAATTAGAAGATTATGCAACGTATAGAAGACGAGTTATTCCCTATAGACAGTTGCCATATTGAGTGATTTGCCATACAAACGGGCCACAATCACGCATAAAATGACCAGTCCCTAACAATGTAAATGTTGTATTTACTTTATCTTTACCGTATATAACAATTATATACATATCTTGCCACTCTCCAAATTAGAAGATTATGCAATGTATAGAACACGAGTTATTTCCTATAGACAGTTGTCATATTGAGCATTTACCAATAGCCTCAGACAATTCCGGAAATAACTGTTGAACCACTTTGAGGACTTCGTTGAAATCAACCCCCCAGTCCCCCCATTCAATGTTGTTCGGAACCGTTTCATCACCACGGTCGTTGGGACCCTCAACATTGATTGGTGGGGGCGGGGGAGGGATATCACTTAATAGATAGCTCAAGCTCCCCACACAAGTTTGTTGCAAAATCAGCGCTTGAAAATAGTCCCATAAAGTGGGATATTAGCAAAGAAATGGACCATGTGGTCCAACACCAATTTTCCTGAATTGTCTGAATGAAGTCCAAAAAAAATCATCTGATTTTACATTTTTAGCCACAACTTTTTTATTTGTAAGTCTTTTTTGATCAAATTTTCAGTAAATAGAGATGCTATGAATCTCCTGATATACCATCATCAAGAGGTGTCTACAGTACCGAATTAGGGACTGGTCATATTAAATACCTAAACCTGCATATTTGCTCCTATTATTCAAGGAAGCCTGACTTGTTTATTTAAAAAAAAACCATCTTATACCCCGATAAACACGAGAACATTATAAAATATGATTTAAATACAACTTTGACGGTTCGTGCGTGGCGCTCGACCCAATCCCATGCGTATCCCTTGGTTACAGCTTGCGCTACGCGTTTGCATAAACTTCGAGCATAGCACTCGACTTTGTTACCAAGAAATAACATGAACAATGAGATGGTAACTAACATTGCGGTTCATTACATATCAATAGAGGCAAGATATGAATAGGTTCAGTCATTACATTCATTGTTCGTGTACAGATCATGATTAACAATATATACGTCTCGCGCGCAGCGATCGACACGCCACGCGCACAGCGATCGACACTCTTCGCGCACATTGATTGACACGCCTCGCGCATATCGCTCCAAGCGGCTCGGACATAGCGCACGACATTGCTCGCGTTACCGCGGCAATCATTTATTACAGAATTATTACATCTATAACATTATAATAACAAGGCTAAAGCTAAATAAAGAGAATTATATTAAATAGCATCGTCCACAGTGGTATAAACATTACATTGTGGGTAATTCGCCGAACCCTGTCTTTGGAATTCTAATGACGCGGTGATGGACAATCGTAACACGGTTGACCGTATTGAATTGCACGCGTGTACACGATTGTCCGTCTAAATTAAATAGATAATAGGAGTTAGTTCTATTATTTATCGGGGACAATCGACCGATGTGCATGCTTTTCAATGGATGGACAAACGCAACGGTTGACCATACTCTGATAGTACGAGGGCATGGTTCTGAATAAAAAGACGCTATAAGGCGTGACTATGAAAGGTGTATTGTGAATCAGTGCTAATTTCTAAAGCCGAAGATAATATGACACTTGATTTGGCTTGATATTGCATAGATGGGCGATTAGCTCAATTGGTTAGCGCGTTGGCCTATTCATACTTAAGGGCAGAGACACGGGTTCAAATCCTCATGGCGGGAGCCATTTGTGTTTTTAATAATGTATTAATATAACATTTTTGTTATTCGCGTGGCTCATTAAGTGGTTTATTTTATTCATCTGTTTGTCACATATTGTTTTTGTTTTTTCTCTCTTTTGGTTTTTGTTCTTTATTTTTGAACTTTTTTCGGTGGTTGTTGTTTGTCTTTCTTTCTCTCTGTCTACCACATGTAAAATGACCAGTCCGTCACAATGCATTTCGTACTTTTAATGCATTTATTAAACACGGAAGATAAAATTATAACCGTCAAGTTAAGTAAATCAGTGAGTAAATGCAAAGAAAATACAATAATTCCATGACTTCAATGGCAAATACAACGCTACAATAATTGACACAATAGTTATTACTTTATAGCGTCTATAATGCGGTTGTGACCGGTCCCTTATCAAAAAAGAAACGCATTGCGATAACAAAAAGGATTTTAATTGATTGTTGCATAATAAACTACTGTCATATAATTAGTTTAAATAATGAATTTCACCCGTTGCACCCTATGTAAGACTACATGTAGGCCTAACACTCGCGCATTCCATATAAATGGGCCATAATCACGCATGAAATGACCAGTCCCTAACAATGTACATGTCGTATTTACTTTATCTTTACCATATATAATAAGTATATACATATCTTGCCACTCTCCAAATTAGAAGAGTATGCAATGTATAGAAGACGAGTTATTCCCTATAGACAGTTGTCATATTGAGTGATTTACCATACAAACGGGCCATAATCACGCATAAAATGACCAGTCCCTAACAATGTAAATGTCGTATTTACTTTATCTTTACCGTATATAACAATTATATACATATCTTGCCACTCTCCAAATTAGAAGATTATGCAACGTATAGAAGACGAGTTATTCCCTATAGACAGTTGCCATATTGAGTGATTTGCCATACAAACGGGCCACAATCACGCATAAAATGACCAGTCCCTAACAATGTAAATGTTGTATTTACTTTATCTTTACCGTATATAACAATTATATACATATCTTGCCACTCTCCAAATTAGAAGATTATGCAATGTATAGAACACGAGTTATTTCCTATAGACAGTTGTCATATTGAGCATTTACCAATAGCCTCAGACAATTCCGGAAATAACTGTTGAACCACTTTGAGGACTTCGTTGAAATCAACCCCCCAGTCCCCCCATTCAATGTTGTTCGGAACCGTTTCATCACCACGGTCGTTGGGACCCTCAACATTGATTGGTGGGGGCGGGGGAGGGATATCACTTAATAGATAGCTCAAGCTCCCCACACAAGTTTGTTGCAAAATCAGCGCTTGAAAATAGTCCCATAAAGTGGGATATTAGCAAAGAAATGGACCATGTGGTCCAACACCAATTTTCCTGAATTGTCTGAATGAAGTCCAAAAAAAATCATCTGATTTTACATTTTTAGCCACAACTTTTTTATTTGTAAGTCTTTTTTGATCAAATTTTCAGTAAATAGAGATGCTATGAATCTCCTGATATACCATCATCAAGAGGTGTCTACAGTACCGAATTAGGGACTGGTCATATTAAATACCTAAACCTGCATATTTGCTCCTATTATTCAAGGAAGCCTGACTTGTTTATTTAAAAAAAAACCATCTTATACCCCGATAAACACGAGAACATTATAAAATATGATTTAAATACAACTTTGACGGTTCGTGCGTGGCGCTCGACCCAATCCCATGCGTATCCCTTGGTTACAGCTTGCGCTACGCGTTTGCATAAACTTCGAGCATAGCACTCGACTTTGTTACCAAGAAATAACATGAACAATGAGATGGTAACTAACATTGCGGTTCATTACATATCAATAGAGGCAAGATATGAATAGGTTCAGTCATTACATTCATTGTTCGTGTACAGATCATGATTAACAATATATACGTCTCGCGCGCAGCGATCGACACGCCACGCGCACAGCGATCGACACTCTTCGCGCACATTGATTGACACGCCTCGCGCATATCGCTCCAAGCGGCTCGGACATAGCGCACGACATTGCTCGCGTTACCGCGGCAATCATTTATTACAGAATTATTACATTTATAACATTATAATAACAAGGCTAAAGCTAAATAAAGAGAATTATATTAAATAGCATCGTCCACAGTGGTATAAACATTACATTGTGGGTAATTCGCCGAACCCTGTCTTTGGAATTCTAATGACGCGGTGATGGACAATCGTAACACGGTTGACCGTATTGAATTGCACGCGTGTACACGATTGTCCGTCTAAATTAAATAGATAATAGGAGTTAGTTCTATTATTTATCGGGGACAATCGACCGATGTGCATGCTTTTCAATGGATGGACAAACGCAACGGTTGACCATACTCTGATAGTACGAGGGCATGGTTCTGAATAAAAAGACGCTATAAGGCGTGACTATGAAAGGTGTATTGTGAATCAGTGCTAATTTCTAAAGCCGAAGATAATATGACACTTGATTTGGCTTGATATTGCATAGATGGGCGATTAGCTCAATTGGTTAGCGCGTTGGCCTATTCATACTTAAGGGCAGAGACACGGGTTCAAATCCTCATGGCGGGAGCCATTTGTGTTTTTAATAATGTATTAATATAACATTTTTGTTATTCGCGTGGCTCATTAAGTGGTTTATTTTATTCATCTGTTTGTCACATATTGTTTTTGTTTTTTCTCTCTTTTGGTTTTTGTTCTTTATTTTTGAACTTTTTTCGGTGGTTGTTGTTTGTCTTTCTTTCTCTCTGTCTACCACATGTAAAATGACCAGTCCGTCACAATGCATTTCGTACTTTTAATGCATTTATTAAACACGGAAGATAAAATTATAACCGTCAAGTTAAGTAAATCAGTGAGTAAATGCAAAGAAAATACAATAATTCCATGACTTCAATGGCAAATACAACGCTACAATAATTGACACAATAGTTATTACTTTATAGCGTCTATAATGCGGTTGTGACCGGTCCCTTATCAAAAAAGAAACGCATTGCGATAACAAAAAGGATTTTAATTGATTGTTGCATAATAAACTACTGTCATATAATTAGTTTAAATAATGAATTTCACCCGTTGCACCCTATGTAAGACTACATGTAGGCCTAACACTCGCGCATTCCATATAAATGGGCCATAATCACGCATGAAATGACCAGTCCCTAACAATGTACATGTCGTATTTACTTTATCTTTACCATATATAATAAGTATATACATATCTTGCCACTCTCCAAATTAGAAGAGTATGCAATGTATAGAAGACGAGTTATTCCCTATAGACAGTTGTCATATTGAGTGATTTACCATACAAACGGGCCATAATCACGCATAAAATGACCAGTCCCTAACAATGTAAATGTCGTATTTACTTTATCTTTACCGTATATAACAATTATATACATATCTTGCCACTCTCCAAATTAGAAGATTATGCAACGTATAGAAGACGAGTTATTCCCTATAGACAGTTGCCATATTGAGTGATTTGCCATACAAACGGGCCACAATCACGCATAAAATGACCAGTCCCTAACAATGTAAATGTTGTATTTACTTTATCTTTACCGTATATAACAATTATATACATATCTTGCCACTCTCCAAATTAGAAGATTATGCAATGTATAGAACACGAGTTATTTCCTATAGACAGTTGTCATATTGAGCATTTACCAATAGCCTCAGACATGTCTGAATGAAGTCCAAAAAAAATCATCTGATTTTACATTTTTAGCCACAACTTTTTTATTTGTAAGTCTTTTTTGATCAAATTTTCAGTAAATAGAGATGCTATGAATCTCCTGATATACCATCATCAAGAGGTGTCTACAGTACCGAATTAGGGACTGGTCATATTAAATACCTAAACCTGCATATTTGCTCCTATTATTCAAGGAAGCCTGACTTGTTTATTTAAAAAAAAACCATCTTATACCCCGATAAACACGAGAACATTATAAAATATGATTTAAATACAACTTTGACGGTTCGTGCGTGGCGCTCGACCCAATCCCATGCGTATCCCTTGGTTACAGCTTGCGCTACGCGTTTGCATAAACTTCGAGCATAGCACTCGACTTTGTTACCAAGAAATAACATGAACAATGAGATGGTAACTAACATTGCGGTTCATTACATATCAATAGAGGCAAGATATGAATAGGTTCAGTCATTACATTCATTGTTCGTGTACAGATCATGATTAACAATATATACGTCTCGCGCGCAGCGATCGACACGCCACGCGCACAGCGATCGACACTCTTCGCGCACATTGATTGACACGCCTCGCGCATATCGCTCCAAGCGGCTCGGACATAGCGCACGACATTGCTCGCGTTACCGCGGCAATCATTTA
This sequence comes from Ophiura sarsii, assembly GCA_035610835.1. Classification (NCBI taxonomy): domain Eukaryota; kingdom Metazoa; phylum Echinodermata; class Ophiuroidea; order Amphilepidida; family Ophiuridae; genus Ophiura; species Ophiura sarsii. Next base: position 126,961,458 of record CM069441.1, on the reverse strand, counting down.
TTACAGAATTATTACATTTATAACATTATAATAACAAGGCTAAAGCTAAATAAAGAGAATTATATTAAATAGCATCGTCCACAGTGGTATAAACATTACATTGTGGGTAATTCGCCGAACCCTGTCTTTGGAATTCTAATGACGCGGTGATGGACAATCGTAACACGGTTGACCGTATTGAATTGCACGCGTGTACACGATTGTCCGTCTAAATTAAATAGATAATAGGAGTTAGTTCTATTATTTATCGGGGACAATCGACCGATGTGCATGCTTTTCAATGGATGGACAAACGCAACGGTTGACCATACTCTGATAGTACGAGGGCATGGTTCTGAATAAAAAGACGCTATAAGGCGTGACTATGAAAGGTGTATTGTGAATCAGTGCTAATTTCTAAAGCCGAAGATAATATGACACTTGATTTGGCTTGATATTGCATAGATGGGCGATTAGCTCAATTGGTTAGCGCGTTGGCCTATTCATACTTAAGGGCAGAGACACGGGTTCAAATCCTCATGGCGGGAGCCATTTGTGTTTTTAATAATGTATTAATATAACATTTTTGTTATTCGCGTGGCTCATTAAGTGGTTTATTTTATTCATCTGTTTGTCACATATTGTTTTTGTTTTTTCTCTCTTTTGGTTTTTGTTCTTTATTTTTGAACTTTTTTCGGTGGTTGTTGTTTGTCTTTCTTTCTCTCTGTCTACCACATGTAAAATGACCAGTCCGTCACAATGCATTTCGTACTTTTAATGCATTTATTAAACACGGAAGATAAAATTATAACCGTCAAGTTAAGTAAATCAGTGAGTAAATGCAAAGAAAATACAATAATTCCATGACTTCAATGGCAAATACAACGCTACAATAATTGACACAATAGTTATTACTTTATAGCGTCTATAATGCGGTTGTGACCGGTCCCTTATCAAAAAAGAAACGCATTGCGATAACAAAAAGGATTTTAATTGATTGTTGCATAATAAACTACTGTCATATAATTAGTTTAAATAATGAATTTCACCCGTTGCACCCTATGTAAGACTACATGTAGGCCTAACACTCGCGCATTCCATATAAATGGGCCATAATCACGCATGAAATGACCAGTCCCTAACAATGTACATGTCGTATTTACTTTATCTTTACCATATATAATAAGTATATACATATCTTGCCACTCTCCAAATTAGAAGAGTATGCAATGTATAGAAGACGAGTTATTCCCTATAGACAGTTGTCATATTGAGTGATTTACCATACAAACGGGCCATAATCACGCATAAAATGACCAGTCCCTAACAATGTAAATGTCGTATTTACTTTATCTTTACCGTATATAACAATTATATACATATCTTGCCACTCTCCAAATTAGAAGATTATGCAACGTATAGAAGACGAGTTATTCCCTATAGACAGTTGCCATATTGAGTGATTTGCCATACAAACGGGCCACAATCACGCATAAAATGACCAGTCCCTAACAATGTAAATGTTGTATTTACTTTATCTTTACCGTATATAACAATTATATACATATCTTGCCACTCTCCAAATTAGAAGATTATGCAATGTATAGAACACGAGTTATTTCCTATAGACAGTTGTCATATTGAGCATTTACCAATAGCCTCAGACAATTCCGGAAATAACTGTTGAACCACTTTGAGGACTTCGTTGAAATCAACCCCCCAGTCCCCCCATTCAATGTTGTTCGGAACCGTTTCATCACCACGGTCGTTGGGACCCTCAACATTGATTGGTGGGGGCGGGGGAGGGATATCACTTAATAGATAGCTCAAGCTCCCCACACAAGTTTGTTGCAAAATCAGCGCTTGAAAATAGTCCCATAAAGTGGGATATTAGCAAAGAAATGGACCATGTGGTCCAACACCAATTTTCCTGAATTGTCTGAATGAAGTCCAAAAAAAATCATCTGATTTTACATTTTTAGCCACAACTTTTTTATTTGTAAGTCTTTTTTGATCAAATTTTCAGTAAATAGAGATGCTATGAATCTCCTGATATACCATCATCAAGAGGTGTCTACAGTACCGAATTAGGGACTGGTCATATTAAATACCTAAACCTGCATATTTGCTCCTATTATTCAAGGAAGCCTGACTTGTTTATTTAAAAAAAAACCATCTTATACCCCGATAAACACGAGAACATTATAAAATATGATTTAAATACAACTTTGACGGTTCGTGCGTGGCGCTCGACCCAATCCCATGCGTATCCCTTGGTTACAGCTTGCGCTACGCGTTTGCATAAACTTCGAGCATAGCACTCGACTTTGTTACCAAGAAATAACATGAACAATGAGATGGTAACTAACATTGCGGTTCATTACATATCAATAGAGGCAAGATATGAATAGGTTCAGTCATTACATTCATTGTTCGTGTACAGATCATGATTAACAATATATACGTCTCGCGCGCAGCGATCGACACGCCACGCGCACAGCGATCGACACTCTTCGCGCACATTGATTGACACGCCTCGCGCATATCGCTCCAAGCGGCTCGGACATAGCGCACGACATTGCTCGCGTTACCGCGGCAATCATTTATTACAGAATTATTACATTTATAACATTATAATAACAAGGCTAAAGCTAAATAAAGAGAATTATATTAAATAGCATCGTCCACAGTGGTATAAACATTACATTGTGGGTAATTCGCCGAACCCTGTCTTTGGAATTCTAATGACGCGGTGATGGACAATCGTAACACGGTTGACCGTATTGAATTGCACGCGTGTACACGATTGTCCGTCTAAATTAAATAGATAATAGGAGTTAGTTCTATTATTTATCGGGGACAATCGACCGATGTGCATGCTTTTCAATGGATGGACAAACGCAACGGTTGACCATACTCTGATAGTACGAGGGCATGGTTCTGAATAAAAAGACGCTATAAGGCGTGACTATGAAAGGTGTATTGTGAATCAGTGCTAATTTCTAAAGCCGAAGATAATATGACACTTGATTTGGCTTGATATTGCATAGATGGGCGATTAGCTCAATTGGTTAGCGCGTTGGCCTATTCATACTTAAGGGCAGAGACACGGGTTCAAATCCTCATGGCGGGAGCCATTTGTGTTTTTAATAATGTATTAATATAACATTTTTGTTATTCGCGTGGCTCATTAAGTGGTTTATTTTATTCATCTGTTTGTCACATATTGTTTTTGTTTTTTCTCTCTTTTGGTTTTTGTTCTTTATTTTTGAACTTTTTTCGGTGGTTGTTGTTTGTCTTTCTTTCTCTCTGTCTACCACATGTAAAATGACCAGTCCGTCACAATGCATTTCGTACTTTTAATGCATTTATTAAACACGGAAGATAAAATTATAACCGTCAAGTTAAGTAAATCAGTGAGTAAATGCAAAGAAAATACAATAATTCCATGACTTCAATGGCAAATACAACGCTACAATAATTGACACAATAGTTATTACTTTATAGCGTCTATAATGCGGTTGTGACCGGTCCCTTATCAAAAAAGAAACGCATTGCGATAACAAAAAGGATTTTAATTGATTGTTGCATAATAAACTACTGTCATATAATTAGTTTAAATAATGAATTTCACCCGTTGCACCCTATGTAAGACTACATGTAGGCCTAACACTCGCGCATTCCATATAAATGGGCCATAATCACGCATGAAATGACCAGTCCCTAACAATGTACATGTCGTATTTACTTTATCTTTACCATATATAATAAGTATATACATATCTTGCCACTCTCCAAATTAGAAGAGTATGCAATGTATAGAAGACGAGTTATTCCCTATAGACAGTTGTCATATTGAGTGATTTACCATACAAACGGGCCATAATCACGCATAAAATGACCAGTCCCTAACAATGTAAATGTCGTATTTACTTTATCTTTACCGTATATAACAATTATATACATATCTTGCCACTCTCCAAATTAGAAGATTATGCAACGTATAGAAGACGAGTTATTCCCTATAGACAGTTGCCATATTGAGTGATTTGCCATACAAACGGGCCACAATCACGCATAAAATGACCAGTCCCTAACAATGTAAATGTTGTATTTACTTTATCTTTACCGTATATAACAATTATATACATATCTTGCCACTCTCCAAATTAGAAGATTATGCAATGTATAGAACACGAGTTATTTCCTATAGACAGTTGTCATATTGAGCATTTACCAATAGCCTCAGACATGTCTGAATGAAGTCCAAAAAAAATCATCTGATTTTACATTTTTAGCCACAACTTTTTTATTTGTAAGTCTTTTTTGATCAAATTTTCAGTAAATAGAGATGCTATGAATCTCCTGATATACCATCATCAAGAGGTGTCTACAGTACCGAATTAGGGACTGGTCATATTAAATACCTAAACCTGCATATTTGCTCCTATTATTCAAGGAAGCCTGACTTGTTTATTTAAAAAAAACCCATCTTATACCCCGATAAACACGAGAACATTATAAAATATGATTTAAATACAACTTTGACGGTTCGTGCGTGGCGCTCGACCCAATCCCATGCGTATCCCTTGGTTACAGCTTGCGCTACGCGTTTGCATAAACTTCGAGCATAGCACTCGACTTTGTTACCAAGAAATAACATGAACAATGAGATGGTAACTAACATTGCGGTTCATTACATATCAATAGAGGCAAGATATGAATAGGTTCAGTCATTACATTCATTGTTCGTGTACAGATCATGATTAACAATATATACGTCTCGCGCGCAGCGATCGACACGCCACGCGCACAGCGATCGACACTCTTCGCGCACATTGATTGACACGCCTCGCGCATATCGCTCCAAGCGGCTCGGACATAGCGCACGACATTGCTCGCGTTACCGCGGCAATCATTTATTACAGAATTATTACATTTATAACATTATAATAACAAGGCTAAAGCTAAATAAAGAGAATTATATTAAATAGCATCGTCCACAGTGGTATAAACATTACATTGTGGGTAATTCGCCGAACCCTGTCTTTGGAATTCTAATGACGCGGTGATGGACAATCGTAACACGGTTGACCGTATTGAATTGCACGCGTGTACACGATTGTCCGTCTAAATTAAATAGATAATAGGAGTTAGTTCTATTATTTATCGGGGACAATCGACCGATGTGCATGCTTTTCAATGGATGGACAAACGCAACGGTTGACCATACTCTGATAGTACGAGGGCATGGTTCTGAATAAAAAGACGCTATAAGGCGTGACTATGAAAGGTGTATTGTGAATCAGTGCTAATTTCTAAAGCCGAAGATAATATGACACTTGATTTGGCTTGATATTGCATAGATGGGCGATTAGCTCAATTGGTTAGCGCGTTGGCCTATTCATACTTAAGGGCAGAGACACGGGTTCAAATCCTCATGGCGGGAGCCATTTGTGTTTTTAATAATGTATTAATATAACATTTTTGTTATTCGCGTGGCTCATTAAGTGGTTTATTTTATTCATCTGTTTGTCACATATTGTTTTTGTTTTTTCTCTCTTTTGGTTTTTGTTCTTTATTTTTGAACTTTTTTCGGTGGTTGTTGTTTGTCTTTCTTTCTCTCTGTCTACCACATGTAAAATGACCAGTCCGTCACAATGCATTTCGTACTTTTAATGCATTTATTAAACACGGAAGATAAAATTATAACCGTCAAGTTAAGTAAATCAGTGAGTAAATGCAAAGAAAATACAATAATTCCATGACTTCAATGGCAAATACAACGCTACAATAATTGACACAATAGTTATTACTTTATAGCGTCTATAATGCGGTTGTGACCGGTCCCTTATCAAAAAAGAAACGCATTGCGATAACAAAAAGGATTTTAATTGATTGTTGCATAATAAACTACTGTCATATAATTAGTTTAAATAATGAATTTCACCCGTTGCACCCTATGTAAGACTACATGTAGGCCTAACACTCGCGCATTCCATATAAATGGGCCATAATCACGCATGAAATGACCAGTCCCTAACAATGTACATGTCGTATTTACTTTATCTTTACCATATATAATAAGTATATACATATCTTGCCACTCTCCAAATTAGAAGAGTATGCAATGTATAGAAGACGAGTTATTCCCTATAGACAGTTGTCATATTGAGTGATTTACCATACAAACGGGCCATAATCACGCATAAAATGACCAGTCCCTAACAATGTAAATGTCGTATTTACTTTATCTTTACCGTATATAACAATTATATACATATCTTGCCACTCTCCAAATTAGAAGATTATGCAACGTATAGAAGACGAGTTATTCCCTATAGACAGTTGCCATATTGAGTGATTTGCCATACAAACGGGCCACAATCACGCATAAAATGACCAGTCCCTAACAATGTAAATGTCGTATTTACTTTATCTTTACCGTATATAACAATTATATACATATCTTGCCACTCTCCAAATTAGAAGATTATGCAATGTATAGAACACGAGTTATTTCCTATAGACAGTTGTCATATTGAGCATTTACCAATAGCCTCAGACATGTCTGAATGAAGTCCAAAAAAAATCATCTGATTTTACATTTTTAGCCACAACTTTTTTATTTGTAAGTCTTTTTTGATCAAATTTTCAGTAAATAGAGATGCTATGAATCTCCTGATATACCATCATCAAGAGGTGTCTACAGTACCGAATTAGGGACTGGTCATATTAAATACCTAAACCTGCATATTTGCTCCTATTATTCAAGGAAGCCTGACTTGTTTATTTTAAAAAAAACCATCTTATACCCCGATAAACACGAGAACATTATAAAATATGATTTAAATACAACTTTGACGGTTCGTGCGTGGCGCTCGACCCAATCCCATGCGTATCCCTTGGTTACAGCTTGCGCTACGCGTTTGCATAAACTTCGAGCATAGCACTCGACTTTGTTACCAAGAAATAACATGAACAATGAGATGGTAACTAACATTGCGGTTCATTACATATCAATAGAGGCAAGATATGAATAGGTTCAGTCATTACATTCATTGTTCGTGTACAGATCATGATTAACAATATATACGTCTCGCGCGCAGCGATCGACACGCCACGCGCACAGCGATCGACACTCTTCGCGCACATTGATTGACACGCCTCGCGCATATCGCTCCAAGCGGCTCGGACATAGCGCACGACATTGCTCGCGTTACCGCGGCAATCATTTATTACAGAATTATTACATTTATAACATTATAATAACAAGGCTAAAGCTAAATAAAGAGAATTATATTAAATAGCATCGTCCACAGTGGTATAAACATTACATTGTGGGTAATTCGCCGAACCCTGTCTTTGGAATTCTAATGACGCGGTGATGGACAATCGTAACACGGTTGACCGTATTGAATTGCACGCGTGTACACGATTGTCCGTCTAAATTAAATAGATAATAGGAGTTAGTTCTATTATTTATCGGGGACAATCGACCGATGTGCATGCTTTTCAATGGATGGACAAACGCAACGGTTGACCATACTCTGATAGTACGAGGGCATGGTTCTGAATAAAAAGACGCTATAAGGCGTGACTATGAAAGGTGTATTGTGAATCAGTGCTAATTTCTAAAGCCGAAGATAATATGACACTTGATTTGGCTTGATATTGCATAGATGGGCGATTAGCTCAATTGGTTAGCGCGTTGGCCTATTCATACTTAAGGGCAGAGACACGGGTTCAAATCCTCATGGCGGGAGCCATTTGTGTTTTTAATAATGTATTAATATAACATTTTTGTTATTCGCGTGGCTCATTAAGTGGTTTATTTTATTCATCTGTTTGTCACATATTGTTTTTGTTTTTTCTCTCTTTTGGTTTTTGTTCTTTATTTTTGAACTTTTTTCGGTGGTTGTTGTTTGTCTTTCTTTCTCTCTGTCTACCACATGTAAAATGACCAGTCCGTCACAATGCATTTCGTACTTTTAATGCATTTATTAAACACGGAAGATAAAATTATAACCGTCAAGTTAAGTAAATCAGTGAGTAAATGCAAAGAAAATACAATAATTCCATGACTTCAATGGCAAATACAACGCTACAATAATTGACACAATAGTTATTACTTTATAGCGTCTATAATGCGGTTGTGACCGGTCCCTTATCAAAAAAGAAACGCATTGCGATAACAAAAAGGATTTTAATTGATTGTTGCATAATAAACTACTGTCATATAATTAGTTTAAATAATGAATTTCACCCGTTGCACCCTATGTAAGACTACATGTAGGCCTAACACTCGCGCATTCCATATAAATGGGCCATAATCACGCATGAAATGACCAGTCCCTAACAATGTACATGTCGTATTTACTTTATCTTTACCATATATAATAAGTATATACATATCTTGCCACTCTCCAAATTAGAAGAGTATGCAATGTATAGAAGACGAGTTATTCCCTATAGACAGTTGTCATATTGAGTGATTTACCATACAAACGGGCCATAATCACGCATAAAATGACCAGTCCCTAACAATGTAAATGTCGTATTTACTTTATCTTTACCGTATATAACAATTATATACATATCTTGCCACTCTCCAAATTAGAAGATTATGCAACGTATAGAAGACGAGTTATTCCCTATAGACAGTTGCCATATTGAGTGATTTGCCATACAAACGGGCCACAATCACGCATAAAATGACCAGTCCCTAACAATGTAAATGTCGTATTTACTTTATCTTTACCGTATATAACAATTATATACATATCTTGCCACTCTCCAAATTAGAAGATTATGCAATGTATAGAACACGAGTTATTTCCTATAGACAGTTGTCATATTGAGCATTTACCAATAGCCTCAGACAATTCCGGAAATAACTGTTGAACCACTTTGAGGACTTCGTTGAAATCAACCCCCCAGTCCCCCCATTCAATGTTGTTCGGAACCGTTTCATCACCACGGTCGTTGGGACCCTCAACATTGATTGGTGGGGGCGGGGGAGGGATATCACTTAATAGATAGCTCAAGCTCCCCACACAAGTTTGTTGCAAAATCAGCGCTTGAAAATAGTCCCATAAAGTGGGATATTAGCAAAGAAATGGACCATGTGGTCCAACACCAATTTTCCTGAATTGTCTGAATGAAGTCCAAAAAAAATCATCTGATTTTACATTTTTAGCCACAACTTTTTTATTTGTAAGTCTTTTTTGATCAAATTTTCAGTAAATAGAGATGCTATGAATCTCCTGATATACCATCATCAAGAGGTGTCTACAGTACCGAATTAGGGACTGGTCATATTAAATACCTAAACCTGCATATTTGCTCCTATTATTCAAGGAAGCCTGACTTGTTTATTTAAAAAAAAAACATCTTATACCCCGATAAACACGAGAACATTATAAAATATGATTTAAATACAACTTTGACGGTTCGTGCGTGGCGCTCGACCCAATCCCATGCGTATCCCTTGGTTACAGCTTGCGCTACGCGTTTGCATAAACTTCGAGCATAGCACTCGACTTTGTTACCAAGAAATAACATGAACAATGAGATGGTAACTAACATTGCGGTTCATTACATATCAATAGAGGCAAGATATGAATAGGTTCAGTCATTACATTCATTGTTCGTGTACAGATCATGATTAACAATATATACGTCTCGCGCGCAGCGATCGACACGCCACGCGCACAGCGATCGACACTCTTCGCGCACATTGATTGACACGCCTCGCGCATATCGCTCCAAGCGGCTCGGACATAGCGCACGACATTGCTCGCGTTACCGCGGCAATCATTTATTACAGAATTATTACATTTATAACATTATAATAACAAGGCTAAAGCTAAATAAAGAGAATTATATTAAATAGCATCGTCCACAGTGGTATAAACATTACATTGTGGGTAATTCGCCGAACCCTGTCTTTGGAATTCTAATGACGCGGTGATGGACAATCGTAACACGGTTGACCGTATTGAATTGCACGCGTGTACACGATTGTCCGTCTAAATTAAATAGATAATAGGAGTTAGTTCTATTATTTATCGGGGACAATCGACCGATGTGCATGCTTTTCAATGGATGGACAAACGCAACGGTTGACCATACTCTGATAGTACGAGGGCATGGTTCTGAATAAAAAGACGCTATAAGGCGTGACTATGAAAGGTGTATTGTGAATCAGTGCTAATTTCTAAAGCCGAAGATAATATGACACTTGATTTGGCTTGATATTGCATAGATGGGCGATTAGCTCAATTGGTTAGCGCGTTGGCCTATTCATACTTAAGGGCAGAGACACGGGTTCAAATCCTCATGGCGGGAGCCATTTGTGTTTTTAATAATGTATTAATATAACATTTTTGTTATTCGCGTGGCTCATTAAGTGGTTTATTTTATTCATCTGTTTGTCACATATTGTTTTTGTTTTTTCTCTCTTTTGGTTTTTGTTCTTTATTTTTGAACTTTTTTCGGTGGTTGTTGTTTGTCTTTCTTTCTCTCTGTCTACCACATGTAAAATGACCAGTCCGTCACAATGCATTTCGTACTTTTAATGCATTTATTAAACACGGAAGATAAAATTATAACCGTCAAGTTAAGTAAATCAGTGAGTAAATGCAAAGAAAATACAATAATTCCATGACTTCAATGGCAAATACAACGCTACAATAATTGACACAATAGTTATTACTTTATAGCGTCTATAATGCGGTTGTGACCGGTCCCTTATCAAAAAAGAAACGCATTGCGATAACAAAAAGGATTTTAATTGATTGTTGCATAATAAACTACTGTCATATAATTAGTTTAAATAATGAATTTCACCCGTTGCACCCTATGTAAGACTACATGTAGGCCTAACACTCGCGCATTCCATATAAATGGGCCATAATCACGCATGAAATGACCAGTCCCTAACAATGTACATGTCGTATTTACTTTATCTTTACCATATATAATAAGTATATACATATCTTGCCACTCTCCAAATTAGAAGAGTATGCAATGTATAGAAGACGAGTTATTCCCTATAGACAGTTGTCATATTGAGTGATTTACCATACAAACGGGCCATAATCACGCATAAAATGACCAGTCCCTAACAATGTAAATGTCGTATTTACTTTATCTTTACCGTATATAACAATTATATACATATCTTGCCACTCTCCAAATTAGAAGATTATGCAACGTATAGAAGACGAGTTATTCCCTATAGACAGTTGCCATATTGAGTGATTTGCCATACAAACGGGCCACAATCACGCATAAAATGACCAGTCCCTAACAATGTAAATGTCGTATTTACTTTATCTTTACCGTATATAACAATTATATACATATCTTGCCACTCTCCAAATTAGAAGATTATGCAATGTATAGAACACGAGTTATTTCCTATAGACAGTTGTCATATTGAGCATTTACCAATAGCCTCAGACAATTCCGGAAATAACTGTTGAACCACTTTGAGGACTTCGTTGAAATCAACCCCCCAGTCCCCCCATTCAATGTTGTTCGGAACCGTTTCATCACCACGGTCGTTGGGACCCTCAACATTGATTGGTGGGGGCGGGGGAGGGATATCACTTAATAGATAGCTCAAGCTCCCCACACAAGTTTGTTGCAAAATCAGCGCTTGAAAATAGTCCCATAAAGTGGGATATTAGCAAAGAAATGGACCATGTGGTCCAACACCAATTTTCCTGAATTGTCTGAATGAAGTCCAAAAAAAATCATCTGATTTTACATTTTTAGCCACAACTTTTTTATTTGTAAGTCTTTTTTGATCAAATTTTCAGTAAATAGAGATGCTATGAATCTCCTGATATACCATCATCAAGAGGTGTCTACAGTACCGAATTAGGGACTGGTCATATTAAATACCTAAACCTGCATATTTGCTCCTATTATTCAAGGAAGCCTGACTTGTTTATTTAAAAAAAAAACATCTTATACCCCGATAAACACGAGAACATTATAAAATATGATTTAAATACAACTTTGACGGTTCGTGCGTGGCGCTCGACCCAATCCCATGCGTATCCCTTGGTTACAGCTTGCGCTACGCGTTTGCATAAACTTCGAGCATAGCACTCGACTTTGTTACCAAGAAATAACATGAACAATGAGATGGTAACTAACATTGCGGTTCATTACATATCAATAGAGGCAAGATATGAATAGGTTCAGTCATTACATTCATTGTTCGTGTACAGATCATGATTAACAATATATACGTCTCGCGCGCAGCGATCGACACGCCACGCGCACAGCGATCGACACTCTTCGCGCACATTGATTGACACGCCTCGCGCATATCGCTCCAAGCGGCTCGGACATAGCGCACGACATTGCTCGCGTTACCGCGGCAATCATTTATTACAGAATTATTACATTTATAACATTATAATAACAAGGCTAAAGCTAAATAAAGAGAATTATATTAAATAGCATCGTCCACAGTGGTATAAACATTACATTGTGGGTAATTCGCCGAACCCTGTCTTTGGAATTCTAATGACGCGGTGATGGACAATCGTAACACGGTTGACCGTATTGAATTGCACGCGTGTACACGATTGTCCGTCTAAATTAAATAGATAATAGGAGTTAGTTCTATTATTTATCGGGGACAATCGACCGATGTGCATGCTTTTCAATGGATGGACAAACGCAACGGTTGACCATACTCTGATAGTACGAGGGCATGGTTCTGAATAAAAAGACGCTATAAGGCGTGACTATGAAAGGTGTATTGTGAATCAGTGCTAATTTCTAAAGCCGAAGATAATATGACACTTGATTTGGCTTGATATTGCATAGATGGGCGATTAGCTCAATTGGTTAGCGCGTTGGCCTATTCATACTTAAGGGCAGAGACACGGGTTCAAATCCTCATGGCGGGAGCCATTTGTGTTTTTAATAATGTATTAATATAACATTTTTGTTATTCGCGTGGCTCATTAAGTGGTTTATTTTATTCATCTGTTTGTCACATATTGTTTTTGTTTTTTCTCTCTTTTGGTTTTTGTTCTTTATTTTTGAACTTTTTTCGGTGGTTGTTGTTTGTCTTTCTTTCTCTCTGTCTACCACATGTAAAATGACCAGTCCGTCACAATGCATTTCGTACTTTTAATGCATTTATTAAACACGGAAGATAAAATTATAACCGTCAAGTTAAGTAAATCAGTGAGTAAATGCAAAGAAAATACAATAATTCCATGACTTCAATGGCAAATACAACGCTACAATAATTGACACAATAGTTATTACTTTATAGCGTCTATAATGCGGTTGTGACCGGTCCCTTATCAAAAAAGAAACGCATTGCGATAACAAAAAGGATTTTAATTGATTGTTGCATAATAAACTACTGTCATATAATTAGTTTAAATAATGAATTTCACCCGTTGCACCCTATGTAAGACTACATGTAGGCCTAACACTCGCGCATTCCATATAAATGGGCCATAATCACGCATGAAATGACCAGTCCCTAACAATGTACATGTCGTATTTACTTTATCTTTACCATATATAATAAGTATATACATATCTTGCCACTCTCCAAATTAGAAGAGTATGCAATGTATAGAAGACGAGTTATTCCCTATAGACAGTTGTCATATTGAGTGATTTACCATACAAACGGGCCATAATCACGCATAAAATGACCAGTCCCTAACAATGTAAATGTCGTATTTACTTTATCTTTACCGTATATAACAATTATATACATATCTTGCCACTCTCCAAATTAGAAGATTATGCAACGTATAGAAGACGAGTTATTCCCTATAGACAGTTGCCATATTGAGTGATTTGCCATACAAACGGGCCACAATCACGCATAAAATGACCAGTCCCTAACAATGTAAATGTCGTATTTACTTTATCTTTACCGTATATAACAATTATATACATATCTTGCCACTCTCCAAATTAGAAGATTATGCAATGTATAGAACACGAGTTATTTCCTATAGACAGTTGTCATATTGAGCATTTACCAATAGCCTCAGACAATTCCGGAAATAACTGTTGAACCACTTTGAGGACTTCGTTGAAATCAACCCCCCAGTCCCCCCATTCAATGTTGTTCGGAACCGTTTCATCACCACGGTCGTTGGGACCCTCAACATTGATTGGTGGGGGCGGGGGAGGGATATCACTTAATAGATAGCTCAAGCTCCCCACACAAGTTTGTTGCAAAATCAGCGCTTGAAAATAGTCCCATAAAGTGGGATATTAGCAAAGAAATGGACCATGTGGTCCAACACCAATTTTCCTGAATTGTAGGTCAATAAGGGGTAAAAATTACTCTTGTTATTACTGCCGATAGTTTATCACATGTTTATGTGACGGCTCTGGACCCTGTTGATCATGTCGTTATTCAGAACTGTCTATGTAAAATGTATTGTAGTTTTGGGATATCCGTCACAAATATTCCCTTGTGTTTAGGTCTCCATAGTGCAGGGAAGTAACAGAGGTCTAAGGTCTAACGTACTAATATCGGTTTGGGGAAAATGTGTCCTGTGACAGGATATAGATTTACCCAGTCAGAAGCTACGAATGGACACATTGAGCTTGCCACTTTCTATCCAGTACAAGCAGTTAGGAGTCGGGATGTTTACGTTATTTACATCTTATCGGCCCCGTTATGAGAGGGAATGCTGGACAAGGAAAGATAACATTGACTCAACACTATGAGTGGCCACAAGATAAAAAAAACCGTGTAAGATAATACGTCTAAGTTAACGGTACGTACGTGCAAGGTTACGCGTACAACGTGTAAGGTTAGATGTCTAAGATACGCCTAAGATAACATCTTAGATTTAGTGCGTAACAAATGTTAACCATTTTTAAACTTTGGATTAAAGAATTACGAAAAAGTATGGGGGGGGGGGGTGTGGTGAATGGGGGGGGGGGGACAAGATCAAATACATACAGTGTATATTCCATTAGCTTATGTTATTTACACGTTTTTCTGTATCTGATGGCCATTCATACAACACAGCACAAACATGAAGTTGTTTTTGTTACAAGTAACACGATTATCATGCTTATGTAGGAAACGTCGGACTAGGAACGGCAACTTTGTTTAAAACACACCCAAATAGCCACGAGTATGGCAAACACATTTTTGTCATTATAGCAATATGATGCCGCCACCCTGTAGAAATATCGACGCCGAACATACAATTGGTTAAGAGAAGGTGAAAACATCGCTTGCGGCTCCCTGGCAAGTAAAATAATCACGCTTGAAATAAGGTGATGTGATCAAAATAGAAGAACGTTGAAAAACTAGACGATGCGAATGAAAACTTGTGCAATCGTTGATTAAATTCTGGAACACTCAACTCTACAAGTGTATATTAGAAACCTTTTCCCTTTGACAATACACAGCATTCCTTGAAGAAATATGTTCGAAAATGGACCCTAATTAATATGTTGTTTGTACCCAAACACGCATGCTATTTGGTTCACGTGAAAATAGAAACTTGTTCATTGTTGCTCCTCATACCCCTCCCCTTTCCCCACTGATCAATGTTGCGAGGTCAATGGCTGATATTGTGGGATGCAACATTAATTAGGGCCCTTAGGGGGAGAGGGATTGAAAATAGCACACATTTTTAAGAGAGCATTACACTGCCTTTGATATATAATCTGGTTAAAATGTCAATATTTCCGTGAAGAATTTTAAAATTTCAAAAGCAATGAAATAGAAATTCAAGAATAACACTTAAATTGCCACTAACAGAGCAACAAGATGGATATTGAGGAAAGCTAGAGCAACAAAATGGATATTGAGGAAAGCTTGGCCCGCAGATATGTAAATGTCAAAACCGGAGCCTCACTGAAGTACCGAACTTACAACACTTATACAAACTGCTTGTAAATGACTTGGTATCCATTTAAAAGCCTTTGCGCGCCTTAGTGCATTCATCAGTCAGCAATACGGATTACATTTTCTAGAGTAAATTTAATGGACACGTGACTCATAGGAGGCCGCCATTGCGAGTGCAGCGGAGAAAGATCCCCGGAGGTGGAAGCTTCAATGTACAACAGCATAGGGATATTATTAAATAACTAAGTGAAATGTTCACTATTCTTTTTAAAAGCTTTTTTTGTTGTTGTTATTGTTGTATGGAGATGATCTGTGAATATTGACCTTGCATATCATATGCAGCTTTTGACCGTGGGATAGTAATATTGGTTGTGGGAAACGTCAGTTAGAACGACTTTAATAAGCGATTCAAGACCCATTTTGGTGGTTTTGTGTGCAAGGCATCGAGATTGTGACTATGGATTACGTATCGCCTGGTCTGTGTGTTGAAATTTATCTTCTGGGCGGAAATAATGGCTGTAAATATCTGCATTATTTGGTTTTTTTTCGTAAGTTTCATTTGTAATGTAAGCTTATTAAACAATCACTTTGCAATTTGTGCAAAATTGCCACTCGAAAAAAGAAATCCATTAGCCATACATTATGGGTGGCCTCAGCAATGGCGGCCTCCTGTTAGTCACGTGTCCATTAAATTTACTCTAGAAAATGTAATCCGTATTGCTGACTGTTCATGGTTCATTCAAGCATCCCTCCTTAACCACATGGTTGTCAGTTCACGTGATTATACTAATTACGTGAATTAACAACCCTGTTCTGCGTTTGCCATGACTCATGACTCGTTACAGATACCACGCCAAATACTTTTACATGTAAAAGGGGTGTTACAAAACGTTGATTTTCTCGCTTATAGAGCGACTGGATTTGTCAACTTTACATTATTCTTCAAGTTCATGATATTCGTGATAATTAAAGTACAACATTTATATAGTAACCCTGAAAGTTCCGATAAATAAGCCCCCGATTTTGGACAGCTGGCGTATCGCTCTCATAATATCATCAACAAATGAACAGTGGTTGACAGAACATGTACAGTCAAAATCACACAAAAACCTGCAAAATGTACTAAAAATATATCTTTTTGCACTGTGGTATAGTAGGTATTAGTCCTAAAATCAAGATTATATTCAAACTTGAATCATCTGAGAGCAATAAGTACCGTTCCTGATTACTTATACTTATGATTGGGCCACAGGGTGGCAAGATTAGAGAGAGAAGCCGGGGGTCGTCGGCAAGTACTACAATCATTTAGTGGTGTGGAATCTACAGTGATAATGTCAATTGGGGTGTGTGCGTTCTTTGTATAATCCATCTACATTTCTTACCAGTGAGGCATTAATTCCGTACAACAGTACACACTATGTCAGCAACGGGGTCAGCGATGAATATTCCGAAAGTATTTGCACTCACACGCTTAGAAATGAGTGTCAAATTTTGCTGGGTAAAAAAGAAATGTGTAGTTTTTTACCCAATATTGTGCTAAACATCAATTTCGTAAAATAACTTTTTACACATGCAATAGTTTACTATTGAATTCCGAGTTTTACACTCTGGAAGTGTAGAAAAGTGCCCGTAATTGGGTAAAACATGATTTGACACCATGAAAGTGTAAGAATTATTGGGTAAAGGAAATTTACCCAATTTATGTGTACCAAAAATGACACAAGTGTTGAGTAAAACCTCTTCACAACCCCGGTTGTGTAAAGTGTTACACATAAGTGGGTCAAAATAGAGAACATGGTCGTTTTGGGGTAAACATTTACTCAACGATTTTTTACATTTTTTTACACTTTGACCCACTATGTTACACATAAGTGGGTCAAAATAGGGAACATGGTCGTTTTGGGGTAAACATTTACCCAACGAGTTTTACACTCTGGAAGTGTAGAAAAGTGCCCGTAATTGGGTAAAACATGATTTGACACTATGAAAGTGTAAGAATTATTGGGTAAAGGAAATTTACCCAATTTATGTGTACCAAAAATGACACAAGTGTTGAGTAAAACCTCTTCACAACCCCGGTTGTGTAAAGTGTTACACATAAGTGGGTCAAAATAGGGAACATGGTTGTTTTGGGGTAAACATTTACGCAACGATATTGTAGTTTTAAACTTTGTTGGGTAAAATATCTGTGTAGAAAGCCGCGTTACCGATCGATGTAACTATTGTCCAAGGTAAAGTAAACTATGCGTGTAGCGTTGCGGGAGCACATTACTATTATCAAGGCGATTTTTCAACGGTTTGCCGGCAACCTGACCTTCACACATCGGTCTCCCTTAAGATAATATAGCTTTATAATTTACTAGTTTCAATATATTTATACTTTTTTCATGCCAATCTCAACATTTACCAACTAATTTCAGCAATTTCTGTCTATCTTCTCATATTTAGTCATATAAAATAGTTTATATTAACACAAAACACTTCCACATATCAACTACTTCGTTAGCACAGTGGGTACGGCGTCAGTCTTCGAATGCAAAGATTGTGGGTTCGAGCCCCGTTCCAGGCAAGTTAAGGTAAGTTCTTCTAAAAATCTTTAATTCCGTGGATATTAAAAATTGCGAAAGAAGATTAGAATACAAATATGACACCCAAAATGGCTTAAAATATATTCCTGTATTTTTTTAAATTTATTTATGTGTACCAAAATGACACAAGTGTTGGGTAAAACCTGTTGTGTAAAGTGTTACACATAATTGGGTCAAAATAGGGAACATGGTCGTTTTGGGGTAAACATTTACCCAACGATTGATGGGTAAAATGTTTACTATGTGTTGTGTAAGACTCTACACAACCACTGTTATGTTCATTTTTACCCAACGAACGACCATGTTCCCTTTTTACCATCCTGAAGTGTAGTATTTTACCCAACATTGCTTAATTTTTTCTAAGAGTGCAGAAAAGACCATACTGGGAATAAGCAAACTAGTTTATTCGTGGACTAGGCTATTCAAAGAAAATGCATTCCGTCCCACATGCAATCAATGCTTAAATGGATGAAGAGCAAGCAGACAGCATGGATACGCACCATTACAGGCGGGAAATCAATTGATCACGTGGCTAAAACTGTAAAACACAACCTACTTAAAATGACGACATAAGGTACATTGGTCGAAGAACATTTTACAACTGCTAGGTCCAATTGTTAGGAAGCTGGCATTATATAAGACACGATAAGAGGCGACGAATTAAGAGGATACTATTGAACGAGAATAGAATCAACTTCTTACCCCTTAACATGCTTAAAATCTTATACCTCCTAGATTTACTTTTCGTTAAGCTGTAAATTGGGGTTATTGCGTTTAGCACTTTAATAGTATAAACAGAGCGTTATTATTTGTGTAAAGGTGATCTTATAGGAGAGCAGAGCAGAGTAGCTTTTATAAAAGAAGATTATGGAATAGACCAATCACAGTACTGCAACTCATATGCATGTTCGGGGCCACCAATTAACCTAGTTTTTCGATGTGCAAACAATCTATTTGCCGCTGGTATATCACCGACTGGAAGGTCCTGCATACATGTTGCTATACATTTCTATCTGAGAGAAATTCCCTAAATCTTACATGACGCTCTGAAGCACTGTTGATTGGAAGCGCAATTTGTTAAATACCAAATGAATATGTGGGAACACCTACCTGTAGCTCCAATGAGTTATACAGTTTTGATAATATTAACATATTTTGATAAATTAAATATGATGAAATTGCATTAAATATCCAAACTCAATGTTCCGGTTATATGCGGGTAATCAAAGTATTTACAAATTATAGCTAAATAAAGATAATTCACAACCCCATGTTCAATTTGAGTGCCCCAGACTGCCCCTTTTCCCAATAGTACATCAAAGATAATCACGTTTTATAAGCAAATCATACTCTGCCACAATTATCAATCGGTCCATATACTTATAGTTTAACACGGTATGCCTTTTCATTGGATCTCAATATGAGCGACTACAAACTCATTATGATACAGTATTCCTATACCACAACGCTATTGATTTACCTATTTATTCAAAAGTCCCGCGAACATACGCACCACGACAGGTGATGCATTATGTTGTTGTCTTTGTGGTCTACAAGTCGCCAAACTGATTGCTCAAAGGATTCGATACCGCAGTGCTTCCTTGTCTCTTTATTCCAAGCTCCATGGTACATCATTCTCTCAAGAAATCACGTAATGAGTTAGTATGCTTCATGAATTTTAAATCACCATGAGGCCTGGGCATAAGGCATGCATATTTTTGATTGCTCGTACTCTTATGTTACCAACACAATAATTCGAAGAGCTGTAAGCTTCAGGCAATCTAGAACTAATATGAATTCGTAAGGAGCTGATTAGGAATTTAGTATCGTACAATTACCTCCTCGCCTTACCGAAAGGAATATATCGAGGGCTTAGAACCACAAGGCCTTATCTCCTTTTCTTCAAAAATGAGATTTTGGTATCAACATTTTCAGAAAGAAATTCTCTATATTAATACGCACAGCCTTATCTCCATAACACAATCCCTATCAAAGTTATAGCCAGTATCACAAGGCCTCATCTCCAATGTGTTTACAAATCTGTATTAAATAGTCTGTTTCTCAAAATGGTCAAAATGAAGATAAGGCCTTGTGTTTCTGAGCCCTCGATATATAGCTGGTGTTATTCATGAAGAAAGTTAAGATGTTGATAACATAACGCCCAAATTCTGCCCAAGCCATCAAATATAGCGCGAAAGTGTTTAGGGTTTTTAACGATTTGTTTATGAATTCAATAAGTACGGACTTTTTTCGTTCAATAATGATGGACAGCACTGTCATTATAATTACAACATCCAAGCTTTATACTGTTTACACACAGCTTCTTCCGTCAGATGCCTCTACAATAATGTTCATTCTTCTCGCGCAATGTTTTAACACTTGAAGCTACTTTAATCGTTTTATGTTGGCCGACTTTTTTGAAATTAGCTTTTTAAAACTAATTACATCGTATTATTGATTATACGCCAGCTAATGTATTTGCTGTCCGAGCTATAGTATGTACCATAAATGATACTCCCCGCAAACAACGGGGCTTATTCATTTCACTTTGTTGATATCTGACAGAAAAACGTAATCTAAGACAGTCCTTACTTTAACATATAGTGTAAGTTAAAAAGAAGTAGTACGGGAATGAATTTTTATCTCCAAAAAGACCAAACAAATGTGACAAACCTTGCTATCAAGAGTTAGGGGTCTATGCCTGTTTTAATGAAAAAAACCATATTGTGAGCTATCCACATAGTGCTATATCCTTTGAAATTATCTGTCTAGATATATTTGAATGTATTTGTGTAAATCCTCGGGGTAGTTTTGTGGAATTACATAAGAGGTTAGGCAATTGGGTAAAATAAACGGCAACCGGGTTCACCAGCGCCAGGAATCGAACCCAGGATCGCACGTTTTTAAAGCACATAAGTAGCAATTTGTAGCACAATGTGGAATAGTGATGTTAAAATAAGTAATTGAAGACTGTGGAACATGCTACAAACCTTTTAGTATCAAAGTTTTATTTGGTGGAAGTAATCAAAACCAAAACAGGTTCATTTTTTGCAAATTACAATGTTGTAGGTATTATCAATTTCTTCAATTTCTTGAAATCAATCATCTCTTTTATGAACTTAAAGTACATCTGCCACAACAATCATGATCCAAATAGAAACAAATGTATTTATTTAATAACTGACCGTTCAAATAGTTAAAAAGTATTCATTTTGGAGTGCCCATGGTAGCCCGAACAATTTGATATATCATTCATGTAAATCGGACGTTCCTGAAAATTTGACCCACCTGACCTTTGGGTGACCTTTACCTTATATTTCCTTATCCATACATCCTTCTGTTCCTACACATTGCAAACTATATCCTTATCACCTATCGAGTAATTTGATATATAGGCCTATAAAAGGTAAATCCAAGCATTATCACATTTTGGCCCCCAGTTGACCCCACGTGACCCCTGCTGGAGTCAATTGACCTAAAATGTTATCAAAATATTTTCTGACAGTTGTCATTGTTCGGGCTACACTACTTCAAAATCACCCATAACTCAAGTTCGTCAAAATGGCACTTAAGTCTTCAGTTCTACTTACATGGGTATTGTATTTTTTGATGTATATTGCAATCATCTACATTCTACAGTATATATAAACTCGAACATTGCATTCTCTGGTCATATATGTTTTCAAATTCGACAATAACGCGGTATGTTAAAGCAAATTCTTATGAGAAATAAACGACATTTACTGATGTTTTTTTTCCTGAGTAACCCCCGAATGAATTAAGATTCATGACGATATATCCTTAGGAGAATACGGAGACGATCCAGCCCTCGAGAAGAATAAACTCATTAAAGATTCCGATATCCGCTGCAAAGCCTGAATTGGTTTCCTGTTCGGTCTAAATAGCCTCTCTCGTTATTGGCTGGGTAGCACCTTCAAAACAAAGTACTGACGTTTCCAGCACTATAGACACTTCAATTATGTCTGAAGAGAGTGTACACCGACGAGCTCAGCAGACCTATCCTAAAGCACAGGACATTGGCCAGTTCTCTTGAGCGGGTTGATGACGGACACATACTCCGGGACACATACAAATGAGATCTACACCTAGCACATAAAGTCCCTGACCAGGTGCTTTGAGGTTGGCTAATTCAAAATAGATAATCGGTACCAAAATCTGAGATAAACATTAAATGAGAAAATTTATTCTTCGCAGTTTGATACCTCATTCAACAAAATCAAATGGATACTTTTAAAGTTATGGCGATTTCAATGACCGCGCATACTGTACAACAGCAAAGTTGCACTAGGCATAGGAAATCATTGATTTGTGTGTGATAAACTATTTTATATGACAATATAGAAAGAAATTGCTGAAATAAGTTGGTAAATGTTGAGATTAGTTAATTATAAATGCTATATTATCTCAAGGGAGACCAAAGTGTGAAGGTCAGGTTGCCGACGTCGGCAAACCGTTGAAATATCGACCTTGATAATAATGTGCTCACTACACGCACAATATCGTTGGGTTAATGTTTACCCCAAAACGACCATGTTCCCTATTTTGACCCAATTATGTGTAACACTTTACACAACTGGGGTTGTGTAGAGGTTTTACCCAACACTTGTGTCATTTTGGTACACATAGATTGGGTAAATTTCCTTTACCCAATATTGCTGTGTAGGCAGTTTACCCTTTTGTTGTGTAACACTAATACACTGCATTAGGCCTATGCACATTCTTTGCACATTTAAACTATGGCGGGTGACAACGGTCAAAGCTTTCTTCCTGGATGCAGGCCTTGAAGACTTAATCCCGGATTCGGAAATTGTGATGATTTATGTTTATACGTACATGTTATATTTATTTTAAACAATTTATATTCTTTTAGGAGTGAAGTAGCTGTAATAGTCCTGTACTATATACTAAGCTTATAAGATTATTATATACGCAATAGGTACAGGAAATAAGGCCTAGATCTAAGACCCGACCTGTCACTACTTCACTCCCATAAGACTATTGTTTTATTCTACAGGACTATAAGTATATAAATCATATCACATTTTACCTACAAAAAACCGGGATAAGGTCCTCAAGTCCTGTACCTGCACTAGAAGTTTCTGACCGATATGCCGTTGTCTGCCATGGCTGGATACTGCAAAGTAACATAACCGATATGGTGCCGCATTTAATACGAACACAATAAGTAGTGTTTTGATCGCTTTACCAGACCAGAATATGGTGCGCTGAGCTCAGGCCATCAAACTGGTTGCTACGAGATCAGCTTGAGTGCACACCGATGTATGCACATTAAACACTTCCCTGCACCAACACAATACCGAGTTGTTGACCCTAGTATATGGTCCTACCAACAGTGGACATAGTCGCTACAACATTGTGCAGTTGTTTACTAATGAGAGTGTACATCGCGCAGTAGCCTCCTTCGCATCCTCTTTCTGTCATGTAAAATGGAGACACGAGACTACGATGAATCTCACACTTTCATGGTGTCAAATCTTTTTTTCCCAATTACGGGCACTTTTCTACACTTCAATAGTAAACTATTGCATGTGTAAAAAGTTATTTTACGAGATCGATGTTTAGCACAATATTGGGTAAAAAACTACACATTTCTTTTGTACCCAGCAAAATTTGACACTCATTTCTAAGCGTGTAATCGAATTGTATAGCTGTTATGTATTTATCCCAATCGCTAAGGTATTCATTGACATACTGTGAAATGGTATACAGAGTTACCGCATTAAAACGTTCTTGAATCGCATTGCATTGTGGATGATAAGAACTACATCGTCGCTGTTCTGACATATCGGCACATCACTTTACTTATTTCTGTTGTGATGTGCCGGTATATCAGAACAGCGACGACATGTACGACAAACTTCCAATACAATCTTGGAGAGGACATTTTTTGACCTCTGTCGCTCAACAAAGTTTGAGGACAACCATGTTCATAATGACAAAATCAAAGAGTGTGCGAGCAATAGTTGATGCATCAGTAACTTTCAATGGTACCAAAATTGGTCATCTATGATCTGAAAAACAGAGTACATAGTGACTACCGGAAGTGTTAGTAGGTAAAGGACCTACTATGTCAACACTTACTCTTTCGAAAGCGCCTGGTATACTTTCATAGTTACCAGTGGGGCTAGTACTTTACGTCAATGAGTTTCTCGTTGAGAGCAAGAAATACATGAACGGACCCAGTTGTCTACGTCACGATACCTGCATTTCCAAAAGTAACGTTGACGGATTCTGTTGTAGGTTCTTTGAAATCGGAAATGTGCGGCTAACACGTGATCATGACATTTATTCAGAATTGTATCAATAAACTGCACGGGTATCACAAGTGGTAGACTAGGGACATTTTAACTACAGCGCCTCCAAGTGACAGCATTTAACTATTGAACTAATCATCCATGACTAAATTTTCCAAATCAGAACTCAGAAATGTCGAATCTATAATAAAATATTGTTTGGTTGTCCTCGACCTCCCTATCTTATTTTCCGTCAGTTCTAAAACCTCGCAACCCTATTCATAGTCAAATTACCCGCCCATGCTTAAACTGATAGACCAGTATACAATAAAGGCATCCATGTGTAGTAGCGTGTGATTATGCTAAAATGACGTGAGTTCAAACGCCGATAATTAGCCGTTGATGGGCAGAGTGTCGATTGGGAAATATGTTGAAATTCTTTTGTTGTTGTATTGGTTTGTTTCTTTAATGACATCATTGTTCACTGGCCTATGGTGAGCGTGTGAACTCACTAAAAATGTTTTAGAGATGACCAAATATAAGGACTGACCGAGGACAACTAAATTATATATATTTGAGACTTACGGGAGTATTGATATTAAACGATTTATTGAATCAATTTCAATAAGTAAGCTACCAAAATATTCATTGATGTATAAATAAATATTATAAACGAAATCATTCTCTTTACTGCACACATTACAGAGAAATCTGGAAATGAAAGTTGCAAACATTTTTAATTTTTGTTGAATTTTTGATTTTTTTTGCGACACGTTAATTTTCACTCATCTGTATCTATCTGCTATGTTGCAGGGGAATGGCATTTAGCTCTCATTTCGTTTATAATAAACGTTTGATTAATATTCATTACATCCATACCATTAAACAACATTTTTGATACGTCAGTTTTCTAATATAGGGGAACCCGATAGTGAGCTTTAGACATTTGACATCAGAGCATGCGACCATTGATGTTTAGCTGTGGTTCGATTCCTATTGTTCAGCTGGTCGCTAGTGGGCGCTGCATTGCGTTAGCACTTGTGGTATATACAAACGACAGACATTTTTCTCAGGCATGTGTCTTTTTGCTGGAGTATGCCAGATGTGATACATTAAACCATACTGTGCTTAGTACTGCTCAGCTTGTAAGACTATATTCCTAGCCTCAACAGCATTATCTGGCAATTCGTCGTTTTCGAGATGTTTCAACATGGTTCCCGCAAAATCATCCGTCAACAAAACTTGTTTGAATTTGTCTAAGTTGAGTTCATTTGGAAAGTTTGGTATATTTGGTTTGACTGAATTTTTGTCATTCTCAACACGTTACCATTTTTGAAATCAAAGATTTCTAACCACGTCTACCATTGTCTACCGTAGAACGAGAGTTTACATCATTACTAGGATTTTGTATGGTGTCGCTCACCATCTCGTCTAATCCCTAATTTACCCAGGCTACCTCACTAATTTCAACAGTATCGGTCACTTCGGAATGAGAATGATTGCAATCAGTACAAATAGCGATGTGGTTGTTTCAAAACCGGGAAAAAAACGCGTGGTACAAGTGGCAAATGTTCCGACTGAACCTACCTCATAACCTATGCCTCTCAAAAAGGTAGAGTGGTACACAAAAAAGGTAAATTGTAAAATTTTACTTTACGGGGGGAGCCCGCCCGCTCTGCCCACCGGTATCCGCAACTGGTGAAGTAGGTGACAGGTCTGGTCTGAGATTTAGGCAATATTTCCTATTGCGTATATAATAAGCTTATAAGCTTATTATATACGCAAGTAGTACTGAACTATTACAGCTCATCACCATCGGTCGTCCTTGGACGAAACAATGGAAATAGCTTAGTTGCTTCTATCATTCTTTCTTTGGCTATTGTTTACTCCAGTGAAGGTATGTATAGGAATACATATATTATGTGGGGGTGTGTGTACAGATACAGACCCGGGATGATCCCCTATTCTTTACGAAGGAGTCTGTGACCTTTTTTAACGGGCTCGGGGAGATCTTTCTATTACAACTACATCACTCCTAAAAGAATATAAATTGTCTTAAAATAACCATAACATGTATAAACATATCGCAATTTCCAAATCCGGGATCAAGTCTTTAAAGCCTGCCTCCGTCAAGAAGCTTTGACCGTTGTCACCCGCCATAGCTTAAATGTGCAAAGAATGTGCCTAATGCAGTGTAAAGTGTTACACAACAAAAGGGTAAATTGCCTACACAGCTTTATTGGGTAAAGGAAATTTACCCAATTTATGTGAATCAAAATGACACAAGTGTTGGGTAAAACCTCTACACAACCCCTGTTACACATATTTGGGTCACAATAGGGAACATGGTCGTTTTGGGGTAAACATTTACCCAATGATATTGTATCAAAGTTTTAACCTTTGTTGGGTAACATTTAGCTATTTGATGGGTAAAATGTTCACTATGTGTTGTGTAAGACTCTACACAACCACTGTTGTGCACATTTTTACCCAACAAACAACCATGTTCCCTTTTTACCCTCGTGAAGTGTAGTATTTTACCCAACATTGGTTTTTTTCTTCTTCTAAGAGTGTATTGGGCATCAGCTTTTTTTTAATTATTGTGGGGTGGTCCTCGAACGTGAATTACATCAAAGTTTTATCACTGCAATTTAAGTGCACATCGCGCTAATCGACCTCCCGACCTTTGTTACCAAAGAGCCATTTCAAAGCACAATGATCGGTTACGACATTAAATTTGATACTATGTTGCAAATAGGGAGCACATTTCTTGATTCCTTCAACAACTGTCAAAGCTTCAATTTCTGTAACGGTGTCATTTCTTTCGGCATTATTTAATGCTCTCACCACAGGATATCACACGTTCTTTACAATTCTGCTTTTGGGCCAAAGTAAATCCTAGACCTGTACGACTAGCATCGGTTTGTAATACAAATACTGTGCCATCGAAAACTGCATATGCTTTAGGCCCCGGCCTATTAAACAATATGCTTGCGAAGTGCCCAATAAATTATAATGTTATCCTGAAATAGAACATAAAACGTAACATGTTTTTTTTCTCGTTGCGTTTTATGCCATACCCTATAGGTTAGAATTAGATGCGCTCTGGGATATCAGGGATATTGCCCTTTAC
Source organism: Ophiura sarsii (assembly GCA_035610835.1). NCBI lineage: Eukaryota > Metazoa > Echinodermata > Ophiuroidea > Amphilepidida > Ophiuridae > Ophiura > Ophiura sarsii. The sequence goes on along the minus strand of CM069441.1, from coordinate 126,933,606 downwards.
CTCCCCATTACCAGGAACTTGAATCTTGATTCTTGACTACAGTCAAAACATTTAAAAAAAGTCTAACTTGTCCGTGTAATTCAGTACTACTACCCTACTCTGTCACTGCTATAGACGTAATATACGCCCTCGCCCGTTTTTTAGTATCAACCAAGCTGATCTAATAATAGACTAATCCAAGCTGTTCTATTAATCAGCGGCCCATTAAATCCCCGAAATATGTTACCAAGCTTTTCCAGCCAGCGGGCATATCTCACCATCTTCGACTCTGTACTTATCCTCATACTGCCCCCATGCATATATGGGACCTTAGGCACTTATCCTCACTGCCCCCACCCCCCCCCCCCCCCCCACCACCCCCCCCCCCCCCCCCCCCCCCCCCCCACCACCACCACCACCACCACCCCCATGTTCATTAGTGGGCAATCACCTTGTTGAACCAGGCGGGTGCCACTGTACACAAACTCCCATTGACGAGATTGAAACCTCTAGTGTGGTAGCGCCCTCGATTTACGAGTCACATCGCGCGTCTAAATTAATTCTCTGAGTCACATCGAGCGTCTCATGTGCCTTATAAGGACTTTCGTGCTGTCAATCATAGTGTCGCCCTCCTTTTACGAGTCACATCGCGCGTACTCACGCCCATGTGCCCTTATATGGGAGGCTCTCGTTTTGCGATTCGAATTTCCCCTCCCATTATATACTCTCCCTGGTTGAACAGATTTGGGCACCAAGCACGATTCTCTGTTATACGTACCACCGACCACACGTCGTCAGGCTGTTATACCAGTGACAAATACTTGAGTAATCATTATTAACGGTATAGAAAGAATCTGATTTGTCCTGTCATGTTAAATTATGTGCCCTAGTCGTACGAACTTAGAGGGTGGACTATTGCACAACTTGTACGGTTACATTGTATGTACATGTATATAGGATTTGACAGAAAGTAAAACGGACTCAACAGCCACGTTATCATGGTTATGGACGGAACTATGATAAAAAGACTTAATATTTGATTGAGGAATCGACAGGCAGACAGTAAGATACGGACGGGGCACCAAGACGAATCTTCTAAGTTCTAGCATGTCTAGTTTAAAATTTCGATAGATTTGCGTTGATTGATGCGCATGAGAAATACAACCAACTTATGTTTGTCTCAAAAAGGCACTGATATTACAAACCTTGCTCAATTCGTATTCACTGCAATGAAGATAAGAGAAGATATCAAATTTAGTTGATTATGTTTTGTGTTTATTTCATTACGATTGAGGGATGGACATGGTGATAAAGGGCCAGAGGCCTATATACACTCTTAGAAAAAATTAAGCAGTGTTGGGTAAAATCCTATACTTCACGATGGTAAAAAGATAACAAACATGGTTGTTTGTTGGGTAATTATGTACACAACAGTGGTTGTGTAGAGTCTTACACAACACATAATGAACAATTTACCCATCAAATAGCTAAATGTTACCCAACAAAGGTTAAAACTTTTGACACAATATCGTTGGTAAATGTTTACCCCAAAACGAACATGTTCCTTATTTTGACCAAATTATGTTAAACACTTTACACAACCGGGGTTGTGTAGAGGTTTTACCCAACATTTGTGCCATTTTGGAACACATAATTTCCTTTACCCAATAATGCTGTGTAGGCATATTTACCCTTTTATTGTGTAACATTTTAAACTGCATTATGCACATTCTTTGCACATTAAGCTATGGCGGGTGACAACGGTCAAAGCGTTCTTGCGGGAGGCAGGCCTTGAAGACTTAATCCCGGATTTGGAAATTGTGACAATTCATATTCTTTTAGGAGTGAAGAACCTGTAATAGTCCTGTACTAATTGCGTATATCGGAAGAGCTATCCCCAAGCACGTTAAATGGCTAGAATCGGCAAAGTAACATAACCGATATGATGCCGGACCGCATGGGATTTTCGCTCAACATTGTGCAGTTTTTAAATACTGAGAGTGTACATCGCGCAGTAGCCTCCTTCACACCCGCTTTCTGTCATGTAAAATGGAGTCTGGACACGAGACTACGATGAATCTCACACTTTCATGGTATCAAATCAGGTTTTACCCAATTATTGGCTCTTTTCTGCACTTCCAGAGTGTAAAACTCTTAATTCAATAGTTAACTATTGCATGTGTAAAAAGCTATTTTACGAAATCAATGTTTAGCACAATATTGGGTTAAAAACTACACATTTCTTTTATACCCAGCAAAATTTGACACCCATTTCTAAGCGTGAATACAATAAATAAAATGAATTAATTAATGAGAAGAAAAAAATGTACGGGTCCCCCGATGGGCTTGCATATACGGTTGTTTACCAATCAGTATTAGTGAGGTTTTAACGTAACATTTTGTATGTCCTTTTCCGATTATTTCCCTTTCGCTTAAAATCCACTCCCTCAATAATCAATACCTGAATCTTATATTTGTTTTTTATAGCATAGAGCTCTTGCGAGCACAATAAATGTTATAAGGTGAGCTTTACAAGGGATAACAGTTTCCGGACACGTCCTTATAAAGTGCATGGTTAAGTTGTTTGATCGACTTTTATTAGTTCAGGGAAGTTCGGCCTTATTATTGTACCTTTTGGTAACTATATCTGATACGGTCATCTATCGGAAACAGGTACAGGCACTGTAATAATACTTCCTAGCTATTGAAGAAGGTCAAGTCTCTGATACGTGTTTACAAGAAGTTATAGGGTGTCGGCCATCGCCGCCTACATGGAATACCTAAGTGTGCAATCAATAACGTATCTCTTGATACGGACACTACGTCAAGTTATTTGTTTGTGCTTTAGTTTAGAACGCGGATCATGATTTTTCAGAAGCAGCGTTCTATTCATTAGGCACTACGAATGTTTGTGAACATTCAAAAATGTTGGATGACAAATCTTGGCAAAAATTAAAGTCATCATCACGTTCAGTGGTTATAATTAATAATGGGTCACAAATCGGATTGTCCTTGAGACCTTGACACTGCTCAATCTGTAGAACTTGTTTTTGTTGTATATAAAGCGCAAATGTGAACAATAGCCCAACAGACATTATAACAAGGTTAATGACAGGAGTGATTAGAAATCAAACTGGTAACTCTCGACAGAGAGCTCTGAAAGGCCAATCAATTGGTTCACTGCAACTCAGAAAATATGCATAGATACAAGAAACACAAATGGGCAGGAGTTAAAAATGCCGTTGAAAGTGACATAAAAATAAGGTAAAAGCCCAAACATAGAGAACAACATCAAAATATAAATTAAAGAAAAATAATAATATCTTGAGGTCTGATGGGCATCAAGAGAACCTACACAACAAACTTAGGAACTAAATCTACCAGGAGCTGCCTGTTGTCACCTGTCGGGGCGTGGCCGTATCACCAGCCCAGCTGGCTACATGCTTTACATGACCATCATATAGTAGAATGATATGATATTGCCTGTCTGTGGAATTCATTCGATCATGAGGGGATTAAGCTTCTATTAGAATAGATGTTGATGGTGATAAGCTTGTATTGGGTCAAGTTTAAAATAATACCCAATGTTTTATGTTGACAATATGATTCGTACATTTTATTAAACACTTCATAAAATCTTTGTCTAAAAGCGAATTAAAGGGACATGCGGTGATATGTTGGAGGCTGCGCCCTCAATTATGGTAAAAACTGGGATTTGTATATTTTTACAATTGTATTATGTATACATTTTACACAAGGATTAAGAAAAAATCAGCCTTCTTTGTACAACAAAACATCAAATCAAATATTCTGATACGACATACATTTTTGAATGATTTAACATATGAAAAATACCTAAATGCAGTAAATTATCATTTGATATGGCTAGAGAAGTGTTGCTTGTTAGATGATGTAACGATAGAATAATCACAAATATTTGGAAATTTATTGGAAATTCAAGTCAGAAAAATCACTGTTGTAGTACATAGCATATACATGTGATATAGTTATGACAAATGATAAACCTGTGCATTAAAAATATTAAGATGCATTCAAAACCTATGTGTTGTTTTATCCATTATGCATACATCAAACATCTTTCATTACCAGATCACATGCATACAAACTGAATCAGTAATTTTTTGACTTTAATTTCAAATTATTATTTTTTAAATTAAAATAAATTATACAATTATTTATACTTTTTTCATATATCTATATAAAGAGCAAATGTGAACAATAGCCCAACAGAATAAAACAAGGTTAATGAACTGAGTGATTAGAAATCAAACTGGTAACTCTCGACAAAGAGCTCTGAAAGGCCAATCAATTGGTTCAATGCATAATACAAGAAACACAAATGGGCAGGGGTTATAAATGCCAATAAAAGTGACATGAAAATAAGATAAAAGCCTAAATATAGAGAACAACATCAAAATATAAATAAAAGAAAAAATAATAATATCTGGAGGTCTGATGGGCATCGAGAGAACCTGCACAACAAACTTAGGAACTAAATCTACCAGGAGCTGCATGTAGTCACCTGTTGGGGCCTGGCTGTATTACCAGCCCAGCTAGCTACATGCTTTACAGGACCATCCACCATCTCCCCAACCAAGCATTAACCTACACTTAACCCATGACCACCATGATAATGTAACGGTCAGGTGTTGAAAGGACTTGAATGAAGGATGTCATGAAAGAGTATGAAGGCTATGACAAGTTAATACTTGGAGAGAAGATGTCTGTGCACACGGCCCTTGAAAGCCTGAATTCCAGTCGCTGAAATGTTGCCAACAACATCGTTTGGAAGACTGTTCCATAAGGGACAACCGTGTGAATGAAACTATTGTCTAAGTAGGCGAGTTCTGGCAGTCGGCAGAGAAAGAGCATGGACTGTCATTGATACGCTCGAACGGGTAGCACGGCGTTAGACATATGGTGTGTAACCTTGCTAGATCTTGCAGTTGGTAGTATGCATCTTGTACAAGACCGTAGCTGCTGCTACCTGTCGCCTGTGAAGCAGGCTGTCGATTTTGAGCTGTGATCATCGAGCAGTAGCTTCATTAACTCCAATGATTCTATTAAGTGTCTTCTTTTAAATGTTATCTAACTGGCTTAAGATGGTGGGTGAAGCTTAGTGAAGCACTCCATAATGCTACGGACTTGCGACTTGCAGGCAGTAGATCTGCCTTTAGCCTCCAGTTTGTTTGCAACTTTGCGTAGAGCGTCAAGCTTCTGAACAGCTTATTGCAGTGCATGAGATGTGCTTTGACCTGGTCAGCTTGCTGTCAATGGTGACGCCCAGGATATACAGTTCTTCTGTAGATGGTAGTTTGCACTCTCCAAAGTAGATATCAAGTCCAGATTGGGATCTTTTCCTGGAGATTACCATGGTTTTGCATTTGGTAGGCTCAAAGGTCTCTTTCCATTCATCAGCCCATGCTTTCATGTTGCTTAAATCTCTGTTGAGACTAGCAGCTACTGTGTTGGGATCGGTTGGTGACTTAATGGGTGCAAAGAGTGTTGAGTCGTCGGAATATAGACATAGCTCGTTGTCACAAACATCTACAAGGTCATCAATAAAAACAGAGAACAGTAGTAGGCCATGGATAGATCCTTGTGGAACAGAAGCATTTATTGGAGCAGTGTTGGATGCTGACCTGACATGACGACGTTGATGGATCTATCAGATAAATAGTTGTCTATCCCGAAAGCGGTTTTCTATTTAATAGAAAATCTTCGACACTACTGCGTGGCCCCTTACGATTCTCTGGCTGGTTGTAAAAATGTTTCGCATTGAAAATGATTGGGTATAAGTAGATCCAACAGGTCTTAAACACTGAATCAGGCATATTCACTGAGATCTCCAGTAAGGCATTAAAACCAACTTAGAAACATATCCAGGAAGAATATGAAGTAAACCCTGCAGGTGCTGCATAAAAAAAAACCTTTAGAGAGCATTACGTAACCTGGCTTTGTAACATAAAAATATGCGTTCGTTACGAGTGAAATGTTGGTATAAATCTACCCAGAAAGTGCACAAACTACTCACTGGTTATGTCACTGTCATAAGGATGACGAATTCTATATGGAACATCTATTTTTATAAACCAGCGATTTGCCCCTAATATTGTTACACGTTTCCAAATTTGTCATGCTAAAAGGTCGTCGTTCATGTACATTGCAACTCATCCACATCTGCATCCAGGTAACGTGTTTGGTCAATGCTTGATCTGTCCTGTCACTTACAAATCAACGTAGATTTTTACAATCATATCATTATGAAGATGTTTAATATCATTCCACGGTTACAAAATGCCAGAACTAATTCAGACACTTGTTCTTTAAATGAAAAATAAACATACCTTTGTTCCCATTATGTAGGGCATGAATTTGCGTAATACCAACTCACACCTTATGCTAGATATACTATCAACGTATACCCTTATACTTGCCCTTGTATATCGCAAACCACCTCGTCAAGTGTGTTTACGACTTGAATCACAGTGAAACAGGTGCTATTGGTGTGGAGTAGCCGAAGGTGTAAAATAGTCGTTCGCCATCACACTGGGTTTAAGTGAGACGGTAAATGCAAGGCCAAATATATCGGTTTAGAGGATTATCACTCAGTATGAGAGGCCAACTAGTTGATTGGAAAGCGAAGACACATTGACATACTTCTTCCCTTTTGTTGCATAGTTTGTCATAGCACTCCTATGGCAGGCTCAATGTCAATGGCAGTCGTTTTTTGCTGACATGTCATTTTCAAAAGGTCATAGGTCAAAAGTATTGATCGACAATTAAAGTTGTCATTGACTTTAAACAATCAGCCGAACAATATTTTTATTTTATTTTTTTCCTATGTTAAATTAAAGTTTTGACGTCCCATTGAAACACAAGTGAACTTTGACACTAAATCGAGGTCAAAGGTCAACTTAACATCCGAGTTGGCAAGGATGTCCACCTGGATGTCCACCTTGGTTGTATGCTACAGACTTCAAGGAACATTTTGGTATATGTCTCCCTGTGCCATCATACGGTACCAAAAAAAACCTAAAAATTGGCCTCCGCTCCCCAGCTAATAGTAGAAGTGCATAGACCTATTTATATTCGACATCAATAACCTTGATTTTTATTCGTATCTTGACTTACGCATACAATCTCACCAGAAGCATTCCAAGATGGCAGTGACGCATTGGTTAAAGTTGTTCATGGATTCTGCATGGACACGAACCCTCAAACAACCCAACCAATGGACCACCAGTGTTGTTTTTCCTCTACCACCAAAGAAGGGAACCTCTCTCTTAAGACACACCAGCTGGAGCATCAACCAACTAGATCTGCACCAAGCCATGCTTTTTACTTGCACCATTGTTTTCGTCGTCGTCATTGTTTTCGTGATCACTTGTTTTGGTGGTGGGCGCCTATGATTTAGATGTTTCAACCTGCACTGGATGTGATGCTTGCACACTTGGAGTGATACCAATCCTATTGGTCTACCAAGAATCTACACAGAAGAAGCAGAATAGAGGAATATCTCTTCTGTCAATTACAGCCCAACTGTACAACAAGATCCTGATTTCCATTTTAAGAAATGACCAGACTGGCTATCGTCCTGCCAGAAGCTGTGCTGAGCAAATTCACATCCTCATGGAATGGTTCAAATACCATCACTACCTCTCGCAGTCACATTCATGGACTCCAAGAAAGCTTTCGACTCCATATACAGGGAAGTTATGTTTGCATTGCTAAGACACTGCGGAATCCCAAAACCTAGTTTGCTGTACAATAACTCGGACAGCATCTCTTACCCTTCAACTGTCTCCATCGGAGTGCTACAGCGTGACGTTCTGGCTCCATTCCTATTTGTGATACTGGTAGACTACCCATTGAAGAAGGCCACATCTGATCTTGACTCATACGTTGTGACACATCCACGTCGCTCGAGACGTCATCCTGCTGTTGCTCTAAATGACCTAGATTTTGTTGATGACATCAAGTTGCCTTACTCGATACATCAGCCATGTGACGGATTTTGGGAATCTTGGCTCTAGATGGCATCTGGTGCAGATGACCTTAACCCTCGTCCTCCTGAGACGTGTTTGTAACACTGTTACTTCCACCAACCATGGTATATAGCTATAGGTCTCCTCTTTCCAACCATACCAAAAACAAGTAAAAACATGAAACATGGCCGACCTCAAAATCCGGTTGTATTCGTCTGTACAGTGAAATATAGGTCAAAATTGAAAATTGAAATGTTAAAATATCGGAATTTCACCCGGTTTTTTGCTTATAAGTGAGGGAAATGATGTTTCTAATATATACTAAAAGATTCAGGACCATACAACTAAGATATCTTTCAAAATAGTGTTCGTTAAAAATTGTAAGGTGGCAACCCCCCCCCCCCCTCCAACCCTCGGACTTTGACGGCTTACCCTACCCCCGGGTAAGGTATCCTCATTTTTTCCCAGTCAAAATGAGCGCAAGGGATGTAAAGAGATCACATAGACGCCCTTAGTCACTGTCCTTTGCGTTTAGCGCAATCGGCAAACAAATGTTGGGGTGATAACCCCCCCCCCCTCCCCCCCCTCCCCCCCCCCCCCCCCCCCCCCCCCCCCCCCCCCCCCCCTCATTAGAATCATGGAATCAGCATGGTGGTGCGCATTCTGGAAGTAAGAACGCCTGTGGAGGAGCCCTCAATAGCTATCACAACACAAGCAAAATTATTCCCCACCACCTGTGTGGCGATTTTGCTGTATGGCTGTGAATTCTGAGAGATACCTTAGACATGGAGTGAAAAATTAATGCATTTGCTACCTCTTGCTACAGGACAATGCTTAACATCAAAGGCACGGAACATGTCCAAAACACCACCATGTATGACATGACCACGACCAAGCCTCCTATCCATCGTGTAAAGAGCTGCCACCTGAGATTCCTTGGACATATTCTCCGTCTCCCTGATGAAGAGCCTGCTAGAAAGTATGCCAAGCTCATACCAACACATGACCAGAGGAGTTCGTCCATATGCATCATAGTTGACCTATTCAACGTATACTAGGGGACAATGAAGGCATGATTTTAGAACGACGGATAGTCACTCTTGCCAAAGGATGATCATCCATTTTTTCTAAATAGTAAATATGGATTATGCATATCGTCGTTTCCATCTGTCACAAATATCCTGATAAAAGATAATATCAGACAATCATACGTAATGACTTTAAATAGCGTTTAGGTTAATGGCTAGTACAACACGTGCTAGCATGGAATGAAACAGCCATCATTTTTTTCTAAAACACCCCTTGGCCATCGATGTAATTTTCGACACGTCGTTAAGGTCTTTTGTCAATATAAATTGAATCCATTTGACACGTAAGTAGAGACTTACCTTGGAGCAATCAGACAGGTAACTATCAGGTACTTGTCATTTTAACTCTTAGGAATATGGATAAATTGGAAGCAATGACAAATTATAAGTATCAATAAATATCTTCAGTCTGACACTTTTACATATAACCCATGGGCATTTCTAAGGTTATGGAAGTATGCTATTTGAATATAACATAAACCGAAATTGTCCGAAGGTTACATCTGCACTTCTATGATATATCTTAATTAATAAGGTTAAGCTTAGCCCTAAGGAAAATGCAGATCTTTTGAAATCTAAATCAAGCTTATAGATTGGAAATATCATTTTGAATTACATGTATAGCTCAGTTTTTACAGCCAGCATTTATACAAACGTGAATTTTAGTGCCACAAGTTGATGAGGCTTGCATTAATGAAGGCTTACACTATGTTATACTTACTTCGTTCATCTAACTCTGTGCAGTAGCGTTACAGCGTATCTATATAGCGATCGACGCAGTATTTATGCGCGAGTGCCGGGATTCGTCTTTGATTGTGTGGGCACTTACCCCAGCGCTTCACAATCACCCACGCGATAATAAGTTGAGACCTTTGGAATACGCTCTGACGATGAACGAAGTATAAGTGCAGGATGATAATAACGACTTCTGATCCAATTACATTTAATGAGGCAGCGTTTAAAATGTCGGTGCCAATATTGACGTGTAGTTTATTATGAATTCTGATTATTATCAAGGAAAATTATATTCAACTGGTTAAGACGTTATTTGTAATACTCTGAAGTCATAGCGGAAAGGTCGCCTCACTTTTGTGTCCTGGTTTATGCATACAACAACATTCATAACTAATCGTACATGTCTTAATAATGTTGATGTCATTCAATTGTGTTTGATCAGCTTAATGTCTCTTATCACTGCTGTCGTTGTAAAGATCATGTATCTTGACCTCCATTCTTGAGAGTCTCATCTTTGATTACATGTCTTATCGGGCTGTTGATAATGTAGATGAGATATTTCCCTGTTTAATACGCAGATTTTGACAATGTTGATAACATATTTACTAAATTACGATTGTGATAGGTAAGTATATCTCATTTAAAGAGAGAGACATTGTTTACTATCAATTTTAAGAATAACTAATCATACCTTGTTTGGTAAGATAAACTGTTTGAATTCAATGACTGTATGTTTCTTGCGAGTTGAGATATGTGGGTTATTCAGATAACATTTACACCTTTGCTATTTGAAGTAAAATCCATCCCTAGCATTTAAAATAATTTATAGGTCTATGCATTAAATAAATGTTGCAGGAACCTGAATATTGTTTGATATGTTGTTGCATGGTGCTTATTTTTATTCAACCCGGTACTTTTGACAATAAAGCATAATCGAATGCATCAAATATACGATCTGATCTCAATTTTCGGCTCATGGCTAGGCACTCTTCCCCAAATTTAACTACTTGGTTTAGAAATTAATTAAATACACATATAAACTACAACAGGGTTTTTTTCTTCTTTTTCGTCGCCTTAACGCATAATAGCCAGTTTAAAGTATTGGATCAAATATATAGATTGTTTTAAACTAAAAACCATCAGATTCTTTATATATGAACGTATGCCTCCACATACTATGAAAATCGCAGTTGCTCCCTGCAGTACTTTTTCAAAGATCCATCATTTGTTTCTCAATTGCAAGAATACACTAGAGCGGTTCTCGGCTTTCGCGGTTCTCGGCTTTCGCGGTTCTCGGCTTTCCCGGTTGTTGGATTTGAAGGTTTGTATGATTTTGGACAAAACCTAACTGGATCTGGTTTGTTGGTATATTTTCATGGTTGTTTATGACTTCGTAGACTTATTTGTTATTTGCTGTTGACATGTATTATATTTTATTAAATATTTTGGTACCCCTGCCCTGTACCTATCTCATTTAACACCCCCATAAAATCTGCTAATTGTTACATCACATGAAAATTGAATTGCTCGAAAATTAAATCACACGAAAAATGTTATTAAATATTTTGGTACCCCTGCCCGGTACCTATCTCTTAAAATTGAATTGCCCAAAATTGTAATCACACATAGAATGATATCGCGCGAAAATGTAATTGCCCAACAATTAAGTTAATCCTGCGAAAATGTAATCACACAAAAATTGAATCATACGAAAATTACAATATTTATTTGTTGAAGTACATGTATTATGTTATTAAATATGTTGGCACTTCTGCCCTGTACCTATCACACGAAGATTTAATCGCACAAAAATGTAATTGCCTGAAAATTAAATCACACGAAAAAAGTTATTAAATATTTTGGTACCCGATATTTCCCCCTCATAAATCTGCCAATTGTTTCATCGCGCAAAAATTGATTTGACCGAAAATTTAATCACAACATTTATTTGTTGAAGTACATGTATTAGAGACTAACTTAGTGAAATTGCTGTTTAAGTTTAACATAATAACATTATATCAAGATTTTCATTCAATAGCTTGTGGATACTATTATATATATCGCCATGGAATGTTCTCAGAACCTGGCCTTCCCACAGACATGGCGTTAAATTCTATGAAATAATGTTTAATTAGTTAGGGTTTCTTGGCCGTAACTTATTATACCTTTTCTAAAATAATCACGCAACAACACAAATGTGACACAATCTATACTCTGTCCATACCTCTTTGCAGTGATATTGAGGCACTTTCCAAATATTGACTTCGAATTTACGCACATCTGCCTCGACAATTAGCTGTCTGTTATCACTGAAACAACTCTTGACGTTACTGCAGAGAGGTTGGTTGGAGCATATTCCAGGAAAGCTAATGGTACACAATGCAATTTATCTATTTGGTCAATCTTAAGACAAATTATTGGATAACACTGGTAGTTGCCAAGGCACAGTTAAAATTAAAAAAAACCTCAAATAATTTGTAAGACAATGATGTCTGGAAAAAAATGTTAATTTCTGGACAACCAACTGAACTTAAGACAAACCGACTTTAGCCTTCTTAAGGAACGATTTTTTTTCTTCTTTTTGATTTTCACTTTTTTCTCTAATTTCACCCTGATTAACCCTTACAGCCCCATATCCCATTTCCCAGCATCCTGGTTCCACCTGGCGCTGTGTTTTGTGTGTGAAATAATGGCCCCGGGCTATATAGCTGGGCGAATACACTCGCCCAGCACAGCTTCCCCCGTGGCGCAGTTGGTAGAGTGTCCGCCCGCCAACCGAGAGGTCGTGGGTTCAAACCCCGGGGCGTGGCACCTCTTGTTGTGTGTGTTTTTTTCGCTTGAAAAAGATTTCGTTGGAAAATCCACCGGGTGGGTTAGGATTAAAGAAAATATTGTGTCACATAAAAAATTAAACATTTGAATCAACTTTTCACCGGGCTATGTCTTTTATTTATATTATCAAGAATATCCATTATGTCATAAATTTCATTTAATCATAAAACATAGCAGCATGTTGATATTGAAACTGTCATACTGGTACTAGGAAAGAATAAGATACCTTTTCAGAGTCGTAAGCCATATGAAGCAGAGCGTTCATGACCATCACAGGCCCTAATCACAGCCCTGAAAGAAATGGATGGGATGGTCATGGAAGGTCGATATGGCTTCTACTACGACACTTTAAAAGGTATGTTGATATTGACAATGTCAAAATGGTAGGAAAGGATTAGATTAGATCAGAGTCGTAGTAGAAGCCATATGGAGCGTTCATGACCATCACAGGGCTGATAAAATGGATGTGATGGCCATGGAAGGTCGGTATGGCTTCTACTACAACACTAAAAAAGTCTTTCCTGTGAAACAAAATAGAAAGTGTCAGATTTTGTTCGATCCCATGGATATAATCGACAATACTTTTGAGTTACACGCTCACTTAAATAGTTCCACACACTGGCATCACTGTACGGCAAAAGTGTCAATGGTACGCTTTGCGTTAATTACCCAATTAATTATATAACAAATGATAAAAGAGTTTAAGATTTGTATCTCCAAAAATTCAAAATTTATATGCAATAAATATATTTCTATTTAAATAGCATTGATAAACATTATGAAACCAATTTAAAAGGATTCCAAAATGTGTTAACTATCATCCCATCCAATCAAAATTCTCCCACATTAATTCAGAAACTACAGAACCCTAAGTACTGCTGTACAGTACACATGGTACATGTAGCTAATGTAATGTAACCATAAAGACAAATCCCAGCATGAATGAATATGATATTTCTGGGCCCTATTGCATACATGTACACATTAATATGCTTACAACTCTTCTTATTTAAGAAGATTGTTTAAGAATTTGTGAGCTGATCTTAATGGTATATAGACCCTAGATTAAACTTCAGAACGTGGGGCCCTTCTTTTGAAAGCTCAATTTACAGTATGCATAATTCTTAAACATTATTCTAGGCATAAACCAGGCATAAGAAGTGACCCTTCCTAAGTTCCTTTGTGCAATAGGGCCCTGGTAAGGCCAAACAAAAAAAGATAGTCTGTCTCTGAAACATTTTGCAAATAAGCTAAGTGCTGTGCGATTTTTTTTTTATAGAAAATAGGCTATAAGTATGGTAATCCAAGGTTCAGAGAACTTTTTTTTCGTTTTCTTTTTTAAATCAAAAATAAATAAAAGAATCAACAACAACAAATTTAGGCCTAATCCAAGCTTCAGAGAACTTTTTTTTTAACTTTTATTTTTTTAAATAAAAAAAAATCAATAAAAAAATCAAAAAAATGTTAGGCCTCAGCGCATAGACCTACGCGCCATAGCTTATTATTTCACATACCAATGCGGACGAGCTTCTGAGACAGACTTTCTTCTTTGTTTGGCATAACATAGCATTTTTACAATTAGGTGATCTATGAAATGTGATACCTCACATGGATTTTGCTTGGTGAGCAGTGGCGGTACCAGCTTCATAATTTTTGTGTGTGGGGGGGGGGGGGGGGGAAGACATTTTTTAGGGGGCATGAAAAAAAAGATGCGCCTGATTCGCGCAAATTTGTTGTGCCATTTTCCTGTTACATGGTCAAATTTGGTCTAATACTAACTAATTGGGTATGAATATGCGCGCTTGCGCGCAAAATTTAGCTTTTTTATGATAAAATTGTCAACATTTGGTCTAATTAAACATAATTTATTAAGAAAATGTGCGCACAGCGCTAACAAAAATGGCCTTTTTATGCTTAAATTGTCTATTTTTTTCTAATTTTGACTAAATTGAAATTGTGTTGCCGTGGTGCCGCCACTGTTGGGGAGTATTACTTGGGAGAGCGAGTCAATATGTGCTTGTGAAATGTCATTCTGGAAATGTGTAAGTTAACATGACTGCTTTAGAAAATAAAATTGTCTGTTGATGCTGAATAATTTCACAAGTCTCTCGTTTGAAATTTGCATCCATGAATCAAATGATCATGTCAATATGTACAGGGTGAGTCAAAATAACTGCACTAGTGGAAACAATCTATTTTGTTTTCACAACTATGTTGAATTTTGAAACTTTTTAAACGTGGCAAGAATGACATATTTGCTCCTAACTTTGTGTGAAAAAATATTGACTTCATTTTTTCACACAAAGTTAGTACCAAGTAGGGTATTCTTATAACGTTTACACATTTACAAACTTCGACTTAGTTTTTTAAAAAATATGGCTTCTTTCCACTGTTGCAGGTTTTTTTTTGAATCACCCTGTACATGTAATGCAGGACAAATAAAATGACATGTATGTTCATAATTCATAATTAACATTGCACTGATATGGTGAACCCTCTCAAAAGTTTATACTTGATTCCATCTGAAATAAGAATGTTTGCTTGATCTTTTCTCTTAGATGAAGTGCTGTTGCATACTGATTCCTTTGGTTCTAGGTGGCGCAATTCCTCTTGGTTCGTCATCGAATTCGTCAGTGTCATGTGTATCAGTGTCAGTATCTGTGTCAGAACGTCTGACCTCCTCTATCAAATCCTCAGTACAGAATTGGTCAACATACACGAACTCGTTCTGAAATCGCTTACAGATCTGTGGATAGCGTTTAATAATTCTGTTTTAAACTCCACGCTTTGCAGTTTGTGGAATCGCCATCCTCTTCATTATGAACTGCCTTGTCAAATATTTTGTTCAATTTTGACATGCGCATGATGACTTTATCTCTTAGTATTTTGCCCTCGATTGCATAAGAGCAGAAATGTTCAAATGCTTTTGCATACAGTGGTTCCTTTCTGGGTTCCTTATCATTTGCAGGTTTTGTCCTTGTGAGGAAGTTTGCGTACTGTTTATAGCAGGTTGCATGGCATTTCATTTCAATGGCCACACAGTCTTTGTTTTCAATTTGAAGCAACAATTCTAATCTTGCTTCAATTTGGCAGCCTCCATTAATACTTATCCACCATCTACAAGCTCACACGAGGTTAGTTTTTCAGGGCAACTTTTGTCCCGAAGATATTGTGTCCCGCGGCAGAGGATGCAAATGTTGGGTAGAACATGGGGTCTGACAGCAGTAGCGCAACGACCAGATGCCAAACGTAGATCTCGTCTCGTTGGACTTTCAGCAGCTGAAATGAAGAAAAAAAGAGAAGAACAATTCATATAATTAAATTAATGAAATTAATTTAAATAATGCTAAATAATTTAGATTGAAATTGCAACAGAATTTTTTAAAGTGCAACTGGCAAGTGTTGATCTGCCCTGTTTGAGTTTTGAAAAGCCATGTCAAAATTGAATTATGATAAACAGAACATGAGGTGTTTTTTATATGGTCAGGTCATGAATTAATCAAAGTACAAAATCAGGATACATGTAGTCTGCTGCCTGTAGCTTATGGTCTTACATTACTGTTACACCGTAATGATGACAACAATAAATTGTTACCATTTGGCTAGCCATAGCCTGGCAGCAATTTAAAGTCAATTCAGGATTTTGAAAATTGGTCATAGCTCCGCAGAAAATTTTAAACAGCCAGGTCATAAAATAATCAATGTACAAAATCAGAATCATATAAAATAACGGTAGGCTATATGGTGTTACCTTACACCGACAAGCCATTAAGGGGGCTGTCAAGTGTCGTTTTATGAATTTGTCAAGCACTGTAACTTTCAAACTATTTATGTGTTGTACATAAAAGTATACACTTTTTTGAATGAAATGAGTCGGGGAATCCATTTTTCGTATCAAAAATCGTGATTTTTATATTTTTGCCCAAAAATGCCTCTTTTTTGCCTAAATTTTATTAACAACCTAACAAAATAATTTTTAAGTAAAAAATTCTAAAATTTTACAGAAAGCATCTTAATTCAATTATCTAGGAAGTGTTTTTTTTTTTGCCTTTAAAATTTTTAGTTTTGAAATTATTGACCAAAAAGTGCTAAAAATGTGAATTTTGGGATAAAATATCTCAAAATTCACATTTTTAGCACTTTTTGGTCAATAATTTCAAAACTAAAAATTTTAAAGGCAAAAAAAAAAACACTTCCTAGATAATTGAATTAAGATGCTTTCTGTAAAATTTTAGAATTTTTTACCTAAAAATTATTTTGTTAGGTTGTTAATAAAATTTAGGCAAAAAAGAGGCATTTTTGGGCAAAAATATAAAAATCACGATTTTTGATACGAAAAATGGATTCCCCGACTCATTTCATTCAAAAAAGTGTATACTTTTATGTACAACACATAAATAGTTTGAAAGTTACAGTGCTTGACAAATTCATACAACGACACTTGACAGCCCCCTTAATACATTTTTTAATTTTACCAGACATAGCCTGGCAGGTATGGTCAAGTCAAGATTTTTAAACAGTCAGGTCATGAAATAATCAAAGTACAAAAAATCAGAACAATTTTATAACATAATGGTAGGCTATGATTGCGTATGATCTTACCTCGCACCGTTATTGTATACTGACAAGTCATTAATAAATGTTAACAATTTGTCCAGCCGTAGCCCGGCAGTACAAGTGGCCATGGCTCCGCAGAAAATTTTAAACAGTCAAGTCATGAATAATCAAAGTAAAAAATCAGAATCCTATAAAATAATGGTAGGCTACAGTCTTATAACTTACATGTACACCGACAAGCGACAAGCCATTGATACATTGTTATAATTTGGCCAGACATAGCCTGGCAGGTACAGTCCCCCAGCCCCTCTAAAAATAAAAAAAGGAGGAAAAAAAAGAAAATAGGAAAATAATGATAAAAGACCGAGGTGGCGGGCGGTTATGTGTTGGTATATTCAGCCCAGATAGTCAAATAAGGCAAAATAGTATGTATTACCATGTACTGTGCGATTTGTTTTGACCGTGCGGAATTTTTTGAACCTCAAGCCCCCCCCCCCCCCCCCCCCCCCCACTTACGTGAAATTCACGAGTTGGTGACTGGGAAAAAATTTGGGGCAACCTTTTACGAAATCTTGTCCCCCCCTGAAAAAAATCCCAGCTACGCCACTGAATCAAAGTACAAACAATCAGAACAATATCATAAAATGATAGTAGGCTATGATTGCGTATGATCTTATTACCTCGCACCGTTATTGTATACTGACAAGTCATTAACAAATGTTAATAATTTGGCCAGCCGTAGCCTGGCAGTAAAAGTGGTCATGGCTCCGCAGAAATTGTTAAACTATGTCATAAAGTCATGAAATATTCAAAGTACAAAATTGATTTCAGCAATTTGCCACAAATTACGTAATTGTTTTCATTCCTAAATTGTTACGGTTTGGTTAAATCCATAGCCCGGTAGCAATTTTAAGTCAGGATTTAAAAAAATTGCCGGAGCTCAGCGGAAATGTTTAAACAGTCAGGTCATGAAATAATCGAATGAATCAGACTTACAATATCAAAACAATATTATAAAATAATGGTAGGCTACGATTGCGTATGATCTTACCTCGCACCGTTATTGTATACTGACAAGTCATTAATAAATGTTAACAATTTGGCGGCCAGCCGTAGCCTGGCAGTAAAAGTGGCCATGGCTCCGCAGTAATTTTTAAACAGTCAAGTCATGAAATAATCGAAGTCGTTAGCAATTTAAAGTCAGGATTTTAACAATTTGCCAGCAGAGCTCCGCGGAAAATTTTAAACAGTCAGGACATGAAATAATCAAAGTACAAAATCAGAACAATATTATAAAATAATGATAGGCTACATGACATATGATCTTAACTTACGCCGTAATACTGACAAGTGACTTGTCATTAATTTGTTAACAATTTTACCAGCCCGGCAGTAATTTTAAAGTAAAAATTGGCCATCTCTCATGAAATAATTGAGGTGCAAAATTGATTTCACTTTAATGTAATTTTGTATATCAAATTAACCTAACTTTCAGTGGCGTAGCCAGAGGGGGGCGAGGGGGGTTGAGATTGGCACTGTCGGTTCATTTGACCACAACCTCAGGAATCATGATGGTTAAAAGTATACAGATGAAAAATGTTCACGCACTATGCGCGCATGTGTCCCCAAAATTCAGTATTCTTGCTAAAAGCTTGTTTAGAGCCAAAATGTACCTCAATCGTGCCAAAAAATAGGTGTTAAGTCAAAAAAAATTGTATGCAACGCGCGCATTTCGGGACACACAATAGTCTTGTTGGTTCATTTCATTTTTCGACCCCCAATATAAAAATATTAATAATCTAGCTAAGCCTACGCCACTGCTAACTTTAATGTTTCGTGGTAAAATTCACATGCCTGTATATTTGTATGCATTCGTTATGTCTATTCAGCCCATGAGCTAGCCCGACTGTATGCATACAAAATTGCTGTGCTTTTGGACTGGTTGGTCTGATAAAATGGATTATCATGAATGTGCAGTACTACAGTAAGCTTATTATAATATTATTATTTTAGACTTTTTTTGACCTATACTACCGCTAAATATGCCTACCTGCAGTTAGATCCGCTTTTTCTTTTGCTTCTTGTTTCTGTTTTGCTGTCAACCCCCGCTTCTGTTTGGTCTCATCAGTGATGTATGGTAATCATTGGTAATTGGTATCATTTTTGATCCGGTATACTACCTCGCGGCCATCGGCCGTCAATGATGTGTTTCTCAACAAAACCGTTTAGCTATTTCGGCCGTATTTCCTACCAAATCGTGCCATATTTCAACACTATGCAAGAGCATAGACCAAGTTGATTCGTTGACTGGTTTGATAACAGTCTCAGCTACCGACATGACCGAGTGATTCTGGCAAAAACACAGTAAATTGGTAGAAACTAAATCGTCAGCTCAAAAGCGATCAGCTGTATCAGCAGTTTACAGCAGTTGCTTTGTGTTGTGTGTTGCTTGCCAGTCATCTCGGCCCATTACCAACTCGGCCCATTGCCGACTCGGCCCATTTACCAACTCGGCCCATTGCCGACCGACTTGGCCCATGCCCACTCCCGGTGCCCACTTTAAAGACTAAAGAAGAAGAAGAATGGGCTCCACACAACTTATCCATAGATGCAGGTACGCGCCGATTTCCACTCAAAGCTGATTTGCTGGCATAAAAGTCATGATTGACAAAAATGGATCCACAAATAAATTCGATCAAGCCAGCGTCACGCTTAGAATGATAACAAATTTGCTGATTGGCACAAACTACACGTGTATCTGCGCTAACCACAGCGCCGAACTTCACACGCACATGCACGCATGTCATAGCGCGTTCCCCATCGCGCCATAGCTATGGCAGCGCGGCAATGCATTCAGCGTTCGATGGGATGTCTCAGCTACAGTGCGTTGATCGTTATTTACCTTATGCCATAACAGAGCGACAATGCAATGTGTTGAACTTACGGTTACGGCCGGCAATTGAGTTGCCTGTACCTGCACCTATGGATAAGTTGGGCCGGGGATCCAGGGTGCAGGGAACCAGCATATGTTATACTGTACACAGCGCCCTACCTCGGGCACTAATTAACGGTACAGTGCCCCTGAAACCTATGGACATGATTTTTTTGTGTACACAGACCGGGATAATAATAATAATAATAATACACGGCTTTTATACAGCGCTTTTTACACACATCCATCCATCTCTTTACGAAGGAGTCTGTGACCCTTCTCTTTACGAAGGAGTCTGTGACCTTTAACGCGCTCGGATTTTGCTCTTCTGATGCACGAGACCACCATTTCTACGTGACTTCTGAACCACAAGGCAATTGAGACTAAGTACCTTGCCTAAGGATACAAACATGTTGTCCGTAGCGGGGCTCAAACTCACAACCTTTGTATCGTGAGACCTGCGATCTATCCGCTAGCAGATGGAAACGATGCCTAAGGATACAAACATGTTGTCCGTAGCGGGGCTCAAACTCACAACCTTTGTATCGTGAGACCTGCGATCTATCCGCTAGCAGATGGAAACGATATTGAGAGCTTCAAGTATTGTTTTCGCTATGTGTTAATAGATTATATGGAATGGTCACTCAATTGAAAAATATCTATCAGAATCAGAAATTCAGTGACCGTTTTGATTTTGTATGAGAGCCTACCATTTATTTAAATTAATCTCTTTAATGTATCATAATTAAGTTATTCTGAAATACTACAGTTTACTTTTCCAAGAAGTTTACTGTACTCAAATTTAACTTGTAATGGGCCGAGATTGTCACTATTTTGTGCCCAGTTGCCATTGGGCCCAGTCACCAATGGGCCCAATCGGGAATGGGCCGAGTCAACTTGTCACCTGTTTATCGATTTCGTTTTTTGTTTGTAAGTGACCTGCAAAGGTCATACGGCAGCGCACGAATATTACGCTCGTATTACACTAACGCATTAATAGCTGCTATCAATTAGACATTTTAGTGCAGGCTCGTTTGTTAAAATGTCAAATTTGACTGGATTTTCACCCGGAAAATTACACCATAAAGGGTCACTTCTGCACGCGGGAGAAGGTGAAAATGCTTATATTCTGTATTTTTTCCATCAGTTTAAAAGTGTTTACAAGTTCCGCCGGTTTGAAGAGAGCCGGTTTGTAGTTCACGCTACGATTTGCTCGTTGCTCGATTTTCTGCCTGCATAGCGATGCACAGTATCAAGCTTGCACCATAGCCAACGTTCTGTATGAGCGTACACACCCCAGCACTGCTGGTGGTACGTCCACTCATGAATCTATGGTCCACTGTAATGTCTAGTCACGTGATCAGCCATAAGCTTTATATACACTCACAGCATTCTCATAATCAAACCGCAAGTTCATAACTCATGGCCCGTTGGTACCCATGTATAGAGCCATTGCATTCGGGCTCGATGTCCCTGTCGTATCATTAATGAAGAATGAGCAAGGTAAAACTATACTGTATCACGATCCAGCAATAAGACAAACTAAGAGTACATAGTGCTGCTGAACAAAAGGACCGACCCGTATATCCATGTGAAATTCAAATCTTACTGGGCGAGTGTTTCCACAACTATTCGGACCACTGATGAAACATTAAACTTAAAATAGTTTTTGTTGAATCCTGTGTTTGATGACGGTTTAGAGTAAGTATTACATGTACAATCGCTAGAGTAATGGTTAACAGGATACATATTACAGACACAATACGGGGTACATTACGACCAACCACGAGCATGTGTGTGAATTTGGTAAGACGCAACAAACATGAATGGTCTGTAAAATCATCTCTCACATCGTAATTGCATGATAGACTTAGACATTACTGTCTTTATTACCAACATCAACCAATATCGCAGAACGAATGTTACGTATACACCTCTTTTCTTGCATAGTATTGTCAAACTGATAATAGGAAAGTCACGGCCATCATCTTGAGAACCACCAATGACGATTAAGGGAAATTGTACTACACAAAATCGATGTTGAAATAATATCAAGATGCCAGTTATACGTTCCAATATCGAATTGAAAAAAGCATATTGCAATTATTTTAATGGAAGATGATTCTCTCGACAATTCATAATTCCGGACCTGATCATACTGTCCTTTCTCTATCTTTTGATATACAAATATGATATTTGTTAACGTTTCAGAGACTTGCGCATCATATCTTCAGTGTTATATACCGATTTTAAGCACAGTTATTAATCAAATAATGGTACCGTGAAACCTTTTAAAACACAAAGTCGCTAGGTTTTAATTTGTGATATCAGGTGTTTTTGATGTATTTTATTATCCATAGGTTTTGAAAACTATTGTGTTATCTGGAAGTTTGTGTTATCAGATTTTGTATTAGTGAGCTTTCAAATGATATCTTCAGTGTTGTTTACCGATTTTAACACTTTCCACACGGCAGGCGTCTGCAGACGATATTCCAAAATTTCACAAAATGCTTTAAAAATGTCAAATGTATTGAATTTCATTATTAATTTTATAACCATATTATTTGGAAACATTGTAATGCATTGTAATAAGTACAAACATGCTTGAACTGGATCAGTAATCCCTGAAATAGCCCTTGAAGGTTGGGAAAGGTTTCTATAATGTCTGTTTTGTATATCGTAAAACCAATAGCCGCATAAAAAGTGTTAATCAACATTATTTATCAAATAATGGCACCGCAAAATCTTTTTTGAGTTTCCACATGATAAACTAACCCCGTTGGAGTGATATGTAGGGAAATTAATACAATGCAAAGTTGTCTTTCCCAGTCCAACGTGTCCTCGCAAACTAATCGGTGATCTGTCTTACTTTTAGCGGAATTGTACCTTGAAGCGCATTATCTTACTTTGTGATATGAATAGAAACGAGTGAAATTATTATGTATCATCTGTATAAAATTTACACGGGACACGATCTAATCCAACTGCGATTGTTCATTTTACATGAACAGTAAGTGGAACTGAATTTATCTAGACATGAATACTATTATAAACAGCATTATAACGAAGAGAAGAAACCACAGAACGTATGCATTTGTGTACAAATCCTGCAGGACAGACCTTGAAATATGGTGTATCTCTATAGGAAAAGACAATTTGCCTGTATGATATTGGATAAAAGTAAAATTTGTTTTAACTATAGACGAGGTGACAGTTGTTTACATCCAATGTTTATCAACAAACGCAACGGTCGAAGGGACTGGACTGTCGACACACGCTTGAGGGAACAGCATATGACCACAAAACTGTCCGCTATGCCGTATTGCCCTTTATAATGCATTGGCGCGAGTTTTGAAAGCACGGGTCCTAAACAAAACAGGATGCGTGCGCAAACTGCCGGGCAAAGAACAATGGCAACTAGCCACGTTTTGACCGGTGTGACGTCACCTGTCACCCCATCTATATGAACGAATCAGAATACATTGTACGGTAATATATCTAGAGGGTTATTTATTTTGATGAATTCAGGCTAAACATTGTGTTCCCTGTTTGAATAAAACATCAAGTGTGGAATATCGGTAACCAGCTGGTTATCTGATTATGCAATAGATCATCGTTACATTGTGTCTTAAAAAGAACTGCCTGAGGATCAGATTTAACGTGTGATTTTTAAATAATATTTAAACACGTGATTTCATTTGAGATTGTTTTGATAAAACCAGATAACATTTAATATTAAAGCTTATACTAGGATCCCGACCTTATAAACAACCTTCTCATGACGGCATTTATAATTTCTCACCACAATCTAGAATTATATGGCAGCAGCGTTAACATTATTTGTTATCCTGATGAAATGAAACGTATCAAATTTCGCTGAAGTAACATCCTTGATAACTCTGTGATGCTATCTCTCCCCTTTGTCCTAGTAACCTATTATTTATATAATAATATACGTATATTTGTTGCGGGGTCTGTTTGCATAGAAGGGAATAAGCTGCTAACCTAAAGAGAAATGTACCGCCAGTAAAAACATACCTGTGGTTTATGCCGGATCTGCTAACGTATAGGGGGCTTGTAGTGTGTAAATTGTTTCCGCATAAAGGGCTGTATTTATCATTGATATACGTATAACTCACAATTTATCATTCAGCTGCCTTGAGCAATTTGTTATGGCCTTCTTAACTCCTTTTTTCAAATTCGCTTTCACGAGTACCAATCATGTGAATGCCCATATCGTCTTACTCCTATCATATTACAACCCCACGTATGAAAATAAGAGGCGATGGCGACGTGGCAATATTGGACAGCGGAGGCGACGCGTATATTTCGTCAAAGTCAACCCTCTGGTTAAAACTCGAGTGCAAGATGAACTTACACAAACGAAATGACGAGTATTAACTTTAAACAAGCAGATAAATGACGCTGATGCTGAACTTTATACGAGAGAATCCAATCGTAAGAATTGGAGAGAAGCTTAATACAAAAAAGACTAGCCATATCAGTTGCAAGAATGGCAAGAATATATATCAAAAATACAAAAATGATTAATCTTCTTCAATCTTAAGAAATGTAATAAATACTAAATAAAGCATTGGAGTACCATCACACTACAATGTGTCCTAACGAACGTTTCTTTTTTTGTCTTTGCTATGACTCTGTCAGTTGCGTTAAGTTTTCATTTAGGCAAGCCATAACATATATTTTGCGATATATCATGAAGTATCTAACAACTTGTTTCATGATTATTTTTACACTTTTAGAGATGGTTAGTTGCATAACGAAACTCTAACCTAAATGTAGTATTGTTCCTATTAGATGACATAATTAATTTGTATGAAATATTCAATAACCAAATAATAATGATTCATGGTGTGGCTCCGTCTCAAAAGAATTGTATATTCGTATCTTTAAATAAGTTCATCTGGATTGTTATTAAACATTTGAGATTTGATATCGTTGTAGACAAATCCAATAAAAAGTTGATAGATTACTCACTTGTTTAGTTACGTTTCACTGCTAATTTAGCAACTTCGTCAGACTGGCAAATTAACTCTGTCTAGAGGCAACAGGGCGTAGTTCCTTTGTCTATGAATTCTACTATATTCTAAGCGGAATCGTTGCGTTAATTTCCACCAGCATTGACCTCTAACAGCTTTTTACTGTTGAAATTTGTAAACCAAACATCCCAAACTATTTCATCACAGAGGAGCGCGTTCTGTACACAATACCCACAGGATTTTGGACGACACATTTGTGACCACAACAAATACACTTATGAAATTAAATAGTATAGTAAATCAAATTTATACTGATTACCCACATTACTCCTGAGTATAAAATCAATTAATCCTATACACGATTGTCAACATATGCTACCAGTTGAGTAAAACCATCCATATTGAAACAGATCTTTGGCGCCATTTTGGCAAACATCAAAGGAGATGATGTTGTCAATGGTTTTTGAAGATTAGGCAACTGAAAACAGGCGACACGACCACGGCGATGACAAAACGAATATTCGACAAATATTCATTACTATAGCTGTCAGTTATTTGATATTCCGCAAAAGCACACATGGCCCTAACGGAACACCAACTATTGAATAGAATAATATTATCCCTGTCTAATTCAATAATCCTAAAGTTATTTGTGACAAAAAATAGCAAGACAGAAAATGCATTTTCTACCACATAATTATATTAAGTGTTAACGCTTTTATCCCCTTTTCACTTACAGGTTAAGCTGCGAACGAAATAATACTAAAGAGTCGACGTGCCCATGTCTGAGGGCTTTTTTGCACTATTAAATTACAGACACCGAATACTCCGAATACTGCAGTTTACGAAGTGTCAGGTTTACAATTGTCTGCCTACCTCAGAGGTTCCACAAGTCTAAACCAACAGGTTTACGAGGAGATTTCATAGGCTTATTCTTCCTTGACGTCATTGAGATATATATTTTCCAGATATTTTAAAATGTTACAGAATGTTTAATAGCCTCTACGAACTGCACCTTATCAAATGAAAACAGCTCGAATATAAAATTACGTTAAATATAAGTGTTTGTTATAGAATCTAACCAATTCCAAAAAGGCCTTCAATAAAAGGAAAACATATCAGAGCTGAATACCGTATTGCATAAGGCATTTCTGGATTTATAACCTAAATTGAGATGGTGCTAACGTGAGGAATTTCAGCAAAATGATTCGAAAGTTGCTAATATTGATTTAGAGATATAACTAAAACAAAGGATAGAATTTCATTTGTTTTGTGTTGTTTTAAAAACCCTTCAATTGCTCATATCTTTGGAAGTAATTGTCCATTCGTAGTTTTCTGCAAATGTTGCATTGCATAAATGGGATAGTTTCGAATTTAGAATGAAACTGAATATGCTCAATGATTGTTAGTGCAACAATTGAAAAGGATTTTGAAAGTCGTGTTACGTAGAGTAAGTACTAAAATGGAAGAAAAGTACTGTTAGTACTGCTATAATGTCGATCAAAATACACGTATCCGTTATCATCGTGCAGAAAATTCAAATTCAAATTTAAGCGTATGTGGTACTGCACTGAGTCACAAGAACGGAAAAGTGTGTCTGTTAATTGTCAACCAGTGGAATAACAATAGAATATTCAAACCAATAGATAAAGGTACAGGTTCTTTTTAATTACCTTTGGAATCAATACAATTCCTATATCTCCTATTACGGGTGTCTCGAAAACGGGGATCGAAAAACGGGGATGGAAAAACAGGGGATTCGTTTGTCAAATCCCCCGTTTTTCGATCCCCGTTTTCGAGACACCCCTCCTATTACACACCACATCGTCTGTGTAGAATGTGAAGTCTTCAGGTCGTCTACGAGGGTTTTCGTAATGAACTAAAATTACAAATTGCTCATGACGACCGTTGATGGCGCTATTCTAAAATGTTAAACATTACACAGACGACGCACTGGACACGGGCGTATTCACGAATATTCAGGTTAAAATATGCGAACGAGGTTACGTGATCAAGTGAATGGGACGAACGCTTGACAACGGTTTAAATTCGAAAAATGATACTGACACTGCGGATGGTTAGCCACCCACAGTGGTTTTAGGATGAAATAATTAAGTTCCAACGTGTGATGAATTTTATGGGGTCATATAATCAAAATCCATTGTTACATTGAAACCAACGTAAATTCAAAATTAACGGCCGTTCGTGTCCACCGTCGTCTGACATTACAGGGAATATATGAGAATGTAACAGAATGTTTAAAAGTCTCAACGAACTGCACCATATCATATTCAAACCAAAATGCTAATTGTGCTTTAAAAAGGAGAGTAAGCATGAGCAAAAATAAAAATGTTAAAATAAGATTATTACGAAAAAATATATTACAATCCCCTCTATATATTGATTTCCCCATCCTTATACATAAAGGCTCGTAGTAACATATTGATGCGTACACTAATATTCTAACTGACCTCGATAACAAAATACACTCATTAGGTATCTACTGGGACCTCTCCAAGTTCATTTAATTTATATTTATCCTGGGGTGTTCCGCAAGGCTGGATATTAGGTCCACCTCATTTTAAAATGTATATAAAGTGTTTTTCAGTATTTGTCTCCTTCAAATTTATGATATTTGCCGATGACACGAACTTAATAGTCACTTACAGTATCAATCTTATCAACACTGCTAATACTGAACTCTATCAAATATCTGTCTGTCTAAATGTTAAAAAACCCTCAATATTAACAAAACGACATGTATTTTAGAAACAGATATGATGCGCGCACACATAAATAGTAATTATGCTATTGTAATAATATTCAAATTAAGACTCGTTTCGAGCAAAAAAAATTGGGATTATTCTTGACTTTTCGAGAACTACTCTGATTTGGTCAACCCTACAGAATATTGCAATTGCATTATCGCTGTATGTTTGTTATGTGGTGAGTAAACTGAACTAAAACTGAAACATTCATTACAACATTGGTCAAATGTGGTATTGTGGATTTGGGCTATTTAAAAGTTTACGCATACACATATATAATTGGTTCTTGTTACTGAGAGGTAAATTCACATTTTACTGGTTTAAATTCATAAATAGCTCCTTACGAATTCATGAGTTCTAGATTACCCAAAGCCTATATTACTTTGCTTTTAAAATTCCTGAAGCATACTAACTTATTAGTAAGTATTATGAGAAAATGGGGGTACCATTATCACAAGGTATAAAAATTAAAAAAAAGTTAGGGGTTACTGACATGATTTATTGAAAAAAGTCACCCTTTCTTATCATTCACATATATTTTCCCTTTACATATGTATATTCGCCAAATATAAAATAACTCTTATGAACATACCTATAAGACAACATCAATGGCGAGCTTACCTTTCTTAAACCACCCACAACTACTGGCTACGCCAATACCAAGTTAGATATCAAATGTTGAATTGTTTTCTTCATGTTTAACGCAAATGTTACGATTTGAGGCTTAACTTTTGAAAGTAAAGTATACATTATGATATGCCTAAAAGTATCATGAAGTTTTCAAAAGATCATCATTTTGTTTGAATGATGAACAATGGTTAAACCGATCATTTTTTGGAAGGAATCTTGATTTCTACAACGATATCCTTATGATATTGAACATTTTGAATGTACCTTATAGCAGTAACAAGATACCAGATCTGCAGATACTTATTCTTTAAATGGAACATAAACATACCTTTGCTCCTATAGCAACTACTAAATGTAGGGCATGGATTCGTGTAAATAATATCTCGTGCCTACGGTTACGTACTATCAACCTATGCCCCATTTACACTTCCTTTTATATTTTGCAAGCCACCTCGTCATGTGTGTTTACGACTTGTCTCACAGTGAAACAGGTGTTATTGGTGTGGAATAGCCGTAGGTGTAAAATAGTCGTTCGACATCATACCATGTTTAGATGAGACGGTAAAACAACGCCAAATCTATCGGTACTGCGGATTGTTATCAGTCTGAGAAGCCAACTAGTTGATTGGAAAGCGAAGACACATCGCCATACTTCTTCACGTTTTGCATAATGATTTGTTTTAAGCTACCCGTATGTAAAAGATTGCGGGTAAATAGCAGCAACGTGAATTTTGTCCTTAAAGTAAGATGTGATAATACAGTTTCCCCGTTAGTTTCGTTGGCAGCTATTTTACCCGATCCACCCATACTTCATTATACGAATCGGTAGGTGTATCATGATTATCTGCCAAAATAAATTCGACTACATAAGTTACCCATCATTTGTTTGACTTACTTACTTTGTAATGGTCATCAACTAGTCAAAGTAAACTTTCATAGACCGGCGCCACCCGGCGTCACTTCTAACTTGACAACAGCTATCAAAATAGTAATTAAGCTACATATCCAATTTAATAGATGTTAAAATGAAATTATTAATTGAAATATTAGATGTAACCATGAAATAATTAACAAATAGGTTCTTTTGACATAATTGTATGCTGATTCCAATTAATATTGATAATCCAAGCCAGCTGCTTCACATTAATATGGGGATGGTTCAGTTAGTCAGTCGGAAACGTAGAACATTGGGTGTGAGTTTGATGGACAGCTATATATTGAATTACTATTCGTTCCACTTCAATAATATATAAGTTGAAGTAGATCATACACAATTATATTACTCAACTTCTCAGCAAGCTAATAATGTCCTTGCAAATACATTTCCTGCCACCATTTCTTCTAATAGTATTTAAAATAAATTTTGATATTCCTTGCAACTCCACACATAGTTTCTGAACATCTGTTAATTGGGATTGTAAATAAAGTTTATTTTCAGTTTAAAATATTTAACGACATACATTTTCAATAGGTAATTTTAGGCAGATGATTTGTATAATACTAGTTTGCATGGAATAAAACATCGATCAATATTGCTTAAAAACCTCAAGACCATGGATACAATTTACGACATGTCGATATAGTCTTTTGTAAATATAAATTGAATCCGTTTGGCACGTAGATAATTAGCTTGTAGCAATGAGACAGATAACAATCATCGGGTACATATAATTGTATCCTTAGATACACGGATTATTTGGACACAATACAATATATCGTAACTATATATCATAACCTTTTCCCATTTACCAACGGGCTTACTGAGGTTCTTACGCAAAGTCACATAAACCTGTCAAATGTACAACATTATCGCTATTTTTTTTCAAATGGTTATGTATTACTTAAATTATTGAAGGCTCACATGGTTAAACCGTTTTGAATTCAATTTGATAACTGATAGATAGGAATATGGCAACTGACCTCAGAGCAGAAAGTTGAGAGATCCAATCGGCAGGACTTTGACAAAATGTGACAAGTACGTAAATAAATCATGGGATACTCAAAGGCATAAGCCTACATGTATAACTATATTCACATCAAGTATAAGAAGTGTAAATGTAAATGTGTGTGTAGACGTGTCAGTGGGGGTGCACCAATGATGGTGTGCACTACCTAAAGTGTATGTTATATTTAATTGTCAAATAATGTAAGTGTTATACTCTCAAGTCATTAAAGTAAAGACGCCACGTACATTGGAAATAGACCTGTGTGTCTTCGTACGCATACAACAACATTCATCACTGGTAGTACGTGTCTTAATCAAGGTTGATGTCCTTCAATTATGTTTGATAAGCTTAACGTTTGTTATCGCTACTGTCGTTATGAAGATCATGTCTTGACCTCATTTCTTGAGATCCCATCTTTATTTAAATGTCAAACCGGGTTGCTGATAAAAGGAAGTTTATTAACTAATTCTTCTAAGTGTGCAGAGGTTTACATGATGATAAGATATTTCACCCTATTTCACCAATTTCGATGATTAGAAACCACTAAAAGTAAACAGTTAATACTAACATGTAGACAGGGCTTATTAGTTTAAATACTATTATTTAAAATACAATAGATCATCACTTATTTGGTGAGATAAAAACTGTTAAACCAATCACAAAATAAATGTTATATTTGAATTAAAATCCCTTGGCAATTGTAGATTTCTACAACGATATCCTTATACATATTGAAAATGTTGAATGTACCTTATCGCAGTAACAAAATACCAGATCTGCAGACACTTATTATTAAATGGAACATAAACATACCTTTGCTCCAACTACTAAATGTAGAGCATGGATTCGTGTAAATAACATCTCGGGCCTACGGCTACGTACTATCAACCTATGCCCCATTTCCACTTCCTTTTATATTTTGCAAGCCACCTCGTCATGTGTGTTTACAACTACCTCATAGTGAAACAGGTGTTATTGGTGTGGAATAACCGTAGGTGTAAAATAGTCGTTTGACATCATACCGTGTTTAGATGAGACGGTAAAACAACGCTGATCTATCGGTCTAAAGGTTACACTACGGTTTGTTATCAGTCTGAGAGGCCAACTAGTTGATTGGAAAGCGAAGACACATCGCCATACTTCTTCACGTTTTGCATAATGATTTGTTTAAGCTCCCCATATGTCAAGATTGTGGGTCAATATCAACGTGAATTTTTGTCCTGGAAGTAAGGTGTGATAATATAGTTCCCCCGTTAGTTTCGTTGGCAGCTGTTTTACCCGATCTACTCATACTTTATTATACGAGTCGTTAGTTGTATCATTATTATTTGCCAAAATAAAATCTTCTACATAAATTACCCATCAGTGGTTTGACTTACTTTTACTTTGTAATGGTAATTAACTAGTCAAAGTAAACTGTCCTAGACCGGCGCCACCCTGTGTCACCTCTATAGCTTGACTACAGCTATCAAATTAGTAAATAAGCTAAATCTCCAATTTAATAGATGTTAAAAGAAACTATTAATTGAAATATTAGATGTAACCATAAAATAGGTTCTTTGACATAATTGTATGCTGATTCCAATTAAAATTGATAATCCAATGGAGTTGTTATTGGAAAATTGATTTTTTTTTTTTAATTTAAATTTTATGTGTGGAGTGGGTGTACAATGGTGTTGGGTGGGGATGTGGCTATGGTTGTGCTATCATGAAACGGATCTGGTCAATGGCGATGGTGCGGTTAATCAGTCGGAAACGTTGAACGTTGGGTGTGTGTTTGATGGACAGTTGTACAGGGTGTAACAAACAAAAAAATTATACTGTTTTGAAGAAGAACAATATCTCCCGTGGAATTTCTGTTTTGAGTATTAATGGTTTGCGAGGGGCATATTCTTAGCTTTCGAATAAGCTTTGATTCATGACAATCGATGGTCGATGAGCAGATATATGATCAATTGTCTAAAGTATTCATGAAATCACCTGGGTCACTTTGGTTTAATCAATGGTTTGAAAACCACTGGGACGAATATGAACGGAATCGAACCAGGAACATCGCAGTAGAGCGCTCTTGTTAGACAACAATGGGTCATTTCAAGTGGTTAAAAGTATTACAAAGAAGGTAAGGTCTTTACAAATATCTGTAATGTGGGGTAGAATTAAAACCATCCCTAACTAAGACAAAAGCATGGCTGCCGCTCTACAAGTGTCCCAACTCACATTGGAAGAACGAGTTTCATGGTTGTAAACAGAACATGAGGATGACAATGATTGAGACAGTCTTTGTGCTTACCGTTTGCTCAGGAGGAATAATGAGCTATTTTATTTATGAACTCCAAATAAATTTGTCAAGATATAATTCATTTATTTTATGAATTTATTTATTCAAATAAAATAAAAACTATTTGAAAAATAATGATATTGTTCTCTTTAATGTTCCTTGCATGATACCCTTACCATTTAATTTATACAAGCAAGATTGTATGAAGTGGCCAAACCCGATTTCTAGACGACTTAGTAGATTAGTCATCAATTTTAAACGCAAGTAGTTAAAAAGACGAAATAAAATGATTCTTTTCGCCAAAACGGAACTTAGCACAGAGTGTAAAATATTTTTAACATTGCATGATTTTAACATTGGGTTAAAAATAAAAATTAGATTGTATAACTTATTTTTGTTAGTCTGTATAGTGAATTACTATTCGTTCCACTTCAATAATATACACAATTTAATCCTTAGAGACACGGATTATTTGGACACAATAAAATATATCGTAACTATCATAACCTCATTTGAGGCCTTTTCTCTATTTGCAACGGGCCTACTGAGGTTCTTACGCACAGTCGCATAAACCTTTCAATTGTACACTATCGTTATTTTTTTCAATGGCTATGTTTTACTTAAATTACAGACCTTCATTGAGAATTGAGGTTTACTGTCTTATCTCCGGTTAAATCAATTAGGCTCACATGGTCAAATGGAACCGTTTTAAATTCAATTTGATCACTGATATATAGAAATATGGCAACTGACGTACCTCAGTGCAAAAAGTCGAGAGATCCAATCGGCAGGACTTTGACAAAATGTGACAAGTACGTGAACAAATCAGGATATGAGATACTCAAAGGCATGAGCCTATAACTATATTCACATCAAGTAGGCCTATAAGAAGTGTAAATGTGAATGTAAGCGTAAGCGTAAGTGTAAGTGCACCAATGATGGTGTGCACTACGTAAAGTGTATGTAATATTCAATTGTCAAATATGTAAGTGTTTTGGCCTTAGATGCCACCCGTAAAAAACCAATAAGACAAACACAAGATAGGAATTTGAAGGACTGGCTGAGACCATATTGGAATAGTTTTATTGTAGAACATACCCAATTTATATGGGTGACGACGACAGACTCATCAAATATCACCACGACTTATACTTACATTTAGACATTAATTTATATCATTTACTTATATGGACAACAGGATATACACAACGGTGGACACGACGAACACAACGTGGACATGATAGAAATGAGCTGCCGGAGGGATCCGGGGCAAAAACACTTCCCATGAGCCCCGCAAAGCAAGACTCAGTCACCGCAAACAGTGGTGACGCGGAAAATGCCCCCGCCCCGACTCCGCCCGACCCCCACTTCACGCCACACAATGGACCGACTACAAGAGGGACCCCACGACAACAAAGGATGCAGGGGGTATGGGAGAAGGAAGGACCAAACAGGACCCACCACCAACATAGCACATGAGGGATACCTCCTAATTCACCCTATACATACATACATACATACATACATATGAGATTTTATAAAGCGCTATTTCATTTAGATCACGGCGCTGGCAGCAAACAAACAAAACAAAAAGGTACAATCAACAAACAAATCAAAATGTACCAATAAAAACTAGTACTACATGTATACAGAAAGAACAATTAAATAGGAAACAGGTGAGTCTTCAGTTGTTTTTTGAAAACTTGTAAGGATTTACAGAGTCTGATGTTGCTGGGTAGATCATTCCATAGTTTAGGACCAGCAACAGTGAAAGATTTATCTGCGGCAGAGTTTTTTGTACGCTGAACAACTAGGAGAGATCGATCAGACCCAGATCGAAGACCAGGTCGACCAGGTTCATAATGAGCAATGCACTGATTCAGATAGATAGGTCCAGTTTCATTAATACATTTATATATAACCTAACCTAACCCGCACCAGGTGCCCGACTGGTACACCTGGCGACCTCCTCCATCCCCGGATGCAAGCGCAGAGGGTGGGTGGGAGGAAACTTTACCAACTAGCACTGATGATCTCAGTCGACGATAGTGACAAGCCACGGGCAATCGAAATAAACCGCGAAAGAATAGAGAGCCTGTGATTGACTGGTGTCACAACCAGACGACTTTACACCTCGGCACACAGCCACGCACGGGTTGACAACCGCGTATGGCGAATTGGTCGATAAAGGGGGCAATTTAAATTACAATGCTCTCAATTCAGACCAAAAATCGTGACCAACCGAAAATACAGGTTTTTGTCCCAAAAGGCAAATTTTGCATTCGCCAGACAAGCTGTCAAATGCATACATACTCTCAAGTCATTAGAGTAAAGACGCCACGTACATTGGAAATAGAACTATGTGTCTTCTTACGCATACAACAACATTCATAACTTGTAGTATGTCCTTGAATTATGTTCGATAAGCTTAACGTCTGTTATCGCTACTGTCTAAATTTATTTCTAGACTTATGAAGATCATTTCTTGACATCATTGATCCCATCTTTATTTAAATGTCAATCCGTGTTGCTGAAAAGGAAGTTTATAAACTAATTCTTCTAAGTGCGCAGAATTCTACAATGTTGACATGATATTTCACCTATTTCGATGATTAGAAACCGCTAAAATAAACAGTTGATACTAACGTGTAGACAGGGCTTATTAGTTTAAGTAAAATATTATTATTTCAAATACAATAGATCATCACTTATTTGGTGAGAAAAAAATGTTAAACCAGTAACACAATAAATGTTGTATTTAGATTAAGATCCCTAGGCAATTTTAGTTAAAGGCATATTATGTGATCTTTTCCAGAGAGCGCCCTCTATTCATGATTTTTTTTTAGAAAGTAGATTTTCTTTCAGATTTACATTTCTGATCATAAATCGTACATACATTCCAAGTTACAGAGCAATACGATTCCTAATAACCTCAAAATCATGGTTTTAGAGTGAATTTAGAGTGAAAATATAAACTGTCGTGTTAACCCGACAGTTTATTTTCACTCTAAAACCATGATTTTGAAGTAATTAAGAATCGTATCGCCCTGTAACTTGGAATGTATGTACGATTTATGATCAGAAATGTAAATCTGCAAGAAAATCTGCTTTCAATTTTTTTTTCGATGTTGAGGGCGTTCCCTGGAGAGATCACATGATATACCTTTAAACCGTTTCTAGTTATTACAATTTGCAAGGTTAATCTCTCGCCACCTCATTTCTGATCAAGTCATAAGACTAACACAACCTGATTAGCAGTGTAACCTGCCGATTGGTGCGATATTCTCGGGAACGAGTACAACATAAAGTTGTCTTTACTTGTCCGGTGGTGACCGAATCTGTTCAAGAATAGTCTTTCAGAATCATATTCACCCATTGCAATTGCTGACTCACAACTTATATTGCCTAGAAATAAAAGTCCGACTTAATGTTTCTTAAAATAACTTTCATACATTTAGTCTTTCTTCGGTCCATATTTTATCGCTTTCTCAGCATCAACGTAATAGCAAATTTGCGCAGTGTTTCACAAAATCATGTTGTTATAAAGTTACTAGTATGAAACCATTATAATACTTAAAGAATAACCACGTATTCAGATATTTTATACCAAACCCACGGAAGTTGTAGAATGAATGGGCTTTAGGCAAACGCACAGGCATGGTTTTGCTATTTAGTAGTTGAATAACATTGTTATTGTTACAAGAAATGCCAATAAAGGGTTCAACAAAAGAAAGTATACCACTTTGTTTATGTCATTTTGAGTAACTTTCAATTTGTTTTTGACCAAACAGGCTATATAGGCATTTACATAAATCTTTTAGGCATAATTTGATACCATATTTGCTCCCTAACAACAAAGAAAAACCATGATTAGCGCCATTTAAAGGAAAATATCCCATTTTCAAAAGTCGCATTTCCAATACACAGCACGAGAAGATTTGGTTAATCTGTCCATGTTCTCCCCATCCATAACATTCCTTTACATTCAAATCCTTCACCCATGCATCAGTTTACATTTGAATTAGCCCGCGCATTGAGGGATATGCGCGGTGATCAGTACGGGATAAATACGGCATATGTGTGTGTTAACAATTGGCCTATTCTTCTCGTGCTGTGTATTGGAAATGCGACTTTTGAAAATGGGATATTTTCCTTTAAATGGTGCTAATCATGGTTTATCTTTGTTGTTAGGGGGCAAATTTGGTATCAAATTATGCCTAAAAGATTCATCTAAATGCCTATCTAGCCTGTTTGGACAAAAACAAATTGAAAGTTACTCAAAATGACATAAACAAAGTGGTATACTTTCTTTTGTTGAACCCTTTACATGGGAAGCTGTAGTTGTTAAGTTTCGGCCGCTATCGTAAAGGATTTGACCTTAGATAAGACACCTTTTCTTTACTTTCATGGATGTTTATCCAGAAATTTGAAATAGCACGCGTTTTATATAGGATTAAAGAAAAGAAGGTTATTGATCTTGAAGTAGCGGTTTAAGAACAAATGTAAATAGAACATGTGCATTCCATCTCGTGTCCATTTACCAATAGCGTATGTTTACCTAGAGCTACAATGATGTTTCTGTCAACGGTACAGTCTCCCGACATTTTCGTCTGAATCACATCTTGAATCTGTAGAAAAGACATTGCCATATGAAATTATATTCATCACTAATTTTTGTATCGAAACGATCAGGTTAGAGTCAACAAAACTCTTGTGAATATTTAAAAACGGGATGCAGATTGTGTTGATAAATTCAGGTGAAGTATGATGTTCAAACTTAAACTTAGATCCCGACCTTAACCAACTTCCCCGTAAGGCATATAGCATTACAAATGTTAACAATTCTTTTATTACAATTCAAAATACGAACGCTGCAGCGAAAGAAGTAGATATTAGCCTATCGAAATGGGGCGTATCAAATATCTCTGATGGAAATCCTTTTAGAAACTTAATAGTACTATTTCTCCCCTTGTCCCACTAACCTTATTTTGGATAAATAAGTATTTTTGGAGTTTGTTTTTATTCAGATAATATCTTTAACAGAAATGCAACTCCAGTAAAAACATACTTGATATTTATTTAAAACCTGACAACCTAGGGCAGTTGTAGTGTTTTTAAAAATCGTTTCTGTATGCTGGGCCGTGTTAAATACTTGAAATACTTCTAGCGCACAATTTATCATACAGTTTTCAAGGACGCCCTTAAGCAATTTGCTTTTGCCTTCTTCACTCCTTTTTGTTCTAGTAAAAAACAATTAACGAGTACCAATCATGCGAATACCCATATCGACTTACTTTTTTATATTATAAGTCCACGCATGTAATCAACAGGCTAAGGCAACTAGTTATAGTTGGACAACGGAAGCAATGCTTAAATTTCGTCAAAGTGAACCCTTAGGTAAAACCCTGAGTACAAGATAAACTTTATACTAACTGAAAGATGGGTATTAACATCTATACAAATAAAACCAATGAATGACGTAACAAACACAAGAATTCAAGAGAAATGGAGAGCTAAAGCTTTAAAAGACCGGCTATAAAAGGTGAGTTTATCAATTGTAGGTACAATGCAATTTATAATCGTCTTCTATCATACCAAATGCAATTAATCCTGAATATAGCATTTTTTGCCCTAAAAGACCTTATGTGCCAAGTGACAGTTGTACTAGCTTTCTTTTCATTTGAGCTTAGCAAAATTAGAATCCAAAGCATTTTAGAACCTTGTATGTTATTTTGACTCAACCCTACCTCAAGGTGTGATTCTCTTTCCCTGCACATAGTTCCACTTTGCTGGGTTTGCTCTATTTCTGTGTATCTCCTGGTTCCGGTTGGACATTGATTTTAGTGGTTATTTGATGTATTCTTGTTTGTTGTTCAGCCCTGCGTTAAACCTGAACCACACAGTGGTTCCGATTTTTATCCTGGGCTTTAATCTACCTTCTTTTTTTCTCGCATTGTATAATTATTGTCAGTGATTGCTTGAATAAAGATTGATTACACACATATATGAATATCATTGGTTACGCTCATAAACGCATTATCAGTTTTCATACGAAATATAATATGCCATATTGGTTTGTAGTTAATAACAAAATAATCCGAAACTATTTCATAAGCGTTGGAGTCGTAGTAAGGGTACAGGTTAGCCGAAGAACTCTATAGAAAACGTATCACTTTGTGTATGAATTCTACTATATGCTTCGGGAGATCGTTTGATCGTTAATACCTACGTACCACCACCAATCCCATTGAGTAATTATATGATAAAAAAGTTCTGGAAACTTAACATCTGACACTGTGTCATTACAGAGAGCCAGTATTGTCACTTTGTACACAAACCCCGCAGGATTTTTGACGACTTTTGTTTACTGATTTACCAATTTACCAATTCAGTCCTAACATTATATACGTGTTTATACGACTGAGTCATAATTGAATACACCTACCAACATGCTGCCAGTTAGGTTAAGTCATTTAAATTGTGTTAAGATGTTATGGCGTCATACTCGTATTAGCAAACATTTATAGGAAATTATGTTGACAAAGGATTTTGAAGAATATGCAATTTAAGGAGATATATTACAAATTAAACATGTCAAATGATCTCTGTGGTTGATCAAACAAGCAGTACAATTAAGATTTTGATTAATAAGAAAATAATATATAAAGCTATAATGCAATAATGGAAATACCCACATGATTGTCAACCCGGGGTTGACGATGATGATGTCGCAGCTCTATTACTAATAGTGTGTGTACTGATTATAATAGTAGTATTGCTTTATTTCGTAATAATAAGAGGGATTAAAATAATGTCTTGGCCAGTTCACCCCCTCGCTAATCTAGTGGTTGAGTCATGTGTCTAACAATGCAGAGGTCCGTGCATCGATTCCCACTAGGACTACTTTTTCAACTGATTTATTTCCTTTTGTAAAAGTTAGGGTTAAACAAAATTTAAGTCTACAAAGTGTGTATATAGTTCCTCCCTAGTCAACCCCTGGTGGAAAGTCATATGGGTATTTCTATCGCTGCATATAGATATAGATGTATGTATAATATACCCTTATCTAAAAAGGGTACTGCGTCAAGTCCAAATGTTGTTTTGAGTTAAGTTTATTGCTTCATGCTTTTAGAACGTATTGAAGTTTGTTAACGATACCAGTAGTAGATATAATAATATTAAAAAACGTTCCCATCCAACGATCTTCATAGAAATAATACTGGAAGAAGGTAGTAACACTTCAACATACTTTTACTTTGTGAAGAAGATTGTATTTTAGTTAGGGAGCACATCAAAACTCGACCGCCCGGCAACCGCCGGTTCCGTGGGGTTCGGTGCGGTTGCAGCCGGTTTCTATTGTTCTAAACAATGATATGCGGTCCAACCGGGCGGAACCGGCGGTTGCCGCGCGGTCGAGTTTTGACGTGCTCCCTATAATTGTCACTGTATGTCACTAAATGCGTAAAGCTGGCCTAGGGTGAGGCAAAAACATTGTGCACGATTTGAAACGGCCATTTGACCTTGATACGTGCAGTGAACCATGATTTTTTTTGGTCAGTGCAAAGCGGTGTTAATATAGTCTATCCTCAAAAAATGAAAGTAATCGACTTAAGAATACGCAAACTGTGGCAAGTTTTGTAAACTGACCGCGTTTTTCGCCATTCCTTTGGGATTTGTACACAGTAAAATTGGTTTTGCTAAATGGTCATTATCACTCACATTTATCATGTTTATTGTCAAAATGTTCCTGAAAAATCATTCTTTCACTCTGGGATAAGTAGTTAATCGTCTGATACCGATTTGTCAAATGAAAAGTCAAATCTGAATACAAGCATCACCTGTTACAGAGCACTTAGGATGCCTGCCACATCCTCCTTTGTTTAGGATGATGGTGCTTTCTCACTCTCACTCCATACCATCATGCTGCAGTAATATGCATATCTTAACTGTGTAATCCCATAGGAATGGCGAAAAACACGGTCAGTTTACAAAACTTGCCACAGTTTGCTTATTCTGCAGTCGATTACTTTCATTTTTTTGGAGGATAAACTAGATTAACACCGCTTTACACTGACAATAATAAATTCATGGATTAATGCAGGCATCAAGGTCAAATGGCCGTTTCAAATCGTGCACAATGTTTTTGACTCACCCTGTAAATACACTATTAGTCAATATAAACAATTATGTAAGAGCAGCACCAGGATGTGGTAGCAAAGGTATGACAAATATGTTAACAGTATTTCATTTCTGAACATACCACGAAGATTTACATCGATAATAAAGATATTTTTTCAACTAATTTTCCTTTTTGCCGTTTTTCTTCCTTCCTAATTTTCTACCCATTTCGCTACCTTTCTACTGTAGGCCTACTTTGGCAACACAGGTAGATTTTGTATACATTTGGTATCAAAACAATTCTACAACTCTTTTCTATCCAGAAATTGAGTCTCATACTGCGAATTTACAAGGTATATAAAGTTTTAAAAAGATATCGAAACCTTTGGGACACCCTACCCTGTATAAATACATCGAACGTGACTGCTTTTATTAAGCTTACTTCTACATCGACAGTAGTCAGATAGTTGTGGCGAACCGCCGGCTAGTGATGGTGAACCTAACCTGCGGTTACGCGAGCGATCTAGGCTTGAAGGCCGTGAGTAAGCGGTAAATATGTGATTTACCTTAAATGACTAAAATGTGACAAATTATGACAAAAGCACTAATATTTCAACTTATAAATGTACAAATCACGTTTAATTGTGAACTCGTTAAAATGCAAATCTGTTTATCACGCTAACATATCTCGGACACAACCCTCATATTACTCACACATACCATTATTATACTACAGGGAACAACTTATTATTACGGATGCACAGGAAATATTTCTCCTGTGTAAATGCTACGGTGATTTCTTAATTAGACGGTGTGCGCACACAGGACGGTTTATTTCCCCTGTGTGAATACTATGGTGATTATTAATTAGACGGTGTGCGCACACAGGACGGTTTATTTCCCCTGTGTGAATACTATGGTGATTATTAATTAGACGGTGTGCGCACACAGGACGGTTTATTTCCCCTGTGTGAATACTATGGTGATTATTAATTAGACGGTGTGCACACAGGATTGTTTCTCCTGTGCGAGTACTACGCTACGGTGTAATTAGATGGTGTACACGCAGGATTATTTCTCCTGTGTGAGTACTACGCTTCGGTGATTAATGACTGATACTTATTAGATGGTGTACACGCAGGATTATTTCTCCTGTGTGAGTACTACGCTACGGTGTAATTAGGTGGTGTACACGCAGGATTATTTCTCCTGTATGAATTTAATAATCACTGGGATCAACAATCAATCAGGGAACTGGACAGTCATAGTTAAATTATTATATGCCACAGACTGATAGTGAGGACTCGATATTCAAATCAGCTAACAGCTATTTGAATCACAATTAATGGACGTTGTATGCAATTTAACAACACCTGCACTTTGACACTGAACAGGAATGCCCTTCCTTGATTTCATATGATGACGTCATAATGTCGATACACAAATATAATTTCACTTTGTAAACAGTAGAAAACTCTGTCGATCTTACTTTAGATCGTTCCTTATCAAACCTGAGCCATCGTGTCAACCTCCATAATCTTCGTACAGGTACACTTTGATCGATGCCCTTTAGCAAGTCAAGTTTAAGC
This sequence comes from Ophiura sarsii, assembly GCA_035610835.1. Classification (NCBI taxonomy): domain Eukaryota; kingdom Metazoa; phylum Echinodermata; class Ophiuroidea; order Amphilepidida; family Ophiuridae; genus Ophiura; species Ophiura sarsii. Next base: position 126,891,145 of record CM069441.1, on the reverse strand, counting down.
CATTTTCCCGCAATCTTTACAGAGAAAATTCAATGTCTACATCGTGGGCCATTTTCCATTCCATCGGGGGCACAGGCTGCTATACCGTCTAAAACCAGCCCGTGTTACAATAGAGGGCAGTATATCAGTTTAGCGGTTCAATATTTCTACCTTCAGGGAGCAGCGGTCGGCGCGTGACATAGTGTTTGCCACGTATAATAATCAGTAAACCAGATTATGGTTGATGTTCTCTACAGACTCTCGCCTTTCCTTGATATAACGAGTTGATTATATAGAATATATTGTTACGGTTTCTATATCAGGTAGAATATAATGTCTCTCAAGATGAAATTTAGGCACAAAAGCAACCAGATGAAAGCTATAATATAGAGAAGTGTCAATCAAATTGTACACACTGTGCCTATGTCTGTATGTATTAATTTGTTTATGGAGCACGTCAAAACTCGACCGCGCGGCAACCGCCGGTTCCGCCCGGTTGGACTGCATATCATTGTTTAGAACAATAGAAACCGGCTGCAACCGCACGGAACCCCACGGAACCGGCGGTTGCCGGGCGGTCGAGTTTTGATGTGCTCCCTTAGTATTTGTTCGTCAGTCCTTCTATCTCTTTATTTAAAATTAAAATGTAATGTAAAGAGTAGTCGCGCGTTAATTCGCTATATTCGGGGAATGACGCAGTGTCGTCACTGTCTTGTGGAAGTTAAATATACAATAACCGATTTGTTATCGGTGATAACCATATGCAGCATAATAAGCCTACGGTTATTCAAGACAAAAATGCCTTTAAAAACAGACAACACTTTTTGGTACATTATCACATCAAGTGTTATCGCTTTTATCCTCTTCTCACTCACAGGTTAAACGACGTACGAAATAATACTAGAGAGTCGACGTGTCCACGCCTGAGGGCTTTTTTGCACTATTAAATTACAGACACCGAATACTCGAGTTAACGAAGTGTCAGGTTTTCAATTGTCTGCCTAATGAATAATAACTTCAGCGATTCCGTTAGTCTAAACCAACAGGTTTACGAGGCAATTGCACAGGCTTATTATTCTCTGACGTCTTCGAGATGTTCTTACCCCCGGTTCCTGTCTCTTATTAGACAATGTTACAAAATGTTATCAAGCCTATTCGAGCCATTTGGATAAAAAAAAAGAGCGCCAAAAGGAATATACCTGTCTAGTTTTGGTTAAATTTGACCAATGAAAATATACAGCTTTCAATGAAAAAATGGCAAGTGAAGATTTGACTCTTTCCTTTGGCACATTCCACCATTTGTCCCAGCTTTAATTCTTTACTCATAACGTCGAGGAAATCCAACACTCTGGTTTATAATCCTAGAGGATTTTGGTTGATTGACCGTGCAAACTGTAGTCATTATAAAGAGCTTTACAAAACGGCAGTTTTATTTTATTTCACCAGACATTTCGTCTTTCATGATCATAAAAACATCAAATGCTGTCAATATTCGTGTTATTTTATAGTATGCAAATATACTGGATTAATGATGTTTCTGATGCATGTAAGAATAATATGCTTTCTCAAAAATATCGATAAACTCTTATAATAATTTTGATACCTCGGAAACTCAACAAACGTACACCTATAACCGAATTCACCGTTAATCAAGTTAAACGATGTTTCATATTAACACATTGTATATGATGTTCGTCTAGACCTGTTCAAATGGGATACATAAAGCAACACGCAAACCCATATCGTCTACACGAGTAAAGACATTCATAATTATACCCTTCACCCAGGACCGCGGGAATAATAGTAGATGTGTTAACAGGTTCTTTTTATCACTTTTATAATCGATACAATCGCTATATTCTCCTATTACACACAACGTCTGAGTATAAATAGGATGTCTTACGGCATGAACTAACAATTGACTATTACCGACCGTTGATGGCGCTATTCTAATATTTGAAACGTCAAACCCTTGATTTCAAAAGCTTAATACCTCTCTCGTTCAAATTCTACCAACACAGATGAATTGTCATGGCATGATACATCTTAATATACACAGTGCATTGAAACATGCGTCCGATTATAAGACCGAATCACACTTATCCTACTTTCATGTTTAATTTTAATGTTATCGTGCTTTGGATTTTTGAAACAAGTCAACACACTTAATTTTAATGTTCAGGCCAACTGCTATGTTTCGTAAAAATGATCTATCGTTAATCATATATTGTTGCAAGTGACGATTTGAATGTTTCCTTAGTCATATTCCACATTGTTTCCCACTTTATATTTCTTTTCTCATAACTACGACGAAATCCAACACTCTCATTTATGATCCTAGAGGATGTTCTGATCCCAGGAAACCTTGTTCTCCGTAGGAAGATATTGATATGTAAATGTATTGTCGTAATAGACGAATGGTGTACATATAATTGTTGTTTGAAGTGAGGTTTTCTACACAGGGTTTAAGTAGCATTTCCCAGTTTTATTGGATTCAAATGATCTGACCCAGTGGCGTAGCCAAGGGGGGGCAAGGGGGGGCAGCTGCCCCCCCCTGTGGGGTTCTCTGCCCCCCCTGTTGCCCCCCCTGTGGGAAATGTCAGTTGAAATAATTTGGGACTAACCTATTCACAACACAAGGAAATTCAATCCTCAATTTGGTTGTTGCCCCCCCACCAAAACTCCCGGCCCCCCCTTTGCCCCCCCCACTGAGAAAAACCTGGCTACGCCACTGATCTGACCCAATTATTTCATAAAAACAGTACTAGACCAAAATAAATATTTTATCATTATCAGCGTGCAGAAAGGGTCTGACTAATAACGTGTTTCAGGACCGGTCTGTGCCCATCGGTATATTATAAGTCACAACAATACAATTCATAAGGCGTAGTGAAGGGCTACGTTGCTTCACTGATTCACAAAGACATCACTTGGTAAAATAAACAGGGGGTTATTCAGACAGATCAGGAACTGATTGCGCTTTAGAAATGGGATTAATCTTGGACAGGGTTGCTTAATGAATTGATGCTTCTTGCACTGATCTGCTATAGTCTGTTGACTTGATTCTAAATATCTGTGATTTCGTTTCACTTTCTGTTATGCATAAGGAACAATGATTGATCCATTTAAAGCCGAATTGTTCAAATCCTAATCATAGTAAAGCAGCTACCTTTACCTATATATCTCTTCGTATTGTTCCAATACCTCATTTATTCCAAAAAGGTGTATCACGTTCATTAAAGCTGAAATATTTATTGTTATTATTGATTTGGACTTTCACAATAATACACCAACCTCAGCCTTATTTCTCTATGGCCTCTTGTCAGAAACGTAGGTACTTATGGTTTACGGTACTATTCCTTACAAATTCATTAGCTCGAGATTGCCTGAATCCTACATTACTTCCAATCATGTTGTTGGTAACTCAAGATCAGTAATCAGACAAAATACATGCCCCGGGGTAAATGATGCCTTTCAAAATTCCTGAAGCATGTTAACTCATTATGCAGTTTCATGAGAGAATGGGAATATCAAGAACCATTAGTGATTAGTATCACATATTCCAAAGCAAATGGGGTTACTGACATCGTTTTATTGAAATAAGTTCATTTTCATTTCCTTTTTATGATCACCGACAGATGTTTTCTATATTGAAAACAAATGTAACCATTCATTATCATTCGACTATTTGCCACTTGAAAAATACAACGTCGATGTTTTGGATTTTGTGTACATGAAATAATTGAAATGAGTCAACACACTTGATTTTACTGTATATTGCTTAAAGATATTCTATTGTAAGTTTGATCTTGTTGCATGTGGTTGCCTTCGTCATTGTTTTATCAACCCTTACGTACCCTTATCCTTGAAGCAATGCCCGATTGGAGTAAGCCTTATATCAAGCTTTTCCTCCCAATAATCACCGGTAATCATGGTAATGCAATACGTATCATCATCCTCGGTCGTCCTTGGACGGAATAGTTTAAGCAGCTGACATAATATCGTTGGTACCATGTCGCTGTATTCATCATGAGTGTGGAATATCACTAAGGTCAAGACCCATGTCCTTTGCAATGCTGTCAGGATAGGTGGTGTTTTTCTGCCACAGTTAGAATGGCCATATTTAGGAGTCAATAACATCAAGTGGGAGATCCTTTGTGCGTACGCAGTGCCCTGCAAACTTTAGACGCCTCTTTCTCAAAGTGACTGACAGGGGAGAGATGTCACCATACACCACTCTATTTGTTTGGTAGTCTCGCCAGCTGATGTTAAGTACTCTTCGAAGTAGCTCTGTGTAGGATCCGCCAATTCTACACTTCTATCACGTTCTACACACGCCCTGAAAAACTTGATTTTGATACGTACAAGGGCTACCCAATGCCACTTTTGGGAATGATGGCAATTACATACACGGAACTACATGTGCAAAAGAAAAGTGTTACGAACTTTTCACATAGATTTATGTTTCATCTGATGTATTGCTTCTTTAAAGGCAGCGGCAAAGAAATTTGTGGATTTCACAGACGTCTCTTATTATCTCAAATAATATTATTATATTTTACAGGTATTTTCTGTATAACAGTGCTCTGTTCATTTCCTTTTATATGATTTCTTGTTGATAATTAAAACCTTATCATATTGATATCATGTTCAACAGCAGAATCACCTGTTTATTTTTTACGTTAAATAATTATCGACATTATGACGAACCAGCCACATTTAGAATGACTAAAAGCGAATACCAGTGGCCTCTTTCAATACATTAGCCGTTGCGATCGATTTCGGAATGAATACCCTGCTCTCCCTGATATGTGAGGAGATAGCTTTAAGACGGATTGGTTATAAATATCACATAGAAAAACTATGTTGAAAATCAAAACTGACATACAGGTGATACATGCTGTCACTTGTTTTCTGATTTAGAGTTGCACTGTACGGGTTTGATTTTCCCAATTTTCCCCGATGTTGGAAGAACACTAGAATCATGATAGGCGATTGAGAAAGGATGCCATAATAATCTAGGTTTCCTCTTGCTTGCAATAAGAACAATGCTACCAGTGTTATTATCTTATATCGGTTGAATCATCTAAAATATTATTTTTCTTTCCCACCTGTTATTTTCCCCATAGGGGAGGATGGGGCAACTGGACCGGTTAAGCATGTTTCATGATATAAAAGCTTAAAGCTCGTGTAAATATTTATGGAATTGCTATGAAAATATCACCCATGTAACTGTTTACATATAACATATAATCAATGTTAAAAAATATCCAAACAAAAGGCCAATTACCACTAACTAAAAACTTTACTTGGGACGGTCCAGTTACCCCATCGTTGGGGCAACTGGACCTATATGTTCCAAAGGTTAGAATACACAGAAATCATTGATTGACAACACGGTAACTAAGCAGTATTTTCTTTACAAACTCATTTCCATATTATTTAACGTGTAACAATGATACAGGTCTCATGAAACCCATGTTTTATACAGTTTTCGTGGTTAACGTGTAAAAAGCAGTAATACTAATGGTGTACAAAGCAAGCGCAATTTTCGACTGCACGTTTATGGATAAAACGGTATGAACCTAGTTAAATGGTTACATGGTTGTGATATTCAGACGCCCCATACATTTGTCTATATACCCCTTTCTTTAATGATTTTATTTACTTCATATAATCATCATTTAGTACCTATAATAAACCATCTTGATATTTAGCCAGCTTTTCATGTTACAGGGGAAGTTAGTCAATATGACAATGATGACCCAACGGTTGATATACACAAAAAGCAGTGGATAAAATACATAAATCATGATATTTCGTCATAGCAAATACCTTTACAGACACCATTCAAAATATAATAAAGATGTAATTCATAATACCGAGGTTTTAAACCATTCTAAAGCAATTTCATGTCATATTGTAATCCTTCAATATCAGAAATAGTGGTTTTAGACCCGAAATGCCCCAAAATGTCTAAGAACTTGAAAGAATGTGAATTTTTTCATATTCTATTCACATTTCAATACCGAGTCATGTTTTATTGACACTAACAACTCATTTTCAAAATTAATTTTACAATTTTGATTAAGTTTTTGCAGGCGGTCCAGTTGCCCCACACCCCTTCGGTCCACTTACCCCAACAAATGACGTAACACTTTGTCGAGATGAAACGTTATTAAAACACGCCTGTGACGTAATACATTTTACGCCAAAATGTTTTAAAACATACCACCATTTGTCATAATAATCAATAACTCCAATACATTTAAGAAAAAAAGGCAAAACTGCATTTTTGTTTTTAGCCATTACACATATTTCTGTAGCCAGTGAGTATCTTTGAATTCGCAAATATTACGGCGTTCGGGTCCTACAAGTAGACGAGTGTCTTTAGATAAGTAAGAAATGGTGTACTTTGTTATTTGCAAATTCATGAACTAATAACTCTACCAAATGAATACCCGTGATAATGATTTAAGTTGAAGCATTCTTTAAATGATTATATTGATCGGAAATCCAAACCACCAATGCCCTAAATTAGCAATATGCGCCATTTTACGGTCATTTCAACCACAACCTATGGTTTTAATCATATTTCTGAAAGTTCCTAAGCACACTACAATATAGCACCCATCAAATGCAATATGCACCTAGTATCTTAAGACGACTGTACTGCATGTATATATTTACTGTTGCATATCTGTCAATCATATAAAGTATATTAAACAGGATCTAAACCCATCGTCATATATCGCCCATACTATCTGTGAATTTTCAACCAGTCACTCAAGGAGTTAGCTTCAAAGATATGGAGAAAAATCACATGTGTAAATACCCTAAAGTTCCAAATGTTTTGGATTATAGAAGGTAAAGATATATGTCAAGTATCAACAAAAGTCGTATTGTTCAAAAGAAAGCAGTATGCCCATACAATTACAAAATCCTTCATTTCGGTCCAGTTGCCCCACGGTCCAGTTGCCCCATATTCCCCTATATCAATGAAAATAAGATCTAGAAGAGAATTTAAAAAAGAAAGAATAAGTAATAAAAGTAAGATAGGCCAATGACAGATTCGAACCCACTACCATTAAATATAGGTTTGGTAACAAGCAAGCGATCTATCGACTGAGCTAAACGAGGTGTTGATAGTGAAAGGTTTTCAGAAAAGATACAATTGCATTCGAGGGAATATATGAAGTGTATCCGTAAAACAGAGCGGAACGGACTACGTTTGTAACATGATTGGCACTCACCTATTCTACATTCCATTGAATTGATACATGACATCAATGACTTGTATGGATTAGGCTATCAGATACACATCCGATAGGAATATCTTGAGTCTTAAAAGACTGAACAAAGTGTAGTGAGAGCAACAACTACAAATACAATGCATGGAGAACCTGAAAGGTGATGGTAAAGGTAAACCGTTGGCGATTTCTCATTGGCATAACACACACTGCAACGATTTGCCGTCTTTTAAAAAAAAAATATAGTATATAATTTTACTTGTTGGTAAATCGTTCAAAATGCGTGTTTGTCTATGAGCATGATGATGGTAAACCGTTAACGATTTACCATTTACCAAAATCATCAATAGAACCCGTTTGATCAATGTAGGCTATAGTTTTGCGTCATCAGTCTGAGAGAACATTATTTTAATAATGTAAGAGATGATTACTGACCATAATTTGTTGCCGGAAAAATGGTATTGCAGAAAAGACGTAGTGACACGCTCAATTATTACGCATATTAATAAAAGTTCAATTAGGCCTAACTCATGATAAAACCATATAATAATTAACACATAGTAAAACATCTATTGAATGTTTAGAAATCCATCAATTTGATATAGTTAGCACTTGACATGAACAATGTTCTTGACCTTTATTAGTTAGATCATGCCCTACTTTACTGAAATGCATTGAAATAAGTACAAACGTGCCTAGTATTGGTCCAGTAATCCTTGAGATAGACTTTGAAAGTTGAAATGTTTTTGAAAAATCTGCTTTGCGTATACCGCGTGGAAAGCGTTAAATCGTCCCTCTTCAGAAGTTGAAATGTGTTTGGATTAAGTCGTCACATTAATTACATTAAATACAAACTCCTCAGAATTTAACAGTCACAATAATTTATTCACTATGTATTTGGTGTCGGTAATGCTATACATTTCAAGTATATGACAAGATACATAATCATAATGACCTTTACATTTACACACATTTAGATATATTCAACAATTCAATCGTACGAACAATTCCCTAACATTCACCGTTCCCATTCATATTACACACGATGACGGGCCTAAACCATCCTGATAATCATGCCAAATCTCAGAAGAATAGCTTACATACTTTTGGAGCTACACGCCAAAAACCAAATTTAGATGATTTCCTTAAGCGATTTTATACGTACACAATCATAGAAAAAAGGTGTTCGAACACTGACCATTGTTTGCACCGTTTAATTACCATATAGTACGCATTTTTCGAGTCATGTGAAAATACAAATTTGTATCTGCTAGCCTGAAAGCCCCCTTCAATATACCCCTCCCCTCCCCCCACCAATCAATGTTGCTAGGCCACGGGCTGATGTTTGGCAAGTTGGGCGACTCAACATTGATCAGGGGGAAAGGGGGATGACTTTACATTAGACCTACTAAGTGTTCGAACACTTTTTTCTAACATTGTAGATCATGTAGATATTACTTAGAAATGTGCAGTTATTATCCATTGACAAGATCAGGTAACTGTGAACCTTTCAATGTATAGTTTTAAAAAAGAATGCAGCCAGTTCTTGTGAGTGGTTTTATTCATCATGTACTGAAACTAGTGGAGATTTAAATTCATATTGTTAAATATTTATGAACAATTTATCATATTTCATTGGCGACCTTGAGCAACAATGATGAACAAAATGTGGACCAAACTTCACAATGCTGGCGTTCAATAAGCAATGAAATTCCAAAGATAATTTGATTAGGTGCAATTGTTTTATTATGTTTTGTTGAATAAATTATCACAACTAAGAATAAAATGTTGTCAACATAAAGGATGATTTTCCCATTGACTGTACAATAAAATGACATAATAGAAACAGCGCCCCCATTGCATACACGATAAGATCCTTTTTAGGAAGACTTCCTCTTTTTAAATGTTTAACTCTTATTAGGAAGATTTTTCAAGAATCCATTGGTTAACTAACCTTAATGATATAGACCCCTGGTTTAACTTTAGAACTATGTCTTTCTTCATAGAGCTCAACGTCAGAAGAAATCTTAAATAGCCTTTTTATCCAGGCTTAAGAAGAGTTGAGAATTACTTCTACTAAGTTCATTTAAAATTGATCTGAACTTTTATGCAATAGGGTCGAGGTCAGGGACTTCGGGTGCATATATATGTATCTGTCTGTTAATACTACACGAAAACTATACTCTATTGTGTTGCCTCTAGAATTCAGGTACATTCATGACTACTACAATGCTCTACATTTTTCGAAGTATACGTATTTATAGGTAAATTACCATTTGTTCTTAACCCGTTTAAGTTTATAGGCAAAAAAACCACCCAAATTTGTCTCAGAAGATCGCGCGCATTTCCCCCACCGCTAACATTATTGTTCTCTTTGAAAAGAGAAAATAGTGTGAAGCCAAGTTGTCACTGTATGGAATGAGTGGGTTTTTTCCAATATTAAACTCAAGAAAAACAACTGACTCCAGTGAGTAAATACCATATCAGCTTCATGATCCTGAAGAGTAAAATTGCTACATACAAATAGAAGTTAAATACAGTCAAATAAAATGTGATTTTTTTTCTTCTACTATGGTAGTGTTAAAATATACATATGTTTTTTAAAAACCGCATTTCGCGAAGCAGCCTTGTTTCTAATCTTTTTTCAGGTTTCTTCTGAGACAATCTTGGTTTACTTTGGTGTTATTTTTCATATCCGTATTATGTTAAAAGTTACACAATATTAGGTTTCCTACCATTTCCTTTCCCGTTTTATTTCGTAACATTCGACAGACATTTAAAAAGCAAATCAATGGGTATTAATTATGTTTTAATGACATACCAAACTGAAACAGTCGCGTTCTTTTGTTTGTACGTCTTTGGGACACATTGTTAATCGGCAGGACAGTAACTAACACCCTGATTGTCTGCCAATATGGCTGTACTTGCACATAATTTAAACTGAGATGGTATAAAGTACAGACTGTTCATCTTTCCAGTAAGGTATCACTTCATTAGACACTCCTCTCCATATCCCTGCTTTAATATTACGGTCAATGGCTTCATCAATGGCTCCATTTTGATAGAGCTTCCATTCTTTTAAATATTTCAAACTCACGTTGAAAAGTATGTATCCGCCTGTCGAGATAAAAGGCATAATTAGTCATTGTATAGAGTATTAACAAAAACAAAAACAATTTAACGAACGGTGTGTTTGGCCCTTTTTTCAAACAGAAGTATATGATATTTGCATAGGCCTATACACGTTTAGGGACCAGAAACCCACAAGAGGGTGGTTTACCGACACACCGATAATGACATGTTAAACCATGATTACACTGAAAGTCGCCTTCAAAATTGATGGTTGGATGCAAACTAACGGTTGGGTAACGATAATAATCTCTATATAGAAAAACGTCCTTTAGTACACAAAAGTAAATATAATGTATTCATCCAGAATCCACGGGGGCGGGGGAAGGGGGGGGGGGGGGAAGTCAAAATTTAGAAAACACGTGACGTCGATTCGAAGAATGCCGGGTTACTGTTGTGATAATTCATTCGTCGGTAATATATGTACACCGCCCTGCGACGTGATCTTTAAAAACAAAACCCACGCGGCTGGTAGTTTTACCATACAAAATCCTTTCCCAACTTTCAACATGTTCAAGGTCTATCTCAAGAATCACTGAACCAATACTAGGTATGTTTGTACTTATTTTAATGCGTTTCTCATAGTCATTTAGTAAATATGGTGATGAAATTCATGAATGTTAATTTATTTTATATATCTTTTAAATATCTATTTCAAAATTAAAAATCCAGCACTTTCAATGTTCCATTCACCCTTTAGTGAAGACCCCTACTCCAGGATAAATTATCATGTGAAAATTGAATATTTCTACCAGCTTTCAAACTTTTTTGTTAACTAGCCGTCTTTTTTCAAATGTGGCCGGTGTAGCCTACTATTTATTTAAGAAGTAACCCACTTTTGACATACCAGGTTTGGTGATTCGTGTCAGCTCTGGAAACGACCCTTGATCCATTTGACCTGGATTGAACGTTCCTGTGCAGATGACAGCATCATAGGTATCTGAAATTAAGTGGGAAATTAAGTTTTGGTTAGCAAGGATGACGATACCTGGTAGGTGAATCTTGGTCAAGAGAATCGTGTTGTCAGGCCCCCGACAGCTTTGTTTGGCGGAACCCGTTTCCTGTGTGGTGCCAAGCGGCACTCGAAGCCATCAATACTGCGTACTGTTCACCCATGGGGGCCGCCATGGCATGCTCATCTGCCAAATCTACATGCTGGAAGGACGCCCGCTAGGATAAATTTTGGGGCGAGGCATGCACGAGATATTCATTTCGCATCCGAATTTGGTCCGTTTTCATTATCCCGAAGTGCTTTGCGTTTATGGAGCAAACAAGCCGACAATGTGAATTACTGCGCAAGTTCCAGACGATAAATCAAAATGGCGATTTTCTTGTACTACGATAGCCACCGTTCGGACTAAAATTGTAGCTTTACGAGTAGCCTATGCCTCGACATATGGCCCTCAGCCAAAATAATTTCCTCAGAGATATACATACATTTCTGTATATGTGACTTTTTTCTATCTTTCAAGATCGCATAGAAACTATCGTTTATACGTCCGTAACATTGACACATAATACGATTGTTGTTTTTCGTTCGCACTAATCTCTTACACAGCTGCTAGAGTACCACTATCAAGTGTTTACAACATGTGCATCGTGAAATCCAGTATTTAGGTGTCAGAGATTGCCTAACGGTGACGCATGCTGGGATTTAATTTTCAGACCAGATTGGCTTGAATAATGGCAAATCGTAGAGGGGAATCATCTTTTTCTGACCGTTTCCTATCCGAGTTTATATATCCCTGGTGTTGTTCACCTACGTTAAGTACTTTATCACTCTGAGTCTGATGATGCCCGCCGCTAGCTATGTGTGACGCATTCTGCACATGCGTACACCTGATAGTTCTAGCGAGAACAAGTTCGTGTGACGTCAGCCCAATTGTGAAAACAACAAAAAACAACTCGTATCCACATTATCAATATTGTGATTTAAATGCTCTTTCTGCTACGCCATGCATGTTTCTGATTCGTTTACTGGTGGTTCTGTAATTGTAAAACCACTTACAAGTAGCCTATATTTAATTTATCACTGTCAACAGGTATTGTTCCACACAAAAAACAAAAAAGGCAAAAGTTAAACCAATCTATGAAAAAGCTGATGCTGATGTATTTTCAAATTATCGCCCAGTATCACTTTTACCTTGCTTTTCTAAAAATGTTTTGACTAAATTAAGACTCATGAAATCATTAATGACAAACAATTTGGTTTTCGCCCCAAGTATTCAACCTACATGGCTATTGCTCAACTGGTAGATAAAATCAACACTGCCGTAGAAAAAAAAATGAAACCACACTTGGAATATTCCTTGATTTATCCAAAGCATTCGATACAATTGATCATAAAATACTTTTACATTTGAAATTGGAGCATTGTGGATTTCGTGGTGTAGTACGTGATTTTTTTAAGAGCTACTTAAGTAACAAAACACAATATGTATATTATAACAATTGTAATTCGTATTGTATGTGGTGTTCCACATGGATCTATATTGGGCCCACTTCTTTTTATACTATATGCAAATGACATTACGTATACATCCATTGTTCTTGATTTTATACTGTTTGCTGATGACACCACTATTACGTACTCGCACAAAGACATCAATAGCAAAATAGTAAACGAAGAATTGAAGAAGTTAGCAATTGGTCTAAGGCCAACAAATTATCAGTAAATGCAAGCAAAACGAATTATATGATATTAGGTACACATCATACATCTGCAAAAACACATGAAGATTTAAATGTTGTATTAAGTGATACTTTGCTAGAAGGAGTAAAGTGTACCAAATTTCTTGGTGTACAAATTGATAAATGCCTAACATGGAAAAATCATATTGATTGTATGGCGAAAACAGTATCACGCAATATTGGTGTCATGAACAAACTTAAATTCTGCATCCCAGACCGTATACTACATACTCGGTATTATTCTTTAATCTTACCCTACCTTAGCTATGGAATTCTCCTATGGAGATACACATGTAAATCATATCTAGACAAATTAGTTAAATTACAAAAATGGGCAGTAAGAACTGTTTCTAAGAGTCATTACGGAAGTCATACCGGACCTTTATTTGCCAATTTTTTTCTCGTAATGTTACTAATATGCACACACTAGAACTTGGGGGGGGGGGGGGGGGGGGGGGGTCTTCATGTACAAATTTTTAATAAATGAACTCCCCACGGCATTTAAAGATTCCTTCAAACAGGAAATGTCTTTAAAAAAAAAGACAACGCCTCAGCTTAAACAAACAAAGATTTCTGTTTCAATGGGGTTGGATGTAAAATGGTTTTCACAAATTATTCAAAGAAAATGTTAAAGGTGTTAAAGTGTAAAAATTAATTTGTTTTGGTATGTGTGAAGCTTTCTTTTTATCACCCCCCCCCCCCCCCCCCCCCGCCGGGGTGGGTGTGGGGGTGTGTTAGTAAAGTAATGTAACGTAAAGTAACCTAACGTAACGGAAAGTAACCTAACGCAAAGTATAACCTAAAAACGTAACTTAAAGTAACGTAAAGTAACGTAAGGTAAACTAACGTAAAGTAACGCAACGTAAAGTAACATAACGTAAAGTAACGTAACTTAATGTAAAGTAACGTTAGTTCCGTAACATAAAGTTCCCCTACCCCCATGAATTGCATAAACAGTTCAGATTTTATGCAAATTTAATTAGTAAATAACCCATTTGTAAACATTTTCGTGACAGTTATTTTCTCAATAAAACACATTTCTTTCTCTTTTCTACTTGTAAAATCACGTCAATGATTTTAATTTGACAAATAATAAAAAATCTTTTTCCGACCATGCTATTCGAACGCGTGGTCCCATTCTTTGGAATTCACTTTCAAAATCACTAAAAGAATCAATATCTATGAACCATTTCCGAAACCAACTTAAGAAAAACCTCATCCAAAAATATTGAGTAATTCGTTTTTTGAGCTCGTCCTTGTATGTCTTGTCTTGTTTAAGGGGGATGTGCACCTTCGCATAGCCTCCGTAAAACTGCCGTAACTTCTTCATTATTCATTTAATCTTAATAAAAGTATACATTTTTTTGCAGGAAAGGGGTCAATGAATCCAACTATGATCATGAAATTGACCATTTTGGAGACAATTATAAAAAACATGTTTTTTGACCCATTTTAGGTTTGGAAAAGATAACTCAAAATATATTTTGTTAAATTTTGTCATACTAGTTTTATTATATTCCTCATGCAATTCCCTAGGAATCGTTTTTTTTTTTTAATTTTTACTTTATTATTTTTTGAATTACAGACCAAAAAGTGCCAAAAAACCTGTTTTTTAACCTCCAAAATCGTGAAAATCACGTTTTTTGGTAAAAAATCATATTTTTTGGCACTTTTTGTTCGATAATTCAAAAAATAATAAAGTAAAAATAAAATAAAAAAAACGATTCCTAGGGAATTGCATGAGGAATATAATTAAACTAGTATGATCAAATTTAACAAAATATATTTTGAGTTATCTTTTCCAAACCTAAAATGGGTCAAAAAACGTGTTTTTTATAATTTTCTCCCAAAATGGTCAATTTCATGATCATGGTTGGATTCATTGAACCCTTTTCTGCAAGAAAATGTATACTTTTATATAGATTTAATGAATAATAAAGAAGTTACGGCAGTTTTACGGAGGCTGTACCTGGAGGTGCACAGCCCCCTTAAAAGTCGTTGTCATATTTTGTTTTCTTCATTTAGCAAATAAGTATCATGTATTGTGATGTATTGTATTGTAATTAACATGTTTAAAGGGGGTATGCTTTACAGGTCTTATTGGCTTTCCAGCCTACTTCTCCATACGCTTTGTTTATTTTAAAGTTATTTTTGATGTATTGTTTTTTATTGAAATAAAGTTTGATTTGATTTGATTTGATTTGATGAAACCTTCTGTTTATTTCTTCGTCATTTATAAAAAATATGAAATTCTGAATGTTTGAAACAGTACTGTTCTCTAGTTCCGTATCCACATCCAGATGCCAAAAAAGCAACTGTCATGCTATCTGCCTCTAATTATGAAACGTTGCAGCGCTTTTAAAAAGGCATTTATAAGTGTTGTCAAATAAAATGCAGCATCAAAATGATTACGCAATGAATCAGGTGAAGCCAATACGCGGGGGTCCAGCGGAAGAGTCACTTAGGCCTACTCTAGATTTCCAAGATGTTGTCAGAGTATAATTTTACATCGACCAACGAACAAAAGATTCATGAAAATTGGTATCATTTGATATTTTAAAAGAAGACAACATTGCCTTTGTCAAATGTTGACCTCTATGAAAACTTTAACAATGGATGCACAATATCACCCTAAAAATAGGGCGTCATATTGAAAGTCTGGAGTAAGAGTCTCTTAACTCTGAAAGTTGGGTATTGATTTCCCAACTGTAATATGATAGCTAAATAATTATGCTTAATGTGATTCTACGATTTCTTAAATACCGCAAGATTACAACAAGATTTAATTATTTTATTATTTGCAAAGAATAAAAGCAAGATATACCAACTTGGTGTGGGCAAACAAGCAATAACAATGAATAATAAAGCGATAAAAACAGTAAAATATACTAAAGCAAGCAATGAGAATTGCTGTGCGCTAAAACAAATAACAATAAAACACTTATCCCATAACCTTTAGTTGTAGGCCTAAAACAGGGTGTCCCAAAATTATCTATACCGAGGTAATACGATTTATCTCGGTATAAATTTGATTGATATTGTCCAAACCGTTGTCTTATATATCATGGGCAAACGCCCAGCTTTCTAAGGAATTCAAAATTTTGCAAATCGGACATTTCGGATGGAAAATACAGACTTGTAACGATAGTAGATTTCAAGTTTTGTCGACATGATCCATTATGAAAATCTATAAATTCACTAACCCTTTTAAACATTAAATTATTTCTGAAATGTTATTCGCATTATTATTGCACCCTCTTCTTATTTTCATTAACTCTTTGATAATAATCGATTGTTGCGTGAATAGAAAACAAAGCTTTGATTGAATAGGGCAGGATTTGTTTAGCTTGAGTGGTCTTAACCTTCCTTTCTTTGGAGGGAGTTTTGAATATAACTTATGAGGTGTGGGGTTCATTGTTTGAAATTCTGGTAGTACTCGAGAGAGAGAATAGCTGTATAGATGAATTATGTGAGCCAAAATATGAAAATATGTTTTTCATCGATTTTCGATTATGTCTTGCCACAGCAGAACAATTCAGATATCTCAATGAAATTAACGGAATAAGTAGGAAACTTTTCCACCATCATATCGTATGAAACACTTTGTTTTATATTTTGTATTCATTTTTGAAACCCGGTATAGATCATTCTGGGACACCCTGTAGTAGGCATATCTGTTTCATGATATGACTGTTTGTTTATAAAATAAACGGACGTACAATGTTGGTAAAAACATGTCACAATGGCATACCTATCATCTACATAAGTTGTGCAAATTGTTTCAGCATGATGAGCTATCGTTGATTTACCTGATATTGTTAAATATGTATGAACAATGTATCAACTTTTACTTACCATCTGATATATCAGTCTGATGATTTCCGTCTACTGTGTCACATATGATGTTTTTGAGCACACCCTTTGCTTTGGCTACTTCAAGCATCTTCATTGACATGTCTAAACCATCAACATTCTTATATCCAAGTTTAAACAGCTGTATAGGAATAAAATTTCACAACAATAGATGAAATTCTTTATATCTTGTCCAAGGAAAACCACTTACTTTTTGTGGACGTTTCGGAAACGAGCTGTTTCGTTTATCAGCACTTGATGTGGAGTGATGACGAACTGCTGTTTACAACATGTGATGTTGGTTGCTTGGTTGCTGCGTTGCTAGATGATTTATCAGCAATCAGTAGATCGTCAAACACGTGACTCAGATTATATTGCCGCTCGTCTCTATTCATTGTCTTGCTAAAAAATACCTCGCCTGTATTGTACACCGACAATACACAAACCCAATGCTCCGTTAAGCATGTTAAGACCCATAGTTGCCTACACAGCAACAACAGGCTACGACACTTCAAGATGGCTAGCTGATATTCTTTGCCCCACAGTTGGTAATACGTGTCATCATGTTAAAAACTCTATAAAGAGCTTGCTGAAGAACTAGTCAGCGTAGCAATTGATTAGGGTGATATACCCAAGGCACATGATGTAACAGCGCTATTTACATTCAACAAAGTTTTGGCAATTGTGAAAGAACGACTGACAAAAGATGACAGTCTGAATTAGGAGTACAACAAAATGTTTGACTGTAATCTCTTTCTTAATAACCTGTTAACTTTCTTTACAGTTCATATACTTATTTCTTTATCATGCATAATTTGTAATCCTCTTGGCCTTCTTCTTACTTCCTGCCACTATCTTATTCTTTGCAGTATGTCTCTCTATCTCAAGGGAACAACAACTGCCCTAGTGTGTTTTGCATATCTGTATGCACACTGACTTTCATGAGCTTCCCTTGTATTTTGCTTATCCGCACATACTGTCTTGCTCTACCTAAACTTGATAAAGACTGGTATATCCAGTCGAAACGTCGACCACATCTTTCTCCCCCTTCTTTTACCCCCTCGCCATCATCACCTCTCCCACTCACCATATGTTGAGACTTGCCTTTATTTTAATACCTTGTTTGTTTTGTCTCTATTGAATTCTACGGGATCCATATAGTGTGCCCTGCTGGACAGTTGGAACTGTCATTTTGCATTTACTCTGTAATGTCACAGTCAATGATATGGTTGAACTATTAGAGTTTATACTATCTACTATACTTCACCTTCAGGGGTAAGATTTATCGGCAACGATTTGGTACCGCTATGGGCAGCCGGCCCCGTATCTTCATTGGCTGCCAGCATATTTATGAAGCATTTGGAACACCAAGCTACCGCACCCCTTGATTGCTCGCTGAAGTTATGGAAACGGTATGATGATGTTTACCACCACTGTTGAATCTGTTTTGACCTATGGAGCCGAGACTTGGACACTAACAGCTAAAATGAGAAAAGCGCTGGATGGTTGCTACACTCGCCTCTTAAGAAAAGCACTTAATGTATCATGGCAATCTCACACCACCAACAAAGATCTATATGGGAACCTGCTACCAATATCAGAGACACTAAGACGGAGGAGATTAATATTTGCCAGCCACTGTGCCAGAAGGGAAGAGGAAGCAGTCTCCAAAGTTCTCCTGTGGCAACCCAAGCATGGACACAAGGCTAGAGGACCACCACGAAAGAATTACATCAAGCTTTTATCAGATGATACAGGACTAGGCAGGACATGAAAAACTGCATGCTTGAAAGACCAGTGTGGAAGGCCATCACAGAAGTTCGTCCCTTCGGGACGCCTTAAGCAAGTAAGCATTCCTAATACAATTCCCTAAGAATCAATTTGTTTGTGTACCTCCAAAATCATTGAAAATCACATTTTTGGCACTTTTTGGCACTTTTTGGTCAATAATTCAAAATATAATAAAGATAAAGGAGGCAATTAGACAAGTGCTCCTTTTCCATTCAAACGGGGCGTTTTCCAAGGTGACCCACTATTACCCATCATATTTCTACTAGTATTCAAACCCAATTATCCAGTATTTAAAGAAATATGAGACCTCACATGGGTACAACCTTTAACATGTTTAAGGCGATCGCTACATTACACTCCCATTTGCAGGCGATGTTTGCCTCATTACCACCGACAAACATTCATGAAATAACCCAATCGATGAATTTGACCCTTTTTGGAGCAAATTGATAATATTAATTTAAGCCACATCAGATTTGAATAAAGAATGCGTGTGTATGTGCAATATTTTATTCCAGCTCTTTGTTACCTATTCACTGTTCACGAGCTGATCGACACTCAGTTGTTCCGTCTGGACCATTTTACACACCAATGTAATTCAAACATGGATAGGTATTGGCATCAATATGGTCCAACACCAGCAATAATCCATAGCCCTTACGGCATATCCATCCAAAAACTCTCTGAACTTGGAAGCCATCTCTTACGCCAGGTGTCTCGTGAAAGGTGACGACAGGGTTCAATGTTCATGTTCTGAACTCTAAATTGTCACGTGAATCTATCTGGAAGCGGAAAATGCAAGGCAGTGGAATAGCTTTTTTCAGATCACGAGCAAATCAATGCTTACCAGTGCCCGAGCTAAATCCAAGTGGAAGTCATTCAAAATAAATATCACGAATGAGCTTGAGAACAACCGCCTTGATAAATGGAGGTAACATGTCCAACCTTTGAAAGTCCAGGGAAACATTTTAAAGCGTATAGATTCAGGTGAGAGCGACGTACCTCACGTGGAAATCCATGATATATATGTAAAACCTGAGGTGTTCTCAGTTTTGCTGTTAGATCATGCATTGATTTTCTCCCTACCTTTACCATCCACCGCACTGGGGTTAAGGAACCAGTACTAAAAATTGCTAAATGCAAACTCTTTCAAAACACGCAGACCCTCTCACATGTTCTTGAAGGTATATTATGTGATCTTTTCCAGGGAACGCCCTCAATCCTCGAAAAAAATTGAAATCAGATTTTCTTGCAGATTTAGTTTTCTGATCATAAATCATGACTAAATTTCAAGTTACAAAGCGATACACGATTCCAAATAACCTCAAAATCATGGTTTGACCGTGAATTTGAAGTAAAATTTGAAACATAGATTGTACCGCTCGGTACAATCTATTTTCAAACCATGATTTTGAAGTAATTAGGAATCGTATCGATCTTTATGATTTATGATCAAAAATGCAAATCTGCAAGAAAATCTGCTTTCATAGTAAAAATTAATGATAGAGGGCGCTACTTGGAAAAGATCACATAATATGCCTTTAATATTGTGCAATATCTCTTGGAACAATCTAGGTTTACCTGGAGGTATAACAGTATTCTATCTCACTTGGCATATTATGAGCTCCAGAATCGAATAATAATAATTGTGCAATATATGCAGACCTCCGTGGCCACACAATCACAGGTGGAACAATTCCCCCAAATATTTTACCTACTGATCAACGTCCCGATCTCGTGCTTATTGTCGATATTTATGATAAATCTGTACATATATTCGAGCTAACTGTTCTGTTTGAAACCGTTATCACAAACGTAAATTTGAGCGGTATAAAACACTCCAATCTGATGTAACTATAAGAACGGTTGTAAATGCAACCTCAACTCATGCTCAACTACGTTGATATCGTTTCGGGGGGGGGGGGGGGGGGGTCTTGTCACTGGTGAGAATCTGAAGAGGCTGCGTACTGCGTTTAGGTTTGTCGGGTCCATAATTTCCATCATGTCCTTTCATTAAGGAGGTTAGCAAAATCTCCTTGATGTGCAGTTAGACGATCTGTAATGCTCGAAACGAGCCCCAATGGGACAAGGCCCCATGTATAAAGGTATGACATAAGGACCTTTATCGAGTGAGCAACGGCTTCAGGTATCCGCCATATCTGATTAAAATCATAAATTAGTTATAATGTTGATGTTTGTATTGTTTGTCCTCTCTTTTCCTGCCTGTATGTTGGTCGATCAGTGTTGGTCATTGACGGGTCAACATCGTGTCTTGGGTTACGTTCTTTTAATAAATTTTGTTGTATTTTTAATGATTGAATAAAGAACGATGAAAAAATAATACTTACTTCCTCAGCAGTTTGACCAGTGCCGGTCCCACAATCTAGAATTCGAGCCGCGGAGTCAGACACCACTTTGGCCAACGCAGAGGCGCACACTTCTTTTCCTAATTTCCAGTTTGGTAGCTCTCTGAACTTTATCAACAACAAAAACGTTTTACAAATTTTCAGTGACCTAAAGATGTCTCTTGCTTTAAAACTATTTTAAAACTTTTCTTAAAATACTATGGCAATGAACAAATGTTATATTCTTTTTTAAACCAATTGCATATTTTTAAACTAAGGCTGGCGTCAAATTATTGGTTTCCCGACCATTTTCTAAAGCATCATATATATTTCTCAGATACCTTTTACTTGTTATACGGGTTAATATAGGGAAAACATGTCCTACAACTTAAAGATTTCTTTTTCTTTTCCTCTTTTATATTTTTATTCCGCTCAAAAAACATATATACGTATATACAAATCACAATAAAGTTACAATAATATTTAAAATAAACATACAGTACACACCTGGGAACATGAATAAGCATACCCCTACGTATAAAGTTATACAATTATTATTCTTTACTCTACTCTAATTTTGTCCATTTATCAATGAATTTCAAACCATTTATTGAATTCGTCCCTGATGTTAATGGCATGAGTACAATCCCGAAATATATGCTTTAAAGTCTCGGGGAAGTTACTGCATGAACTACAATTTTCATCAAATTAATCTTGTATTGGACATCCTTGTCCTAACATCATGACATGCCTTAAACGGCATAAGGAAAATACTACTTCATTCATTGTCAAACACATTAATCTCATTTTTGTACTTCACCTGGGATGTAGGAGGCTCCTGAATTCTCTGGACTAGAATACGATAGATATGATTTTGGATGTCATATACGGTAGTCAATATGAGACTCATTATTCTCGTACATCAATATGAAACCCTTTTTTTACAAAGGTCCCGTATAAAGCCAATTTTAAAATCTTGCTTCCAAGAAGCTGGAATAGCATAAACAGTGCCTCTCCAATGCATGTAATATTTATTACCCCTCGATTAATCCAAACATCGAAGGGAATCATTTTACAATTGTATAATATAAATCAGAAACTTAAAGATGATAATCACGTAATTTTGGGAATTTGAGATCTGTTAATCATTTTTTTCTTTCTTTCTGTGTTTCTTTAACCCTAACACTACCATATACCCCAAAATACCACGACTGGGCACGTTGGTACCACCCGGCGTGGAAGTTTTTTGATGAAAAAATGGACCCAATACATACAGTCTGGGCAATACACTGCCGTGTGGAATCCCTTGCTTGTGGTGCAAATCCCGGGGGATCGGGGGGATATTTTGGTCGATTTTCCACGTTGAAGAAAAAATTCTGAAAAAAGTGGGGGGAAGTGTTAGGGTTAAAGACATTGTTTAAAAAGCTCAATCGACCGACCATTCGTCGGTCTTTCAGCCCGTAGAACAAGGTATTTTTCGCCACCTCATCGCCACTGCGACATAAATAGGTTTCTTTTTAGACAAAAATCATTTCCCTCACCGGGCGAAATTACGATATTTGGAACTTTTTTACGAACATTTAGATTCTGGCCTATATTTAACTGTACAGACGAATACAACGGGATTTTGAGGTCGTCCATGTTTAGTGACGTCATTGTGACGCCATGCGTGGGATGGTTTTACTTGTTTTGGTATGTATTGAAAAGAGGACACTTCTAACTATACCACGAAATCCAAATAAGCATACACTGCGTCTCGGTTTGGATTTTTAGGGTGTGATAACCCCCTTTTGTATGTTACAAAACGTCTCAGGAGGACAAGGGTTGTTAACCGATCTTCGTGAACAATATCTCAAATTAAAGAGAAATTAATCAATAGTTTTGTAATTTGATATTTTTAAGTTGGAACTGGCTATTTAGAGTTATGATAGCATTTCTTACCTGTTAAGTTAAGGACTGTATACGTATTTAGGTATATAAACGTAGTAGATAGGCATATAAACATGACTATACGTCTATAGATGTTGGATAAATATGGTCAAACAATGTTTAGTACCTTATCATAATCTGCAGACACGTCATTAAAATAATCTAGCAGCCCTTTTTGGTCAAAGGCCTCTCCTGCTTTATTTTGTCGCTCTCGTTGTGCATTCTGAAATTCTTCCAAAGATGTATCACCCATTGTTATGCTGAAAATGTAACAATAAATTATACACAAGCCTTATAATAAAGCAACCCATCCATCAAATTGGTTATGTTCAACAAAATCTAACAAATTATGGCTACAAAACTCAATATGTATGATCTTTAGACATCGCCAACACATTAACCACAACATAAACATTATTATAGATGACCAGCCATTTTAAGTTATAAAGTGGACATTACCAAATATTGTACCACAGTGAATCTAATGAGATGTTTATTTACATCAATCGAACACCCCCTATCCAAACCAAAAATGAATCAAGAAATATCAACTTGAACCAGAGAAGATGCTTCACTCTTAGAAAAAATGGTTCTAAAGGTGTCCCCTTAAGGGAACCCTTAAGGGACGCACCATTTGATTTTCAGGGGGGGGGGGGGGTAGGAAGTTGGGTTTGGGGGAAAAATTTATTTTTTTTGGCCGCCGCAAGGGGTGATTTTTTTTTTTTGCGCCGCCGGATGCGGCGAATTTTTTTTTTTAATGTATCCATTCATATTGAGTTGGGTGGGGGTAGAATTTTTTTTTTTTTTTTTTTACTCATCAGGGGGTGAATTTTTTTTTTTTGGCCTACATAGAGGGGGAATTTTTTTTCCCCGAAAACTTCCTACCCCCCCCCCCCCCTGAAAATCTAATGGTGCGTCCCTAAAGGTTTTCTAAAGAGCAAGGCAGTTATAGTATACAGCATGTCCCAGAAACCTTTATTTTCACGGCGCTCTTATTTCAGTTTTACATCATTAATTGCAATTATGTTATACATTTTGAAAACATAGAATCACAAAGTTGTATTTGTGGTAAATTATAAAAATTGTTCAATCGGGTTTTCAATTTTACGCGAGTAAAGATAGATAGGTCGGCAGATAGGACGGAAAAGGATGGTCCTGCTGAGCAGTCGGTACACCATGACTGAAACATGAATCTTACATCATCAGAGCTCTACCTAGTCTTTATTTTAATACCGTTATATCATATTTATTGTGCTATGTCTCGGAATAAAGAGACAAGGAAGCGATAAGGTATCAGCTGCTTTCAGTCAATCTTCACGAGGTTTTTTTAAAGAGAAAGAATTGCTTCACAAATTTATAATTTAATATGTTTACGTAGGTGCTATTGTTTTGAAGTGAAGTGGAAGTTAAGTTTTATTAACTGATTTTATTTTACTAGCCCAAGAGATACACCTCTTTGAAACCTTGTGTGTGACCCTCTGGTAACTCATAAAAAGCGCCCTCATTTGTTTTGGTGGACATGCCACTTTTACATGTGTACTTCACTCATAGTGGTCAACAGTGTCTCGGTGCTTCTCTTTCACACCCACTGCCTCCATGTTGGGTTTTTTCATTGATCAGCCTCTCAGCTTTCCCATCATTACTCTATTCCTTCCTTGGGAAATGAACTGCATCTGGCGATCGGGTCAGCGTTGGGTCTTTCTCTTGGACCCCATCATTCTTCCACTTTAGTCGGCCATCGGGTCAGCGTTGGGTCCTTCTTTTAGACACAATCACGCTTCCACTTCTGTCTGGTTGTTGGGACAATCAGTCTGTCCATTACATTGTCTTAGCTGATCTGGACTGGGGTTTGGAGCAGCTATTTCCCCGTTCGGGAATTATTACCACCTGGTCAGTTACTTTTTTGAGAACTGTATTTGACATATTGCGTATAAAAAAATGTCCCGGCAAAATACAAACAGGTGTGTGTAGTAGCGGCAAATAGATTACACATTGGACAAAAGAGGAGGAGGAAACACATCGCGATCGACTTCGTTAACTAAATCCCTATTTCGAATCAAATGTATACAATAGATCCGACATTCCTGTGTGCAATCTGTTTGATGTACATGCTTCATCTCAATCGATAAAAGGCATTGAATATAATCAGTGACAATGATATAATAGAGCGTTGTCGATGAACGTTGTCGATGTACGCTACGCGCGGGAGAAAAGACCGAAGGTTATCAAGCACATTATTCCATATCAACACGATAGAAACTAAACATCTCTCTCAGTTATGTTGTAATCTTAAGACTCACCTTTTTCCAGGCTAATTCGAGTTCTATGTCGTATGCGCTATGATGATCTAGATGGAATTGTTATGTTATGTTATGTTATGGAATGTGAAGTCATGTTATGTTATGATATGTGATGTCATGTTATGCTATATTATGAAGTTCAACATCGATACCAGGATCAGGAAACAATACAAATGTGGTACATGGATCCGGAGACAATACAAATAAAACATTGGCCCACTACCTGACACCCACCGTGTCATTCATGTTGCTTGCCTTCTATGACTGCTAAAGCGGCTAGCTTATCCGGGCCGATTTCTCGTTCAGGAAACATTCATGAACTTGAAGTATCCCTTGCGAATGTATTGCAAAGTATTTGTAGTGGTAATACCAAAGAGACCAATTTATTTATTTTAACCAAATATGATGGATCTTTGAATCAATGACGAACAGTAAATGAGTCAAGATATAAGATAAACTGTTTAGTCATAATTAATAGTTATTATTTACAGATAGCTAACACAAGAGAAAACATTGAGTGTATTGCTCGTCGGCTACAATGAATTTATTTCTTAATACCAAGCACTCTGTGCTCCAATATATCATTATTCTCTATTCACCATGATACAACATATAGATCATATACAATTTAATGTACCAAAATTGATTTGTTTATCATTTAATTTGTTAATTTCATTACATACAGGGTGTCCCTAAAAAAATTGTGCACATGTTTGCGCAACTTGTTGACCATGAATTCCTCAAGTTTGGTGTAATATATTTTTACACACGGAAAGGAAAAACACTCAGCTTTTAGATGCTGTTTACTTTATCTGATTTGGATTTGTCAATCTTGAGATATACTCAGTTTATTAAACCTACCCAAAATCGACGTTGTGCCACTTTTACAGAAAGAATGATTATGAGCGTCAAAACGATACTAACATTGGTCTATCCATGGGCATCAATCGTCTTGAAACATGGGCTGGGCATTTGACCAGAATTGTTTATAAGAGGCTGAGGAACAAAAATGATGTCCTTGAAATATGTGTTAAGGGATTTCTACGAGGAGTTATTCTGGGATCCCTCTGAAGTGCACGCCGCACGTTATCGATGTGTTACTGTATCCTGCCACTGTTCATATATCAGTCTTCCAGAATGTTCTTTATTCATATTGGTGCTTGTACCATCTACCAATCATTTCCAATACTTCTTTTTATATACCGGTAGGTGTATTCCTAGATGGTACGTGAGTGTTTGGGAAATGAATGGCAAACTCTCTGATGACTTCTACTGGACTTCTCGTTTCATGATATTTTAAGACCATGAACACCCTCTTCTAATGAAAATCGAGGCCTTAATCGAGGCCTTGTTTTGAAAATGTAGGCCCAATAAACATTTAGTGAAACCTCGTCAAAAGGACTGGTTCGAATCATGTACCAAACATCTTTATATTCAGTTCTGCTTGGATACACTGGCACTCATTCTATTACATGTATTTAATCTATTCAATCTCAATACAAAAATGTTATTTTGTATAACACTGGTGAAGGGCAATCGTACAAGTGGAAGTTGTATCTTAGGAGTAAACCTTTGAAACTGTATTAAAGTGGCACAACGTCGATTTTGGGTAGCTTTGATAAACTGGGTATATCTCAGGATTGACAAATCCAAATCAGATAAAATAAACGACATCTGAAAGCTGAGTGTTTTCCCTTTCCGTGTGTATACATATATTACACCAAACTTTAGGACTTCATGGTCAACAAGTTGCGCAAACATGTGCACAATTTTTTTAGGGACACCCTGTATAGTGAACCTCAAATAATTAACAGAGATAATTTTATCCTGAATAAACGCTCGTCATGGATACAATAAGTGACGGTGTTCGTTTGTATAATTAGCAATAAGACATGACAATTGCTTTTCAGAAAACAATACGCATTTGACAACAGTTCCTTAAGATTTTTTCAATCTGTGGAGGATTGGAAAAAGTAAGTCGGTTGGTTATTTCTTCAGATATTACCTGATCTAGTTTAGGCTCGTCATATCAGACTTCCTGGTTAAATGTAATCGTCCAATACTTTCCTTTGACATACTTCAATAACATTTTCTAATTTAATAAAAATAGACAATTTTTTTTTATCAGCAAACAACAATTGAAAAAAATTGACCAATTATGGTCTGGTTTTCACAATATAATTCTATGTGTCACTTCGAACTCTTAACGTATAGACACGATAGAATGCTGTGACCTTTAAGGTCCGGTTGTTTATTGGAACTGTCCTAATCATGAAGTACATTTATATAAAATGTGCAAATAAATAATGTGTCACTATGAACTTTAATATTAATTGACAATATTGAATAAGAGCGACATTTAAGGTCCTGATATTACATGATACGGAATTATACAAATATCAAGGAATTATAAAAATATAGATCTACCAAATCTCTTTGGTAGGAGTGAGGATTGATGTATTTGTCACAAATAAATGCAATTCTGGTATGTGGCGGATTAACGCTCCACAAAATCTCTTTGCATGTGCGTTCTAATTGTGTTATCCTAGTGTCTTGCAGCAATAAACACACCTCACAAAAAGAAAGTATCCACTTTATTCGGGGCGCCCTGTGTTTATTTCTTATGACTCTAAATAAATTCAACAAGTGGAAGAGAACAGGCATTTCCTCTCGCGCATTTTGACATCTCATTTGTCACAATAGCTCCAATATTGATGAAGCAGTGGCCATTTGAATAACAAATGATGCAGTTTCAATTGTTGCACTTAATCCTTTACCCATGAAAAGAGCGCTAACAAAACATTAAATCCAAAGTGTACCTCTTCTTTCTCTTTCTCCATGAAAAGACGATCATAATCCGAACATCTTACATCATCAATTGTTTCCAACACCTGTATCTAGTGGTGTACGACTCATCCTTTACATTGACCAGTATCATCTATGATGTTTGTAAGCCAACACATGTCTCTCCATTTCCGTGCAACTTTCCTTGTAACTCCAAATCGAAGAGCGACGTCAGTTACAGAAACTCCAGAAATGTTTCATGGAAAGAAAGAAGTGGTACGCTTTAGATTTACTGTTTTATTTACGCTCTATTCATTGGTATAGGGCATGTAGGGTTAAGTGCATTGAATCAAAAATGATGCAGTTTCCATTGTTGCAATTAACCATAAACCCGTGAAAAGAGCGCAAACAAAACAATAAATGTACCACTTCTTTCTCTCAATGAAACTTTTCTGGAGTTTCTCAAACTGAACCTTCTCGTTGATTTGGAGTTACAAGGAAGTTTGCACGGAAATGGGGAGACAGATATTGGCTTACAAACATCATGAATGATCCTGGTCATTGTAAAGGATGAGTCTCACACCAGCAGTAGATACAGTGAGGTGTTGTGACAAATGAGGTGTCAAAATGCGCGGAAGGAAATGCCTGTTCTCTCCCACTTGATGAATTTATTTAGGGTCCTACTAATTAAACACAGGGGTTTCGGGGGATTATTTCTTTTTGTGAGGTGTTTATATACGAAATGCATTTAAAATATCGAATCGCCCTTTATATCTGAACTTTCCACGGCTTTCTAAGCCTTATCAAACGCGGACCATAGCTTTACCTTATTCAACTTGAGAAGCGTCAATGTTGTGATATGCACGGCATTGAATGATTTCTATGAGTGAAAAGATGATACACAAACATGTCTTTCGAAGTAATCGGGTAACCTCTCATAATAATTTTTATATTACTCTACACCTTGAATTAAATGACAACTTTATCTTGTGTTATGTATAATAATGGTGCACAAAGAAGTCTTCCCGAGTCCCGCGCATCCTCACATCACAATCAGTACATTAAATTTGTCACTTTTTACAAAAAAAGGTTTTGTAGTATGAATGATCATTGCCAAATAACTGTGCACGGTATTGGTAAATGACATCTGATTGAAATGAGGTAGAACTTCCTCAAAGCCAGTAATACCTGCACGACATCCTGACAGCTTTCAAGATGTTAAATGGCATAGATGATCGGGAAGGCCAGGTAGATCATAGACTAAACCACGGGTATACAACGAGGTGTCTCACTTAAAAACCATAGGCATTGCCTGCATTGCGAGTGCTTAAGGGCAACATAACGTAGATGCCTGGACGATGACTGTCGGCAAGATCAAATAATGTTATTGGGGACACGTTAGACGAATTTTCATCAGCAAATAAGCAGTTAAGTAAATTGGAAATGGTGATTAGACTTTTATAAACAAAAGTATTAGTTTGCGAAAAAACTCAGCATTATGCTTACTGTCAGTCAGTGATTCACTACATTGAAACACAGAAAGGGGACAATTCTCAACACCAAACATACAAGTGTGCCTTTGATGAAAATAAAAGAAACATTTTGAAAATAAAGCTAAGACAAGTAATTTTGGAATCTTTTCCGTGTAAAATATCAGATTTTTATTTAGATATTAAATATTTTAATAGTAATGATCAGTTATTATCCATTGACAAGATCAGGTAACTGTGAACCTTTCAATGTATAGTTTTTAGTTACTGAAACTAGTGGAGATTTAAATTCATATTCGTTAACTAAAAAAATATCAGCAATCCTTGTTAGACTACAATGAAATTGTGATCGCAATTAAATTAGCCATAGTAATGTCACAATTATCAAGACATTAATATGGCTGAATCTCAATGAATCACAAACTTAGATCTGTAATAGGATAGCTAAATTATTATGCTTAATGTGATTCTGTGATTTCTTAAATACCGCAAGAGTACAACAAGATTATATGCAAAGAATAAAAGCAAGATATACCAACTTGGTGTGGGCAAATAAGCAATAACAAGGAATAATAAAGCGATAAAAACAGTAAAATATACTAAAGCAAGCAATGAGAATTGCTATGCACTATTTAAACAAATAACAATAAAACCCTTATCCCATAACCTTTAGTTGTAGTAGGCATATCTGTTTCATGATATGACTGTTTGTTTATTAAATAATAGACGTACAATGTTGGTAAAAACGTGTCACAATTGCATACATATCATCTACATAAGTTGTGCAAATTGTTTCAGCATATGAGCTATCGTTGATTTACCTGATATTGTTAAATATATGAACAATTTATCAGATATCATTGGCGTCCTTGAGCAACAATGATGAAAAAAATGTGCACCAAACTAATAAGCAATGAAGTCCCAAAGATAACTTGATTTACTGCAATCGTTTTATTATATTTTGTTGAATATCAACTGGTAAATAGGAAAACCAGTGAAGCTTATCCATAATGACAGGAGTTGCAGTACCGTATTTTCTAGGGAAGTAGTCGTTGGCTATTCAATTTGGGAACGAGGGGCCGATGGTCTTTTGACCAAGTCTACCTTGGATGCAAATTGCAAACTGTCAAAAGTTCTTATAGTGGAGACTTTCCGGATGTTTTTTGTTTTTTGCTTGTTACTTTTTTAAATGATAATAACTCCTTGCTTTTATCACGGAGTTTCGTCAAATAATTGTGAGCCTTTTCTGTCCTCCTTAGTGGCATTTTCATTAGCTAGAAATTCGTCATTGCGTGACAAAAAGTCAATAACGCATGACAAAAAGTGAATAACGATTTAATTGAATTTATCAGCTGCTACTGCTGGTGTTATGTTTGGATGATACTAAATCAAAATAAGTATATTGGTCCAAGCAATGAATATCTAGTACAGGGATACTTATGTGCGCCAAGTCGTTTTTGAAGCTATGTGTGTTTCGGACTAGAAAAAGACCGTGTAGTATTTTAATAGCCCTGTCATGAATTAATTCAACACCAAGTCATCAATAACTATTCACTCTCGTTCCCTTAACGATAGCGTCTATTAGTATCGATCTGAACATTATGCACACAGTATCCATGTGCGCGTGGGTTCGAGTTTAATTCTATAAAAACGCTTGGTGAAGAAAAAGTATCTTACCATGCTTACTGTTGTAAAGCAATTTGGGTTAAATGATTGATATTTACCATGGCAACTAACCATGCCTCTGAGTATGGGGTGTCTGGCCTACTGCAGCAGCTGTAGGCAGGTTAGTCTTTGTCAAAGACGCCTCGCCGAGCGCAGCGAGGCGCGAGCCGTTGCAATTGCCGAATGATAGAAGGCGCTCAAACTGTTTTACCGCCATAAAGCCTTGATGAAAGGCTATAGGCAGGTTGGATGACAACAATCTCTTAACCATCATGGTAGCATCGCTTACAAGCTATTGCCAGTGTCATGATGCAGATATTCTCCTTGGGGATTCAAATCATAATGTGATACATCTCAGTGCATTTTCAGTGCATATTTAGCTAGCTAGGCCAAATTCATATTCAGGAGTCATGACAATTACACTGTCCTGAAGATGTATAAATACATCTAACTCTCCCTCTATTCCCCTCCTTCCCCACTCAACGCTCCCATTACTCCCCCCATTTTCGTCCTCGTCCCGCCTCCTGTTTTCTTGCGAACTTTATTAAAGTTTTTCAAACTGATATCGCATTATTGTTGTGAAATGTTATTCCTATACATACTACAGTTGTTTAAACTTGGATATAAGAATGTTGATGGTTTAGACATGTCAATGACGATGCTTGAAGTAGCCAAAGCAAAGGGTGTGCTCAAAAACATCATATGTGACACAGTAGACGGAAATCATGAGACTGATATATCAGATGGTAGGTAAAAGTTGGTAAATCAATACCCTAACTTCCAAAGTTAAAGATACTCTTACTCCAAACTTTCACTATGACGCCCTAGGGTGATATTGTGCATCATCCATCGTTAAAGTTTTCATAGAGATTGAACTTTGACAAAGACAATGTTTTCTTCTCTAAAAATATCAAATTATACCAATTTTTATGAACCTTTTGTTCGTTGGTCGATTTAAAATTGTACTCTAATAACATCTTGGAAATCTAGAATAGGTCTAAGTAACTCTACCTCGGAAAACCCGCGTATTGGCTTCACCTGATTCTCCGGACCTGATTCATCATGTTCATTGACTAATCATTTTGTTGCTGCATTTTATTTGACAGAACTATATAATAAATGCCTTTTTAAAAGCGCTGCAACGTTTCATAATTAGAGCCAGATAGCATGACAGTTGGATTTAGATACGGAACAAGAAAACAGTAATGTTTCAAACATTCAGAATTTCATATTTTTTATAAATGTCAAAGAAATGAAACAAAAAAGTTACCGAACCACCAGTAAACGAATCAGGGACGTGCACGGCGTAGCAGAAAAAGCATTCAACTCACAATTTTGATAATGTGGATTCGGGTTTTGTTGTTATCACAACTGGGCTGACTTTACACGAACTCGTTCTCGCTAGCACTACCAAGTGTACGCATGTGCAGAATGCGTCACACATAGCTAGCAACGGGCATCAGAGTGATTAAGTACTTCACGTTGGCGAACAACACGATTCTCTTGACTAAGATTCACCTACCAGGTATCGTCATCCTTGCCAACCCAAACTTGGATTACTCGCCATCCATATTTGGAGGAAGGATGGATGAACTACGCAAGCCATTATTACAGCGCGTAATGCATCGAAACGCCTGAGAGACGAAAAGCTTCCCGGTTGAGTTATGTGTTTCCCTTTGAAATCATAATAAATTATCATAACTCAATAAAAAGATGTTGTCAAATGATCATTTGCCCGTTGACTGTACGATATAACATGACATAATAGAAACAGAGTCCCATTGCATACAAAATAAGATCCAATTTAGGAAGACTTACTCTTTTTTTTAACCCTTATTAGGAAGATTTTCAAGAATCCATGGGTTAACCTTCATGATATTTATAGACCCCTAGTCTTACTTTAGAACTATATCCTTCTTCATAGAGCTCAACGTCAGAAGAACTCTTAAATATCCTTTTTATCCCGGCTTAAGAAGAGTTGAGAATCACTTTTACTAAGTTCATTTAAAATTGATCTGAACTTTTATGCAATAGGGTCCTGGTCAGGGACTTTCGTTGTATATATGTATCTGTCTGTTAAATGCTACACGAAAAATATACCCTATAACCTATTGTGTTGCCTCTAGAATCCAGGTACATTCATGACTACTACAATGCTCTACATTTTTCGAAGTATACGTATTCATAGGTAAATACCATTTGTTCTTAACCCGTTTAAGTTTAGGCAAAAAAACCCACAAAAATTTGTCTCAGAAGATCGCGCGCATTTCATCGCATAACTTATTTTTCTCTTTGAAAAGAAAAAATAGTTGTGACTGTATGGAATGGGTGTTTTTTAATATAAAAACGGTCTTTACACTCAAGAAAAACAACTGACTCCAGTGAGTAAGTACCATATTCATGATCCTGCTCACAAGAGTAACATTGCTACATACAAATAGAAGTTAAATACAGTCAAATAAAATGTGATTTGTTTTCTTCTTAAAATATACATTTCACAGAGCACTTCTCATGTTTTTTACCGCTTTTCGCGAAGCCTTGTTTCGCATATCTTTTTTCAGGTTTCTTCTGAGACAATCTTGGTTTTCTTTGGTCTTAGTATTTTTTATATCCGTATTATGTTAAAATTTACACAATAATAGGTTTCCTACCATTTTATTTCCCGTTTTGTTTCATACCATTCGACAGACATTTAAAAAAGCAAAT
Organism: Ophiura sarsii; assembly: GCA_035610835.1. Taxonomy (NCBI): domain Eukaryota; kingdom Metazoa; phylum Echinodermata; class Ophiuroidea; order Amphilepidida; family Ophiuridae; genus Ophiura; species Ophiura sarsii. The sequence continues at coordinate 126,857,234 of CM069441.1, read as the reverse complement.
CAATGGGCATTAATTATGTTTTAATGACCTACCAAACTAAAACAGGCGCGTTCTTTTGTTTGTATGTCTTTGGGACACATTGTTAATCGGCAGGACAGTAACTAACACCCTGATTGTCTGCCAATGTAGTTGTACTTGCACATAATTTAAACTGAAATGGTATAAAGTACAGACTGTTCATCTTTCCAGTAAGGTATCACTTCATTAGACACTCCTTTCCATATCCCTGCTTTAATATTACTGTCAATGGCTTCATCAATGGCTCCATTTTGATAGAGCTTCCATTCCTTTAAATATTTCAAACTGACGTTGAACAGTATGTATCCACCTGTCGAGATAAAACGCATAATTAGTCGTTGTAGAGTAACCAAAACCAAAACAATTATACAAATGGTGTGTTTGGCCCTTATACATAGGAGTACAGGAAGTTCTGCATAGACCTATACACGTTTAAGGACCAGAAACCCACAGGAAGTAACCCCCACTGTTTACATACCAGGTTTGGTGATTCGGGTCAGCTCTGGAAACGACCCTTGATCCATTTGACCAGGAGCGAACGTTCCTGTGCAGATGACGGCATCGTAGGTATCTGAAATTAAGTGGGAAATAAATTGTTTTGTCATACCATAGATCCATATAACACAGCCGAAAACTTCTGTAGGGGAAGGTGGGGTAATGGCGGACGCGGGGTAATCGCGGACAGGGCTGTATCTAAAGGCAGGTGAAAGAAGGTGGTATTTTGCCACCCTATGATGTTAGGTGCCTCTCCATTGAAATCACACAAAACCTAAATGGGATGGTTGTCTCGCAAATTCTCGCGAGAATTACAAAAATCACTTTTTGGGCAAGTTGATATTTTGGTGCATTACTTTCTCTTTGAAACTGGTATTTCTACATCAAGGAAAACAAAGTCTTATTATTTTTTTATTTAATGTATGATACCTTCTGATAATAAAAAAATGAATTCGGAGTCACAATGATGAGCATAATAATAAGAGAGGATGTGCCCATATATTGTACATGGATTGGGGTAATCCCGGACATGTACCGTTTCCATGGTAACCAATATGGGCGTGGTCAATTTAACATCATAAATCGGTAATAGTTGTTGACCATATAAATATGTGACATTGTTCTTTGATTTCTGCTACACTTTTAAAAAAGGTATTTTTTAACTCCCATTTAAATACTGTATTCCAATAAAAAGAGGGCTGCCATTGAAAAATACGGTCCGGGATTACCCCCAGAGTGTGGGGTAATGCCGGACGACGCCATATTTTTTATTGCGTCGTAGCTTCGAATTTCAAAATGATGAGTTGATAAAAACTTGATAAAAGGTAGAACCATCACAGTGCTTTGTGTTTACATGATTTTTATTGTTATATGACGTATTATATGTGTGTTATACCTCTCTGACAAAATGTGTCCGCCATTACCCCACCTTCCCCTATGGGACGAAATCGCCCCAGGGATATTAGTAAATTGCTGAACTCAAAAGAGCCAACCTCAGCGCCCGGTCCCGACGGGATTATGTACGGTATGTTTGAAAAGCCCGGTAAACGGTATGGGTATTGTTATTGTTTTTGCGGCAACAATTAGATCTAATACATCTAAACGGTATACATAAAATTAATTCGATAAAAAAGCAACGGTGAAAGTAAAATTACTAGTATATATATTAATATAATACGCACACTCACCGATGCGATAGATGTTAACCCCTATTTGTGAAGATCATAGACACTTTTTCCAGTGCTTGTCATTGAAGGGTCAACATCGTGTGCTGGGTTTTACGTATGTTCTTATAATCAATTTTACTGTACTTTTAATGATTGAATAAAGAATGATGAAATAATAATACTTACTTCCTCAGCAGTTTGACCAGTGCCGGTCCCACAATCTAGAATTCGAGCTGCGGAGTTAGATACTACTTTGTCCAACGCAGAGGCGCATACTTCTTTGCTTAACTTCCAGTTTGGTAGCTCTCTGAACTTCATCAACAAAAGAAGAAAATGTTTTTGGAATTTTCAGTTAATATGCCAATAAACAAATGATATTGATTTTCGTAAAGCTTTTGACACGATAAGAAGAGATTTTATTTTATATGCTATTGAAAGTTTTAACTTTGGTGAATCCATGAAAAAATGGATAACTACTTTGTTTTATAATACACTAAGTTGTATATCTCATAATGGTCACATGTCAAACTTCTTTATGCAAGAAGACGGTCTTAGACAAGGTTGTAATTTATCACCATTATTGTTTATCATAGCGGCTGAAATCATGGCCAATAAAATAAGACAATCAAGTGAAATTAGAGGAATTGAATTACCCTATGTAGATCAGGGTATCAAAGAGGTAAAGATAACACAATTTGCGGATGATACTACTATTTTTGTAAAGGATGAAAAGTCTATATATAATGTCATAAATGTACTTGATAATTTTACAGTTATTTCTGGGTTACAGCTAAACAAAACAAAGAGCGATGCACTTTGGATGGGGTCAAGAAAACATAGAAAGCAAGGGGTTGAAGGTATAAATTGGAAGTTTCATCCCAACATTAATGTAAAAATATTGGGTGTTGTAGTAAATCCGTGTATTAAATTAGAAGAGATGTGTGTAAACTGGGAAGCAAAAATGGACTCAATAGAAAAGGCAATTAGGTCTTGGACGATGAGAAATCTGTCAATGGTAGGTAAAATACAAATAGTAAAAAGTATTTTGGCATCTAAATTTACGTATATAGGTTCAATATCAGACTTACCTAAAGTGTTTATAAACCGAATAAATAGCTTATTCTTCAAATTTGTATGGGGAGGCTCAGAAAAAGTAAAGAGAGCGACCTTATCCAATGACTATGGAAATGGTGGGCTACAAATGCTGAACTTTAAATATTTTTTAGATTCGTTAAAGATTTCTAGGTTAAAAAAGCTGATGTCTCCCGAAACAGACACATGGAAAATGATTCCACTACATTTATTAAGCGAAACATATTTGGGTCTCAATATTTTAAAATGCAACTGTATTTTAGAAAGTATGAACGAATTGTTTAAGTCAAAGATATATAAGTTACCCATGTTCTATAGTAATTTGATTAAGGCTTGGTTTTTAACAAAATGTTCCCAGAACATATATCAAGTAGAATCGTGGGAAAATCAGGTTATTTGGAATAATGAATGTATAACTAGTAGAGGTAAAACATTATATTTTAAGGAATGGGCAAAGAAGGGTATAATGTACGTCTCAGATCTGTATAACCAAAAAAGGGAATTTAAGTCAATGGAGGAGCTGAAATTGCATTTTAAAAATGATGGTAGTTTTGTGTTGAAATACATTGCTTTAAGACAAGCAATGCCACATACGTGGAAAACATCTACAGATTCTTTAAACAATATCTATGACGTAAATTTTAATTATGGAGAAGCCTTTGTTAAATTATCTAAATGTACAACAAAACTGTACAGAATAGCAATGCAATCACAGATATCATTGAAACCAAGATGTCAAAATTTCTGGGAAAATAAGCTCGATAATATGAATTTCGATTGGTCCATTATTTGGAAAACACTTGTTCAAGACATCAAAGAGCCACGACTAAAAACATTGAACTGGAAAAACATTAGCAACATTTATCCAACAAAAGTATTTCTTAAGAAAATAAAGAAGGAAGAAAATGATATCTGTGAAACTTGTAACGAAATAGATTACATTTAACATTTCGTTTATAGTTGTAAGAAAACCAAAATAATATGGAAAGAGACTGAAAGAATACTTTTGCAACAGTATAATCTAGACATAAAGATATTGTAAAAATATGTATTGTTTGGCTACCATGATGATAATAACAAGAACACTAATATCGTCAATACGTGTATTAGTGTTGCCAAATCAACTATTAGTAAGTACAGATATGGAAAACATCCTGATTTACTAAGTGTCTTATATTTAGAACTTAAAATTAGAAAACTCTGGAAGAATTGATCTAAAAAATGAAAGAAGATTTACAACAATCTAAACATGAATATGATGCTATGTATTGTAAACATGATATACCGTGTAATGTTGAAATGAACATGCTGAAAAGCCAAAAATGTAAACATGATGAAAAGCATATGAAAATGTGTTATACATGTAACTAATATGAAATGTAAACATGAAATGTAAACATGAAATGTAAACATGAAATGTAAACATGAAATGTAAACATGAAATGTAAACATGAAATGTAAACATGAAATGTAAACATGAAATGTAAACATGAAATGTAAACATGAAATGTAAACATGAAATGTAAACATGAAATGTAAACATGAAATGTAAACATGAAATGTAAACATGAAATGTAAAAATTATGTGAACATGAATGTAAATATGCCGTAATTAAAATGTAAACATGAAATGTAAACATGAAATGTAAACATGAAATGTAAACATGAAATGTAAACATGAAATGTAAACATGAAATGTAAACATGAAATGTAAAAATTATGTGAACATGAATGTAAATATGCCGAAATGCATATGTGTTATGTAATGGTATGCAATGTAAACCTGAAAAGCATATGAAAATGTGTTATACATGCGATTGAAACTATGAAAATTATGTGAACGAAAAGCATATACAAACATGCTAAAAAGCATATGAAAATGTGCTATACATGATAGGCAATGTAATCATACTGAAAAGCATATGACAGGCAAGTAATGTAAACATGTGAAATGTGAAAAATGTAAACATGAACATGTAAAAATGCTGATATGTAATGTAAACATGTGAACATGAATGTAAACATGTAAACATGAAAATGTAAAAAGGCTGAAAAGCATATGAAAATGTGTTAACATGTAATGATATGCAATGGAAACATGCTTGAAAAGCATATGAAATTGTGCTATACATGATATGCAAGGAAAACATGCTTAAAAGCATATGAAAATGTGAAAAGCATATGTATTTGTAGGCATGAACAATGAAATGTGAAAAATATGTATTTTGACATGAAATGTGAAAATTACGAATGTAAACATGCCGAAAAGCATATAAAAATGCTGGAAAGTAAATTGATATGCAATGTAAACATGCTGAAAAGCATATGAAAATGTGTTATACATGTATCGATATTATGAAATGTAAACATGATGAAACCATGTAAAATGATAGTAACAAACAATAAAAGATAAAAAATATAAAAAATGAACAAATTATATATTCTTTTTATTAAACCAATTGTATATTTTTAGACCAAGGCTGGCGTCAAATTACGGGTTTCCCGACCATATACTAAAGCACCATATCTTTTTCCCATACCATTTACTTGTATCGGTACTTCGAAAAAACGGGAAGACCTGTCCTACAATTATGATAAACACGTCATTTTACGAATTTGAGATTTGTTAATCACAATTTTTCTTTTCTTTACGGTGTCTTTTTAAAAACATTATAAACTTGTTTAAAAGCTCAATCGGTCCATCATTCCGTAGAACAGAGTGTTTTATCGCCACCTCCTTCTCGCCATTGCGACGTAAATAGGTTTCTTTTTAGACAACACATCCGTAATTTTATCATTTTTTCGATAATATATTTTAATATAAAGGTCTAGTGCAGTCCTCAAAAAGTAGCTTTCGAGAAAATAAAAGTTTCATTTTGTCTCATTCTTTTCGGTGTAGCGTTCCTAATTGTTACCGATCTTCGTGAACGATATCTAAAATGAAAGAGAAATTAATCAATACTTTTGTAATTTGATATTCTTAAGTTGGAACGAGATTTCTAGAGTTATGGTGGTATTTCTTTCCTGGTGAGTTAGTACTCTATGCGTATTTAGGTATGTAAACATAGGCCTATACATGGCTATACGCTTATGTATACACCCCTAGATGTTGTGGATATGGTCAAACAATGTTCTACCTTATCATAATCTGCAGCCACGTCATTGAAATAATCTAGCAGCCCTTTTCGGTCAAAGGCCTCTCCTGCTTTGTTTTGTCGCTCTCGTTGTGCATCCTGGAATTCTTCCAATGTATCACCCATTGTTACGCTGAAAATGTAACAATAAATGAAATAAACATTTTATATAAAGCTAAATCTAACAAATTATGGCGACAAAAACTCTACCATAAACATAAACATTATCATAGATGACCAGCCAGTTATTAAGTGAACATCACTAAAAATGATACTACAGTGAATTTAATTAAATGTTTATTTACCATCAATCGAACACCCTTATCCAAACCAAAAATAAATCGAGAAATATCAAAGAAGATACCAGAGGAGATGCTTGAGCAAGGCGATTATACAGCATGTCCCGTAAAACCTTATTTTGACAGCGCTTTTATTTCAGTTTTACATCATCATTAATTGCAATTATGTTACACATTTTGAAAACCTAGAATCACAACATTTTATTTGTAGAATTTGTTTTAAATTGTTCGATCGGTTTTTCAATTATACGCGAATAAAGAGAAGATAGGTCGAAAACCAACAGATTGGACGGAAAATGATGGTCCTGCTGAGCAGTCCGGTTCACCACTGAAATATGAAACTTACAGTATATCCATCATCCGAGCTCTAGTCTTCACTTTTATACCTTAATATCATATTTTGTCTCGGATAAAAGAGACAAGGAAGCGATAAGGTATCAGCTGATTTCAGCAATCAGTTTTGCCGACCTCTAGACAACAAATTAATCAATATCACTATAGCCTTGGTTCAAAGCGACTCCACCCCACCCGTCCACTAAGCCCATCTCACACCTCACATACCTCCTCCCGCACATACTCCCACGGTCCCACCCCACCCTGATTTAACTCACGAACAACTAGCATATCACTAGCCCGACAAGTAGAGCTAGTTTTTCTTCTCGTCCGCAGGTACTTTAAGGGGGCACAGAGAGATTTCTCAAACAATGAGATTCAACATTTTTACCTTGTTCAAAAATAATCAGTACAAATGAAAAACTAATGAAGGTTTAGTGCTTTTCACTTTATTTTGTATTTTGGTTAAAAATCACCACCGTTTGAATCATGGAGGTCGTGATGCATCACGCAACAAGCCATGGGTGGTCCTCAAGGTTATTATGAATAAACATGAAACAAATCAATAAGAAGCCATCTGTGGCCTTTTATATGAATTTGGTTAGTTTCGATGTGATCTCTTTGAAACTAAAAACGCTATCAAATCCACAAATTTAACATGAAAATACTGCAAATTAAGCTCTATAATTTTAGGTGGTAGTAAGTATGTACATGTATATAGCATTACGTATAAATTATGTGAAAAACCCAACTTCTGACAAAATTGAGGGCTCCCTCCATGAATTTGGCGACTACCAACAAGTTAAATTAAATGTACAATTTAACAAACAAAAAACTAGTAATAGTATACCCCCACCCCAACTCAAAGGTTGCATTCATGACTCAACGATTTTTACGAAACTTATGTAAATCCCTATCGATTGCACAGTCAGACATCAAGGAATTACCTCAATAGAATCCATTTCACTCATGCGTGTCCGTAACAAAAGGGTCTTGTTCCCGTAGTATTTGTTGTTCAGATCAATTTGATGCAAGTCTTACTGTTCAAAGAATGACCTATACATTTGGCGGGTTATTTAAACGTGTTGATCTGTAGTATTAGTCTTTTCAAATTTGGGAACAGACTTTAGTTCCTACAAATATGACCGACATGACCGATATCATGAATGGCTTCTATTGCTAGTATTCACATCACATTATCTAAATCAATATTCAATACATGTAGCATTGAATATAATTTAGATTACAAAAAGGATTTGGTTTTTCTGTCACGAGGAGGACAATGAAAACAATGAATTGTACCTGTCCAATTACTGTGTTAAAATCCATGTTCTGTTTTATTGCTACTACGTATGTAGCTCCTTATAATAATAATATTAAAAAACCACACACAAAAAAGCCCCCAACAAACAAAAACAAAAACAACAAAAACAAAAACAACAAAAACAAAAACAACAAAAACAAAAACAACAAAAACAAAAACAACAAAAACAAAAACAACAAAAACAAAAACAACAAAAACAAATTCACCCCCCCCCCCCCCCGCCCAAAAAAAAAGTAAGAAAAAACAGAAGAAATAAATATAAAGGGATAACATAAATAAATATAATCATAAATATGGATAAAAAACCATGGGACGTACAAAATAAAGGTACTACTGAGATCGAACTTACGATTCAATGGTATCTATATCATTATGAGTGTTTATTGTAAATCCGCTGCCCTACCAACTGAGCTAACCGGTACACAGCAATTTCTTGTCATGCGCGTTCAAATATATGGATAGGTTCACATGATTTTAAAAAAAAAGATAAAACAATAATAGGTCTAATGAATAACAAAGCCCCTCCCCAAGAAAAATAATTTTAAAAATATTACAAAATAACAAAACGAAAACGTTAACAAAACAAAACAAAACAGAGACATTGGAGACAGAGAGAGAAAAAAGAAGAAAAGAGAAGAAGTAATGGTTGGTTGAGGAATTGAACCCAGGATTCCTGCGTGTGAGCGCTAGAGCGTGGCCACTATGCTACACTATACTATTACAATTTTGGCGAAGTCGTTGATAAATATATATTTAGTATGGAGTTATTCAAGCATCACATTTCTTATGCGTTGCTGATCCCCAAACTTTGTTTTCAAAATTAAAATAATGAAGTGATTAACATTTTAAACAATGGGAATTGTTCTTTAGGATTTTAGCTTCTTGCCGGTGCTCTGCAATCTGTAATTGCTTCAGTATTGCGTGCACTAGGGCATGAGAATTGAGCGTCAAAATTTGTCGCAAGTTGTATGGTGGTTTCATGTTCCAAAGGGTTACAGGCTAAATGCAATGGGATGTGACAGTTGACAACCAGCAAAGACCATTATATTCTATTGATAGGGAACATTGTATCGAAAATTGAAGAAAGGACAAAAGTCGAAAACAATATCCTCTCTAAACTAATGACTTGGATTGTATATTGTATAATACATAAGTATTATATTGTATAATACTTCCAAACACGATGGTCAATATATTACGCCCCCTCCGTCATCACCCATCCATTATACAAATATGTTACGTGACCTATCGCCAAAATGTTTTCAGCATTAATTTCAATGGAATGAAGGGGGAAATGGGCTACTTTCACAAGATCATGGCAATACTGCGCCGAACAATAGATGAATATAGTGAGAGTAAACAACATGCCACACTCGTGATGGAGCGGTAGCTTAATTCATATGTCTAGACGACCAGATACATTGATCGGCGGTGAACGTAAACATTTTACAATCGGATTTTAAAAGCTTATAGTATTTCTTAAAGAATATAACACAACCTTCCTCGCGCTTTCATCTGTCTGCTTCACTAATTGAGCCATCGAGAGTACTACAATAGTTCTATTGTTAACGCCAGATAAGTAGAGAGGCTCTAGTTAATCACCGATCTTTTTTCGATGCTTTTAACAATAGAACAAAATACCGTTGTAATACCGGGGTAAAATCGGTAGAAAAACGCTATAAAATCACTAGAGAGTTTGGATATGGCCCCTAATAAGACCATTCACGCTATGATCAATGCCGGTTTTATTATCCACGCCAGAGCCATTTCGGCTAATGATTTTGGGTTGTTTAGGAGAGACGGCCTGCACCTCACCGAGGAGGGTAGGATAGTTTTTAGAATGGGGTCTGGCTGAAGCTCTAGTGTTTTTTAATACCCATCCGGGAGCAAAGGCTTTCCTCCTTCTTTTGGCTAAATCAAACTCTCTGAGAGGGGGCTTGTATGGTGGTTTATATATATAATAATATTAAGGCCATATGGTAATATAATTTATATAAATTTGTGTTCCTTGTTTTGGGGCAAGTACCTTAATGAGTTCCTTGGTTGGCAGTTTTCGTTTCCGTGGAAAAATAATTGTCTAAAATTATTACTTTTGTCTAATTAAATTAGCATTTTCAAGAAAAATCCCATACAGGGGACAACATAAAGTGGCAGGAGTGAAAGTCCTAGGAGAAGTGTTATGAAAATGAAGACTAATTCAAATGAATTAAAATGGGCGTCGTCATTTATATGTAATCGCCGTCCGGCCTTTGTCTATGTTAGGCTGGCTCAATAACAAGAATAAATTTGGGTTATAAATTAAAGTATTAAAGTATGGCAATTCATGATACATGTTTTCATGATCAATTTAAAAAAGTTCAGTGACAAGGTTAAATCTTGGTGTCCAAAAATTTCTGTCATTTATATGCTAAAGTCCATCCTTACTTAATGGTAGGTTGGCATTGCAATCACTGTTCTTCTCATCACAATAGTGCATCATTGTATGCAAATTTAAATATGATGCTGAATGATATAAATGAATGATCAAAGAGTTTATACGGAATGATATAATTAAATGATAAAAGAGTTGTGGTAGGCAGCCAAAATGCTACCAATACCAGATCGGTGTTTTTGTCTCTCAAACTTTTCTGTGGGCAAAAGGTCACTGGGGGTCATTGACCTAAACAAGGGAAATATATGATCAAATTTGTTGCATCTTATGTCTTTTGATAAGACAAGAAAGAAAGTAAATCATGACTTTGGGGTCAAAGGTCAGGAAAAGGTCATTATGCGTCATTGAACTATACAGAGGTCAAATGTAAATTATGCTTCGATTTTGATCGGATTTGCTGTATCTTATGTCTTTTGATAAGACAAGAAAAAAGCGAATCATGACCTTGAGGTCAAAGATCAGAAAGAGGTCACTATGGATCATTAAACTATACAGGGGTAAAATGATAAACATATGCTCCGATTTTGATCAAATTTATTGTATCTGGTGTCCCTAGACAAGACAAGAATAAAAGTCAATCATGACCTTGCGGTCAAAGGTCAATAAGGGGTCACTTAGGGGTCAAAACTTTATTTTCACTTAAAATGCTCTTGCTTCTTAGCGAAACGAGCCATGAACGTCAGAATCGGTCATCATATTCATCATATCCGGTTTTTAAAATGTAAACAAATATTTGGGGTCACTAGGGGTCAAAATGTCAATTTTCACTCCTCTCACATAAAATACTTCTTGTCTCAGAGGAAATAATTGATAACAGTCAGAATTGGTCAATGGATTCCTTTGATCCATGCACATAGGGTGTTCAGCGATTAAAATTGAAATGTCAAATGGGGTCATTGACCGATACAGTGGTAAAATTTAAGACATGCTCCGATTTTGATCGGACTTGATGCATATGATCTCTTTTGATTAGACAAGAAGAAAAGTCAATCATGACCTCAGTGTCAAATGTCAGGAACAACCTTGGGGTAGCCAACAAATCATACAGGGTGAAACAAAAGAGTTACATATAAAATGTGTAACTGTTTATATTTAAATTCTTAGCCTTTGAAATACAACTTATTGATAAGAAAGCAAAGGTTTGCTCATTCCAAAAATAATTTGTTTTGTTTCTTTTTTAATAAAGCAATACAATACAGGGTGTACAAACTGTAAAACTTATTACGCTAAAAAAGTAAAACTTATTATGCTCATCAAGTATATGGAAATAAGTATTATTTAGATCAAAATACATCAAGACATTGTCAGAGTCGTTAATTTGATGCATGATGGTTAATGTACTCCGTTTAAATGTAAGGGTTATTTTAAAGGTCATACAGGGTGTTTTCGAATTTAAATTGAAATACCGTCAGTGTGTTATTTAGTTTGTTAGAAATGTATAGAATGAAACATGCTAGAAGACTTATAATCTAGTACATGAACTAGATGAACTAGACAGCCCATTCCCTATATTTATAAATAATACAAAACATGCAGGGTGCATCTGGTTTCCTGGACAGGTTTGAACACTTTTACAATGCGTGATAAGGACATCGTTCTAGTTATTGAGCAAGCTGGGCGCTGGCTTACCAATTCAACTTTACCTGTTTGCTAATTACAATTCACAATCAATAAATACATATACAATTGACCTGGTAAGTTTTTAGTCACGCCTGATTTGTAATTCATAATGTGCACTAATTAGGCCCATATTGATTAACTAATGTATGTTTAGCATTTTTATATGAAACATCATGTCTTAAACATTCTTTCATGCATTGACCATGTTGAATACAGCTATTAAGCAATACAAATTGGTTAAACTAAATGATACGCTATACCCACTGCACTATCTACTGCAACATCATCACAACATTGATCCTCCCCATCCACCTTTGACTAAGTATGTTTAATTAGCTGTATTACTAATTGGTACACATTGTATATTATTATTCATGATATTTTAAAAAAAGATAATGGTCTTTCATACAAGCCTAAATTTGGACATCTGCTAATACTGCTATGATAAGTTAAATTTAGAAAACAATTGTAACATTCCCCCTTTTTTGTGTGCCCAACTTTTAAAATATGACCAAGTAGAAGGGGTGGGGCATATAGGCCTATCTGAGACTGGAGTATGCCCACACATGTTTGCTTTCTCAAGTTAAACTTCCTTAGTTTGATACTACTACAGACTAATTTATTTATACATGTCTGCCTTAGTGACCACCAGGTAACTACATGTGTGGGCATACTCTAGTATCAGAAATATGCCCTATCCCCTCCCCTTGCCCCTTCCACACATAGTGACTATAAGTCGTTTTACACCCCCTCCCGATATTTTTAACTTGTCACGTATTTAAGGGGCTGTTTTTCCTTTGGAATTCTATTCATGGATACGTTGGCAAATTCTGTTTGTGCCCTATCTGGACGGCCAATGAATGTATGATGTCCTTTCTTAATATTTTGTGAAATCAGTATGGCGAGCACAGCGAGCCGGAAAATTTGTCATATTTATACATTTTATATAACCCGAAAAAGTTAGAACATTCTGGGCAGAAACATATAATCCAGTGAAAAATCTTACTTTTGTGAGCATTGGTGCACAGCTGAGACGAGATGAAAAGCATGCAAGAAATTACATTTTGTAATCACAAAATTGAATTTGCTTGATTTTGTAATCACAAAATTGGATTTTCTGGATTTTCTAATCACAAAATTGGATTTTGTAACATAGGCTAATTAACATGTTTTTATACACCATGTCGCTCTAATTTCTCGACTGTTGATGATTATATAGATATTTTCTAACACATCGTCCGAGGCACAGAAAAGATTGGTAAAGTTGGTTTTAAGACAAATCCATTTACACTCCAAAATAGCCTCTAAAATCACACCAATCACCACCATATTTTAAGTTTAAACAAATTTACGCGACCGCCCCCCTGTTTAAGAATACAAAGTTACATAGCCTTCCCTATTTCAACATATGAAAGTTACATGACCCTATAGTTTACCCCCCCCCCCCCCCCCCCCCCGGCCCTCCAGCATAAATAATGAACGGTCCCTTATGTTATGTTATGTTATTTATGTCCTGTGAAGTTCAACATCGTTCGAAACAATACGAATGTGGTACCTGGATCCGGAGACAATACAAATTAAGCATTAATGCACGCTAAAGTTGCGACGAGAAGCAACGAAACGAAACGAAAAGAAAAGAAACAAAACGAAAATGGATTAAGGCAGGGCCCAGACACTGTATTGTTCGAACAATAGAACGCATCGACGTTCATGAATATACAATGAATAATCATATCAATGAATATTGAAAAGACAACGTCATTTTTAAAGTCGAAAATGAAAAGTACCAGACCATAGTGGACACGAATGGCCGTAGTTTTGAATCTCCGTTGGTTTCAATGTTATGTTTGTTTGTTTGTTGGACAAAACATTTTGTCTCGGAAATTGAACCATTAACCATTAGGCATCGGTTATTATTTGAACATTAAACATAAAGCCAAAAGCCTTGATTAATTTTATTCAAAAAAGTTGAACAATATTGATGAAAATATCTGACTTTCATAGCTAGTTGCATCATCATGATCATTCCTTGTTGATCAAGTCAACTTATGAATCTATCTGATCGGTCGGTGTTATTTATGTTTACATGTTGACAGAATGACTAGAGGCGCACAATCACAAGATTTGAGAAAATAATCGCCGCTATATCTGACATATCCGGGGGGGGGGGGTAAACTATAGGGTCATGTAACTTTCATATGTTGAAATAGGGAAGGCTATGTAACTTTGTATTCTTAAACAGGGGGGCGGTCGCGTAAATTTGTTTAAACTTAAAATATGGTGGTGATTGGTGTGATTTTAGAGGCTATTTTGGAGTGTAAATGGATTTGTCTTAAAAGCAACTTTACCAATCTTTTCTGTGCCTCGGACGATGTGTTAGAAAATATCTATATAATCATCAACAGTCGAGAAATTAGAGCGACATGGTGTATAAAAACATGTTAAAAACTAGTATTTTAACAAGCGGAAGTCAATTAAGCAGGGCAGGCACCGAGGCCCGGAAATCCGGGAGTGGGGGGGGGGGGGGGGGGGGGGGGTACTCACTATATAGTGGTATAAATATAATATGTGCCTGCCTTTTGGGGTGCCTGTTCTCAAAATTTGGTATATATATCAATGGGAGGTAATCAGAAAGGTTTTTGGTATATTAATGCCCCCTTAATTCATTGATGGTATATAGAAGGGTGTGCTTGCTCCAACGTCACTGATATCATCTGCGATGCTATGGACTTGTTTATAACTAGTAAAACAGTTACAAAGAGGACTGGAGACAAGGTTTGGTTCAACGACAAATGCCGTAGAGAATCTAGGAAGAAGCGCCGCCTCTTTAAGAAAGCCAAAAAAGATCAAACTGAAGCCAGCAAGGCAAAGTTCGCTGAAGCTAGACTTCCTACAACCAAGCGGAGAAGCAAGCCAGGAGTAGCTACAACACAAAACCGAGACAAGACCTAGCAGATAAATCGGTGAGCAGCAAGAAATGGTGGAGAATCATCAACACCCTGTCCGGAAGAACAGCTCGTTCCGAGATCCCAGTGATTGAACATCAAAATGTCACCCATATTACAGCAAGGGACAAGGCAGAAGCTTTTTGTCAGACATTTGCCGACAAATGTAGACTCCAAGGTGCTGAAGACCAGGCCCCAAATGTCCATCCTTCTACAACCAAATCCTTTGACAAAATAGTTTTTAAGCCCAAGGATGTTCGAAAACTATTACAACATCTCAATCCAGATAAAGCTACTGGACCAGACCTGATTCCAACCAAGGTACTCAAAGAATGCTGTGCTGAACTTGCCAGTCCACTCTGCAGGCTTTTTGATCTCTGCTTCACCCATGGTGTGTTTCCTAACCAATGGAAAACAGCATCTGTCACTCCAATCCACAAGAGAGGTTCCAAGGCTGACCCAACAAAGTACCGTCCTATCTCACTGCTAAGCAATATCAGCAAGATCATGGAAGCTGTTGTGCAAAAACAACTTCAACGCTTTCTTCTCAGCAATGATCTGATTTCCAGCAGACAGCTTGGATTTAGAGAAGGCCACAGTACAGCTGATCTCCTCAACATTTTGTCACAGAAATGGAATAACTCCCTAGACCAATGTGACGAGGTTTGTGTCATTGCCCTTGACATAAAAGGAGCTTTCGACAAAGTATGGCACAATGGACTCTGCTCAAAACTGATGTAAAAGGGTGTTACCAGAAGACTGCTTTCATGGATACACAACTACTTATCCGATAGATCTATCAATGTCGTCATGTCGGGACAAGCATCCAACACTGCACCCATAAATGCTTCTGTTCCACAAGGATCTATCCTTGGTCCACTACTGTTTTCTGTCTTCATTGATGACCTTGTGGATGTCTGTGACAACGAGCTCTATCTGTACGCTGACGATTCAACACTTTTCGCACCCATTAAGTCTTCAACCAGCTCCAATGCAGTAGCTGCTAGCCTTAACAGTGATCTAAGCAATATGAAAGCGTGGGCTGATAAATGGAAAGTGACCTTTGAGCCTACCAAGTGCAAGACCATGGTAATCTCTAGGAAGAGAACCCCATCCCAACTTGAACTCTACTTTGGTGACTGCAAGCTACAATCTGCAGACAAACTGGAAATCCTGGGTGTTACCATTGATAGCAAGCTGACTTGGTCCAAACACATCTCGGCTGTCTCAACCAGGGCTGGTCAGAAGCTCGACGCTCTTCGCAAGGTAGCAAACAAATTGACTGCATTGGGCAGATCTACTGTGTACAAATCACAAGTCCGTAGCGTAATGGAGTATGCTTCACTAGGATGGTCTAGCGCTTCACCTACTATCCTAAGCCAGCTTGACAACATCCAAAGGAAGGCACTCAAGATCATTGGAGCTCATGACGCTACTGGTCTATCGCATCTCAGCATCACAAGCTTACTTCACAGGCGACAGGTAGCAGCAGCCACGGTCTTGTACAAAATGCACACCAACCACTGCCCACAAGATTTAGCAGCATTGCTCCCCACACCATATGTTCATCGTCGTGCTATGCGTTCAAGTGTTGCAATGCCAGATCATGCCCTTTCACTGCCGCCTGCCAGAACTTGCTGCTTAGACAGAAGCTTCATCCATACAGCTGTTCCACTGTGGAACAGTCGTCCAGTCAATGTTGTTGGCAACATCCAAGAGGAAGGACTACAATCTTTTAAATGTCGTGTTAACAGACACTTTCTCTCCAACTCTTCAGAGTATGTTGGCTAAGCTCTCTTGATGTATGATGTATCAATGACCTCCAGATATTATTTTTCTTCTCTTATTTTTTGATGTTATTCTCTATGTTTGGGTGTTTATCCTGTTCCTGTCCCACGCCACTTTCTTTGGCTTTTTTACTTGCCCAATTGTGTTTACTTGTATTTTTGATTATTTTCTGAGTTGCAGTGAACCAATTGATTGGCCCATCAGAGCTCTCTGTTGAGAGTTACCTGTTTGATTTGTAATCACTCAGTTCATTGACTTTGTTAATGTCTGTTGGGCTATTGCTCACATTTGCTCTTTATATACAAAAAAAAAATTGTCAGATAGGTTTGTTTATTGAACCCCCTAAAAAGGCCTGGCATATTCAATAACCGCTGAATTTCCAATATCCGAAGTTCAAATGTTTAAAATACACTTTTGAGAACCCAATTTTGGTTAATAATACACTTGTGAACCCACTTTTCTACTTATACCGTCTGTTTATTGTATACATGTTCATGTATAACAAGGGTAAAGTGCTCAACAAAAGAAAGTCATACACTTTGTTTAGGTCCTTTAGAGTAACTTCCGATTATTTTTTGACCAAACAGACTAGATAGACATTTGGATGAACCTTCCGGCACAATTTGATACCTAACAACAAAGATAAACCATGATTAGCACCAGTTGATTGATACGCATCCAGAAGTGGTTTGATAGTGATGATAATTATGCCGCCGTGTAGCGAGGGGCAACGCCAAACTATAATCGAGAGCAACACCGCAATGCGGACCTAACGGGCGCGGCGCGTGCCGGCACATCCGACATGCGCGAATATTAGCTGTGTAACCAGCTTTAAACAGGGCCCTGGGGGTGGACTGATAAGTCCGAGTTGTACCGACAAAAGGGGTGATGTACAGTCAATAAAACTAGTAAAAAGTTGCCTAAATGTTTGGCGAATAGACACTTGCAACAGAGTAACGGTTGAATCCGGTGTTTCATTTTTGTTAAAGTTAGTGTATTGTTAATAATATGCCGTTGCATGTCCAGATTTTTTACATTTAACAACATCTGAGATTCGAATTAGGCATATCGCAATAATTATTTGTTCTACCCATAAAAAGTATATATTTTCTGAACGGTAATCTCACAAGGAATCCAAATATGCTATTGGAATTTAGATAATACCTAATGGTAACATGTTGTGATTAAGAATGTTCAAAAAATATCGGGGTTTTTTCAAATTTTGATTTAAGCTCAATAATATTGTTATACATGTACCTATCCCAATCACAATGTTACTGTGGCATATTTAGGTTCCTCATGCAATTACCCCATCAGAACATAATAGTTGTCAATGGTAAACATGTTGAAATATACTATATCGAGAAGTAAATGAGCACAAACGTTTAAATTTCATATTTATTAGAGTTTACAAGTATTTTTTTTTTGGGGGGGGGGGGGGGGGGTATGCACCCTATCCTGATTTAAACGGCATTTTTGAATTCCCCTGTTTGAGAGCTTTCCAAAAATGTATAATTTTGCTATCATCGGTTAATTTTGTTGTTGTTATAGTCATGTATGTAAAACCGATGAATTAGGGCAAGTTTACTGTCACGTGTGTAGCGAATAGGGAAAAAGCCAAGGACAATGCAATCGATTCATGATTACAATTGTTACACAATAGTTGTCACATTTGTTGAAACAGAATCTTATAGAATATAAAATAATCTATAAAATGAGAGCAAAATCATGTACCATACAGGATGAGGAGTTATAGTAAATTGAACGTAGAATTGGGAACATTCTATATTCCCCCATAGAGATTGTACACAGCGCCGCCGCCACCGCCACCACCCCCTGACTTTCACAACATAATCAATCATATATCAGCCAAACATTTATAGAAATACCTGATTTATTCACACAATGTAGCTACATAAATAGGCTTTCACATGACACCTCAACCATAGCTCTCTACCACATTTAGTTGTTGAGTTAATAGATAGAGATGGATGATTCGTCACCAAAAATGCAACGCCACCACCCTTTTTGGGTGGTAAGTTCAAATCACATGGCCTTAAGGGCAGTGTCAACCCGGCACTTGTTTCAAAAATTGAATTTCATATTTCTCTATTATTTTATACTTTTATATGTATTCTATCATTACCATCATAAGTTACTAATCGGAAGCGATTATTTCCCGTTCTTTTGGGTGATTTTAAATTGTTGTTTTGGTAAGTTTGAGCCAGGAAAAGGCGCATGGTTATTTGGCGGGAAATTAAGCGGAGTTCCGCGCTTGTTCAAATGCTGCGACAGCTGTCGATTATTGCGTCGCGCGCTGAATCTTCCCGTGCGTAATACTAGACGCGCCGCTTAATATCCGCGACGAAGACGCGAAAACAAAAGAGCGCAAAAACAATGCCTAAAAATGTAAACAAAGGCCAATCCAACGATCATTTAAATTTCAGTTTTCTTCCAATTTCTTAACATTGTGACAATATAAATTGAATCTGATAGTTTATTTTGATTGTTCATAATAGTATACTCGCCTTTAAGGTCACACGCCCGTGTATTCCGAGAATATTTGGCTTTAAATGGTGGAAAATGTCAATATTTTTACTAAATCGCTGTTTTCTAGAAGTTCAAATTTGAAGGAATTTTACGATTTTTCAGACAGCATAACTAAAAAGATATCAAACTATCAGGTAAGATTTTACTACCATTGTGTAGAGGACTTTCAGCGCTAGGAGGCAATTTTTTATTTTTTCGATTATGGATTTTAAACTCGAGATATGCATCCAAAAAGTGCCAAAAATTGTGATTTTTGAGATAAAAATCTCATTGTTGGCACTTTTTGGTCAATATTTTCAAAAGTAAAAATTGTTAAGCAAAAAAAAAAAAGTGCTTCCTAGATAATTGACTTTAAATGATTTTGGTGAAATATTGAAATTTGTAATCAAAAACTGATTTGGTTAGGTTGTCTGAAAAATTTTGGCGCCAAAAAAGTGATTTTTGGGCAAAAATGTAGAAATCACTTTTTTGGGGGAAATTTAATATCAAATATAGATTCTCCGACTCATTTCATTTGAAATAGTGTATACTTTTATGTACATTACATTATTAGTTTGAAAGTTACAGTGCTTGATAAATTTCATATATTTAGGGTTGACACTTCCCTTAAAGCTAAAATAATTATTCTTGTTCAATGAAGTAGTATTGATTTGGACTTTTTTCTTACAAATACACCAACCTCTGCCTTATTTATATACGGCCTCTTGTCAGAAACATAGGTACTTGTGTTTCACGGTACTAATCCTTATTAGCTCGAGATTGCCTGAATTCTACATGACTTCGAATCATGTTGTTGGTAACTCAAGATCAGTAATCAGACAAAATTCATGCCTAGGGATATATGATGCCTTTCAAAATTCCTAAAGCATGTTAACTCATTATGCAGTTTCATGAGAGAATGGGAATATCAAGAACCATTAGTGATTAGTATCACATATTCCAAAGCAAATGGGGTTACTGACATCGTTTTATTGAAATAAGTTTATTTTCGTTTCCTTTTAATAATCACTGACAGATGTTTTCTATATTGAAAACAAATGTAACCATTCTTTATCATTACAACTATTTGCCACTTGAAAAATACAACGTCGACGACGAAGAATATTATGTTTTTGAGACCATCATGATCGTCAAGCTACCCCCCACCCCCCCCCCCCCCCCTCCCACACAAAGTTTAGGAAAAACTGGAGGACACATGTATGATTTATGTGTATATATTTTCATGATAGCATTTTATATGCCATTTATAAATCAAATATACATTTTCTAGGACTAATTTGTTAAAAGAAATGTTTCCCTTTTATTACTATTTGTAAGGGCTTGACGAGGCTAATTGCATTTTTTCTTTGATCAGTGGGATATTATCGAGTCAAAATACTCTACAACAACTCCATTTGACTAAACGAGTGTTCTATTTTTATGAAGTAAATAACCAAACATCAATAATTTTGAGCAAAACCTGACATGTTGACATCACATGTGCTAGAAAATCAAGAAATTGGGGGTAATGAGGCACAGAATAACCCACTGATCACAAAGAAAACATATAGTTGGCTGAATGCAAGAGGTCGTATAGGTGACATTTTGGATAAAATCAAGCAGCCGATTCTTCTAATATTGAAATCCCATGTAACTATCCAAATTTTAAGCTATGGTATTGGTCTGAAATTTAGTGTCAGTGCAATGATGTAAGAGTCGGTAAGGGACAAAGATCATCGTATGCATCAGACAACCGCATAAATGGGCGGGAAGAGTCATAGCTAGAGTATCTAACTCAACAAGCCTGACGAGGAGAAAGAATAACACGACTTTCGTTGAATTTGATAACAGGAAAAAAATGTCGTGAGGCGGCAGTACATCCAGGTTGGAGCAGTGGCGTCGCCAGAGGGGGGGGGAGAGGGGCGATCCCCCAATATTGACGTCGTGTCGGTTGAGATTGGCACTGTCGGTTCATTTGACCACAGGAATCATGGAATTATGATGGTCAAAAGTACACAGATGAAATTTTTTCGCGAAGCGCGTCCCAAAATGTACCTCGATCGTGCCAAAAATAGGTGTAAATTTGCCTCACAAAAGTCTTGTCGGTTCATTTTCAATTCTCGCCCCCCCCCCCCCCCCCCCGCCCCCCCCCCCCCCCCCTCCCCTCCAATATGAATAACCTAGTTACGCCACTTGGTAGGAAAAGGTTGAGGACAGATTTGAAATACAAAGCATCAATTATTGAGAAGATGGCCATGCAATTTGAGCATGTCCGGAGCATGTTGCATTTAGACAATCGTGTAATTGTACGGACAGAGACATATCAAGGGTTGATTGATTATCAGGAAACAAACAGTAACCCTTGATTATTGTGCAAGTCTGTGACAAAGGACGGCTAACACATAGGTGGAGTGACCGTGCAAACTGTAGGCCACAAGAGCTCAATGCAAGACGATAATTTCACCAGAAATGGTGCTTCACATGATCATCGAAACACAACTGCTGTATATACATCATATTCTAAATTAATGTCAATTTATAATATGCAAAGACACGTCACATGGAGCGGACGTGTGACATGTCGGGTGTATGTAACAATAATTTGTTTTATCAAAAATATCAACATCTCTTATAAGTTTGCTGTTTTCCAAGTTCCACAATATAATGTTTGTCTGTAACTGTTCAAATAGGATACATACAGCAACACGCACACTTACACCCCCCCCCCCCCCCCCACCCCCGAATTTTACGAGTAAAGACATGCTCACAACAAAACTCTTTAAAACCAAGGACCGAGGGAATATTTAGATACATAAAGTGTTAACAGGTTCTTTTTAATTACATATGGAATCAATACAATTGCTGTATTCTCCCTATTACACACAACGTCTGGGTAGAAATAGGAAGTCTAAAAGGCAAAGACGTCTTTTGGAATGAATTAAAAATGTATCATATCGACCGTTGATGGCGCTATTCTAACATTATAACACAGAAAGCCTACAGCTTACGGGTAAGAAGAGAAACTCGCGTTTGAAAAGTAAGTGATGGTAATTACGTTTACACTGAACTACATGTACATATGCAAAAGAGAAGTGTTACGAACTGTTCGCAGATATTTGATATTTCATCTGATGTATTGCTTTTTGAAGGCCGCGGCAAAGAAATGTGTGGATTTTACAGACGTCTCATATTATCTAAAATCATATTATTATATTTTACAGGCATTTTCTGTATAACAGTGCCCTGTTTATTTCCTTATTATATGATTTATTTTTAATAATCAAAACCTTGTAAATGTTGATATCATATTCAAGAGCAGAATCACCTCTTATTTTTTACCTTCATTTTAAATAATTATCGACATTATGACGAACCAGCAAAATGGAGAATGTCCGAAAGCGAATACCAGTGGCCTCTTTTAATACATTAGCCGTTGCGATCGATTTGGGAAATGAATACCCCAGCTCTCTTTGATATGTGAGGAGATAGCTTTAAGACGGATTGGTTATAAATATCACATAGAAAAACTATGTGAAAATCAAAACTGACATACAGGTGATACACGCTGGCACTTGTTTTCTGATTTAAAGTTGCACTGTACGGTAAATACTAAGTCTTCAATTTTCACTGAAGTTGGAAGAACACTAGAATCATGATAGGCGATTGAGAATAAGAACAATTCTACCAGTGTTATTATCTTATATTAGTTCAATCATCTAAAATATTCCTTTTCTTTTCCACCTGTTAATTTCCCCATACAGGCCTACCTAAATTGCCATTTATGCATATTAACATGTTTGCTAGTTTTTCTACGATGTCTAACATAATTCCGGTCTTCGGCATTAAAACAATTATTTTATTATGAATGAATGTTCTTTTAAGTTCTTACTGTAATAGACATAAATACCGAAATGCATTTGAAATATCAAATCACCCTTTATATCTGAAATTTCCACGGCTTTTAACCCTTATCAAAGGCGGAACATCTGTGTATAGTTTTACCTTATTCAACTGTAAACAACTTTGAGTAGTGTCAATGTTGTGATATGCACGGCAATGAATGAAATATAACGTCGTTCCTTGACTATAGTGCTTCCCAAGGACCTTCCTTACTAATATGCATATTCCTTTTAAACTACATTGCACGTTATAATGATCTCTACATCATTTTATCATTTTCGTTTTGTATTTCAATCAAATAAATGATATCTATGACAGAAAAGATAATAAACAAACGTGTCTCTCCAAGTAAACGGGAAACATCTCATAACAATCTTTATATCACTCTACACCTTAAATTAAAGACAACTTTATCTTGTGTATAAAAATGGTGCACAGCGTAGTCTTCCCTAGTCCCGCGCGTCCTCGCATCATAATCAGTGCAGTACATGTGTCACTCCTTACACAAAACGTTTTGTATTATGAGTGATCATTGCCAAATAACTGTGCCCGATACTTGTAAATGGCACAATCTTCATCCGATTGAAATGGGGTAGAACTTTCTCTCAACGCAAGTAGCACCTGCTGCACGAAATTCTGACAGCTTTCAACTTGTCAAATGGCATAGATAATTGGGAAGGCCAGGCAGATCACCTGTTGACTAAGACTGGTTCCGATTGTGTTTTACTGTCAGTGCCTGTAACAGCGTACCACATGGTGATGCGTGGATCCTCAGATCAACCTTTTAAAAACAGTGATACATTATCATCAGATCATACTATTATAGTATTATATTATAGCAACATTTTAAAATTCCTAACACTTTTGGTTCGGTCGTAAAAATCATTTAAATTTCGTGGGGGTGGGGGGGGGGGGGAGGATCCCAGTAGAACGATTACTATGTTCCCCATATATAATATAAGTATGAATATGCGTGCCGAACACATCCCAACATATCATGCAGTTTTCAAGCCCTAATGTGATGCGCCAACAAGATCCCATTAAATAAGCAAGTTAATATAAAAGAACTCATAGCCTTTAGCAGATTCAAAAGGAAAAATTGTTTTGGATCTCGTTGGCGCCCAAAGATAATCAAGTTTAAAGGTCCAATGTTATCATTTTGAGCGCTTTTCGCACGTTCGTAAATCTGTGCGCCACATCTTGAAAATTATATCTACTTGCGAATGGCAAAGACGGTTTACCCTGAATAGAAAATGAAGTAACTAGCTTGGCATCTCTAAGTTTTTTGTTGATGATTTATAAAAATATTTGCATAAGAGCAACTTACACTTCATATGAGTCAGTAATAGCCCTACTGGCCACACGCATTGTTCAAGTTTTTGTTGCTCAGTGCGCTGACAAGATCCCATCAATTGTTTGGTTTATTTGCTTTGTTTGACTACCACTTAAAAGATACCACTAGAAGAAGAAAAAATATATGTGATCGTAAAGTTGAGGCATCATCAGCCATGATTTTCAAGCCTTTTTGAGCCATTTAAGACCCACTTCCGAATTGGCGTATCTTGTTTTTGCGATGAAGTTACGAATAAAGGTTTGATTTCGGTAAACAACAAAAAATGCATTTCGTTAATAATAGCCATAATATGAGAAACGGTCACCAACCGATACCCGATATGGAGCTCTTAAATAATACATCCTTGCAATTCAAGAAGGTCAAGCATCCGACACGTGTTTACAAGAAAATATAGGGTGTCATCAACCTCAAAAATCAAGTACCGAAAGTGAGCAATCAATTTTGTTTCTTCTTTTTCTGTTGATGGTGACATGTAATGCACATGTCAGTTGTTTGACGCATTATAAAAACCATCACTCTTAAAATATTTTACTCTAGTTAGAGTAAAATCTTACTCTTTGGAATGGTAAAAAGGGAACAACGCTTCTAGTTGAGTAAAGTTTACTCAACTTGATTGAGTAACACGTTTATTCCGATTTTGTGCAAAATTTTACTCCACAGCTGAGCAAAATCTTTACTCAACCCTTGTTGAGTAAAACTTACTCTTCTCTACTCAACTAGAAGCGTTGTTCCCTTTTGTACTCAACCGCGGGGTAAAATTTACTCAATTCATGGCGAGTAAAAATTTACTCCGATATTGAGTAAAATTGTACTCAATAACAGAGTAAAATCTTTACTCAACCACTTACTCAACCAGTGTTGAGTAAAGTTTACTCCACGTACAGGGTTCGTTTTTACTCAACCAGGTGGTAAAACTTAATTATGATTTAGCAGCCTGTATTGAGTAAAACATACTCAACATGGGAAAGAAACCTTAAAATCAAGGGCCCTTTGTCTCTTCACAACCTGAAAGTTGAAACACGATATGCATTAATACACATTCACAGGCAGTACTAAAAACATAAACAGAGTTCTATGGTTATTTGAGTTATTTATTATTTAAAAAACAAACAGAACAAAGGCTAACAAATGAATACATAACAAAATTGTGCTCTTTGGAATGTGTGCCCATATGTATTAAATTTAAAAAACAACAACATCAACACATCTTACACAAAAAAATATAAAAACGAAACCAAAACAAAGTAACCTTGCATTCAGCGATATCCTATTCTACCGTGACGACTGGTAACGGACCTGTTGTGTTGTGCGCGGTTTGCTATAGAGCAACGAACATTGCGTGATAGCCAGTGAAATATACATCACGCACTGTCGGTTACACCGTTGCTCACCGCTACATCTGGTTTTTCAGATTCCTAAGCGTTATACTCGCTGTCCGACAGCAATTTCTGTTTCTTAACCACTGTCAATGCCATATCATGATCCTGAAAGCACTCATAATCAGCTTGATGAGGTCTTTCATCCCCCACAGCGTTAACAACTTCTGCCGTTCCATCATCAGCCATCTTGCTTTTGCCGGGCTTTTATGCACGTGACTTGCGCAAGGTTTTACTCCTTTTACGCATAAAGTCTGCTCATATAGCAGGTCAGAGACTGCCAAATGTATGTCAAAGATGAAAAGTTGAGTAAATTTTACTCGGCCGCCGCCATTTTTTATAATTCACCTTTTATTTTTAACCCATCCAGTACATGACAGTTTTAATCAACCATTAAGTATAAGTTTGACTCCTTCGAGGGTAAAAAGGTACTCAACTTTCTACTCAACTATTTTTACACGGCAACTTTTTACTCCTTATATTTGCAGTGATATAGATCCTTGAGAAGAAAAAACCACCAGAAATGGTGCGTCACTTTACGAAGGTGCGTCCTTTAAATACACCAAATTTAGCCCGAATTTGGTGGATGTTTTTAAAAACATTTTCCTCCAAATGCACCCAATTTATGTAATTTGTGCGCTTTGGTGGTCTGCGATGTGAAAAGTCACCCAGTCGTATACCAAAATTGCTAAAGATTCACCCCAAAATGGCAGCACGTCCCGTATAGCATCAGACACTAAGACACCCCCTGAGACTCAAATACCTTTATTTTTGTTTCAGTACAGTACATTTGCATATAATTCTATTGTTTCTTTATTCTTAAAGGTACATGAAATACAAAAACATATTAGTCTCGTGCATTAGTCAAGTTCTCATTTTATATATCTTCAGAAAGTAGACATATCCGAAAACATATTGAAAGAAATACCCGTAAATGCTCTTCATGTATTTCAACAATACGGATGTTTACAATTTTTAGACCTGAGTAGAAATATGACCCAGGGGAGTACTTGACATTGACAAATTGGCTCACATCACCTCGCTCCAATATCTCAGTGTAGTTCAGAACCCATTAGATTTCATATATGTTGGTTCATTACCTAACCTAGCAGAATTGCACCTGGAAAATATTCAGACTGCAAATGACATTGGAGTTATTCTTCCTTCTCTTGTAACACTGGACCTAATAACAGTAATTTTATTTTAATGGATCCACCTATTTGTGATACAGCACATAACTTAGAGTTCCTTGATATATCAGACTCTTACATTTCCGGATCCTTAGGCAAAGAATGTCCGTATCTCAAATACCTTGACATATCGCGTGCAGAAGTTAGCGAACAACATGAGAGGGAAGTTCTTGTTCCTAGTTTGGAAACACTAAAAGCCTCTGGTAACAAACTACCATCAATAAAATATATCATATATCTCAAATCGCAGTCGCTAACATTTCTGGATCTAAGCTACAATGATATACAGTCAGTAACCATCGATGATGATGCTATTTCTGCATAATCTAACCTACCTAAACCTTGAAGGTAACAAGATCACCACCTTGAACGGACTACAACGATTGAACGCTATTCATTCCATCAATATAGCAATAAATGTTTTAACTGAAGTCCCCGAATCATGGTTTATAGATTCACCTCTGCAATATGTAAATCTTGGTAACAATCCATTCCAGTGTACATGTTCAATTCAACCATTCAGTAATTGGTTTCATCAGGACAATAAGACATTTTTGGTGCCATATTACACATATCAATGTGATCTACCAGTCGACAAAAAGGGATTAAGTATCACCTCAATCAATTTATATTGTAGATCGTATTTTAGATTATATCTGAGCATTTGCATTGTGATAACCTAGGCTTGATATCCTTTACCCTGGCCATTACAGCTTTTAAATATCGCTGGCATATCAGATATAGGCTGTTTCTATTTCTCCGCCGCAGAAATTATAGACGAGTAGATGGGGATAATCACGAAAATCCTCGAGAGATAAACATTGAGCTGAACCGGTTCCTCGCCCCAATTCATTATCGACAGTACGATGCGTACGTGGCATATCACGCAGATAATGCTGCGTGGATTGATGAAGAATTAGTTGCTAATATTGAGCAAGGTGTAGACCCATTTGAGCTTTGTATGAAAGAAAGAGGAGACATAACACCTGGAGGATTTCTTCTCAATGCCATTGCTCATGGTATCAAACACAGCCGTAAAACGATCATTGTCCTTTCTAGACCGTACACACATAAACTTTGATGAGTCACTGTGATGCATCCAGGTGAGTTTTCAGTTTGTCCGTGTATTGACACGTTTCGTTAAGTTTTACTGAGTCAATTGACTCATTTTATATTTAATGAGTCGAGACAATTGACTCATTTGTAGTGAGTCAATTGACTCATTTAAACATTTGTGCAACCCGGGGGTGCAACCTTTTTCGGTTCGGTACTAGTCGACAGTCGGCAGCAGTGACTATATTGTGGTACAGTTTAAGCTGTACATTACAATGTTTCTGTAGCGTTAGGGAAATGATAGACCTATTTTAGAACATTGTTTACAAATTTGCCTCATAATTGACTTTTGTGGATGTTCTGTTTTACTACACATGTACATGTGCGGGTAGTTCAAGCAAAACACAACATCCACAAGAGTCAATTATATACAATTGGAGTAAGCTTAAAGCTTTACAAATTTGTAAACAATGTTCTAAAATAGGCCTATCAATTCCCTAACGCTACAGAAAAATTGTCATGTAAAGCTTAAAAATGTACCACAATAGTCACTGCTGCCGACTGCCGACTACCGAACCGAGAAGGTTGCACCAGGGAGTTGTAATAACATCTCTCTGGTTGCACAGTGGCTGTTATTAAAACTTTGTTCTACGTAATCTCACAATACTGTGCTACATCACACGGTACTCGGTGATTGTCTGCACTGAATTTGAAGAATACTGATTCGCTTTCAAATTCGAACTGGACTCATTTTGTCTGTAAAAAGTCGATCTTGACTCATTTCGATGTCATGTGAGTCAATTAAAACTGTTGCGAGTGAGTCAAGATCGACTTTCTGTTGTAAAAAGTCGATCTTGACTCATTTCGATGTGAAGTGAGTCAATTAGAAACTATTGAGGATGAGTCAGTGCTATTACCACATGACTCATTTTTTCGATGAAAGGGTCAAAAGTCGAACTTGACTCATTTTTGACATCTTGTGAGTCAATTCACATCTGTTAAGAATGAGTCGGAACCTATTTGACTAATTTGACTCATTATTTGAAATGATTTGAGTAATTTGACTCATTATTCTGACTCACTACTTTCACAAGTGAGTCCCATTACACCTGACTCATGAAAAACGCACCCAAATGGGTCAAGTGACTCAACAAAGTTTATGTGTGTATATGGACAGTGAGATGTGCCACTATCAGTTGCAGATCGCTCGAATGCGATTGATAGATGAAGGGCGAAATGTTCTTATTATGATCCTCCTAGAAGGGATCCCAGACAATAAAATAACTCTTTTATTACGTCAAATCCTCTGCAAGAGAAACTATTTCAAATGGCCGCGTGATAGGCGGGATGACGTATAGGTAGAGATTTGTTTTGGCGATGTTTGAGAGTGGCACTTCGTAAACCGGTAAATCGCCGCTTTGAAGCATGATTGTCATACATTATACGTCCCTAAAAAAGGCTGCACGTGTTCCCATTGCCCTCATTGATTACTCGGTATTTTGCAGGAATCTTTATATAATCTGAAAGATAATTTAGTTGCCTTTCAAATGCCGTTTATTTGATTGCATTTACTTTTCTTAAACTACAGATATGTTTGATTAACAACGCGCACTAAAACTCGGGCTTGTGCCACTTTTAGAATAATATGCTCTTTGTGGGATGTGTCATTTTCATCATTAAACATTTCGTATTTGGGTTTGATGTCTGTGCGAGCTTCAAGATAACTAAATAATCTTTCATATGCTGTTTAGTTTGTCGAATTTGCTTGAGTCATCTAAAGATGTTTGTTTGACCACGAGAATACAAGATCGAAGTTGTGTCAGATTTGTGTGCGTAAAAATTGCTGTTATGTTTAACGCTTTGAAGCATTTTTGGTCAACTTTAATCAAGCATATTTGTTGATATAAATACTCATAATTGAAACGTGGGTTGGGTCTTGCCTTGTTATTCTTACATGGTTGAATATCTCAGTAATATTAATAAACCCATTACCTGTAATATTTGTAAAATATGCTGACCTTCGACAGACACATAAAGTAACTCTTATCTGGTAGCATTCCAGCCGTTCAACAATGTATGGTAACTTATTCAATTATTTGTAGAAACATTTATATCTTGATTAAAATACAATAAGTAAACATGAGTCTTGTGTGAGGTTTCTTTGTATTGTTTTTTAACATTTTATTTTATCAACAGTTGCAAAGAAATGCAGTTACATCATTCAATATCTTATACCAAAAGTTCGCGTACATATAAATGGTCAGTCTTTTGTTGCTAAATCGATGTCTCGTAGGCGTTTTTGTTGTCAGGGTATACGTGTCACCGATATTGTTGGTACACGTATCACTGGTAGAAACGTATTGGTATCACTGGTAGAAATTCTTGTTGGTTGGCTATCAGAGAACATGGCTTTTGAGCACTTACGGTCAATCAAAATAGCACTGGTAGTCGCGTCATTGGTATTACTACTGATTCACTGGTATACATTCTTGTTGTTGGCTATCAGAGAACATGGCTTTTGAAGCACTTACGGTCAATCAAAATAGCACTGGTAGTCGCGTCATTGGTATTACTACTGATTCACTGGTATACATTCTTGTTGGTTGGCTATCAGAGAACATGGCTTTTGAAGCACTTACGGTCAATCAAAATAGCACTGGTAGTCGCGTCATTGGTATTACTACTGATTCACTGGTAGAAATTCTTGTTGGTTGGCTATCAGAGAACATGGCTTTTGAAGCACTTACGGTCAATCAAAATAGCACTGGTAGTCGCGTCATTGGTATTACTACTGATTCACTGGTATACATTCTTGTTGGTTGGCTATCAGAGAACATGGCTTTTGAAGCACTTACGGTCAATCAAAATAGCACTGGTAGTCGCGTCATTGGTATTACTACTGATTCACTGGTAGACATTCTTGTTGGTTGGCTATCAGAGAACATGGCTTTTGAAGCACTTACGGTCAATCAAAATAGCACTGGTAGTCGCGTCATTGGTATTACTACTGATTCACTGGTATACATTCTTGTTGGTTGGCTATCAGAGAACATGGCTTTTGAAGCACTTACGGTCAATCAAAATAGCACTGGTAGTCGCGTCATTGGTATTACTACTGATTCACTGGTATACATTCTTGTTGGTTGGCTATCAGAGAACATGGCTTTTGAAGCACTTACGGTCAATCAAATAGCACTGGTAGGCGCGTCATTGGTATTACTACTGATTCACTGGTAGACATTCTTGTTGGTTGGCTATCAGAGAACATGACTTGAGCACTTACGGTCAATCAAAATAGCACTGGTAGTAGCGTTATTAGTATCACTGGTAGAGCTTTGTGTTGGTTGGCTATCAAAGAACATGGCTTTTGAAGATTTTACGGTCGGTCACATTTAAAAGAATGTCTCTGACTTATTGCAATGCCCAAATTTGGCATTATATGCTTGTGTTTTTATATACAAGATCACTTCTAATTTAAGAACAATTCTATTACACAAAATATACTTAAATATAAAATTATATAAAACTTAAGTTATTATTTATCCTATGTAATTTATTTCCTACTTACTTATACTACTTTTGAGAGAAATTGAGAACAGTTTAGAGACTATTCTTACGAAAGAAACCCAAAATGGTCGTTATCCTGCTCTATTTCTGTGTTCTGACTGGTGAATATTTTGATATAAAACATGCTCTAACATTGGATTCATATAATAGATTTTAACTCTTACTCTAAATAACCATAACATGTATTTAATCATATCACATTTTCCAAATTCGGGATTATGTCTTCAAGAACTGCCTGCATAGTGCAAGAGAGCTTTACCGTTCTGTTCTATAAAGTATCTAAACACTTACAAATGGTCAGATTTATCGGAACCCGAAATAGTATGCAAACAAATTATTAATTAATTCGATACACAGTTATCTTCTGCGCATTTTGACACCTCTTTTGTTGCGCTACGATGTTGTTTGGCGGATTTATGGACACTTGAGTGGCTTAAGGTCGAATTCAAAAGTTGCAAAAGCTCCTATTCACCCCCAATTCCAGAAGGGAACTCACACACGCATCACACACAGACAAAATCAAGACAAAAGACACCAATTTGTTCTGTTTACTTAACCATGACAGTTAATGATTGGTTAATTATTGATTTATGCCTCCCATCTCTGACCCTTTCGTTTTGTTATTGACAATTAATGTTATCCTGCTCTATTTCTGTGTTCTGACTGGTGAATATTTTGATATAAAACATGCTCTAACATTGGATTCATATAATAGATTTTAACTCTTACTCTAAATAACCATAACATGTATTTAATCATATCACATTTTCCAAATTCGGGATTATGTCTTCAAGAACTGCCTGCATAGTGCAAGAGAGCTTTACCGTTCTGTTCTATAAAGTATCTAAACACTTACAAATGGTCAGATTTATCGGAACCCGAAATAGTATGCAAACAAATTATTAATTAATTCGATACACAGTTATCTTCTGCGCATTTTGACACCTCTTTTGTTGCGCTACGATGTTGTTTGGCGGATTTATGGACACTTGAGTGGCTTAAGGTCGAATTCAAAAGTTGCAAAAGCTCCTATTCACCCCCAATTCCAGAAGGGAACTCACACACGCATCACACACAGACAAAATCAAGACAAAAGACACCAATTTGTTCTGTTTACTTAACCATGACAGTTAATGATTGGTTAATTATTGATTTATGCCTCCCATCTCTGACCCTTTTGTTTTGTTATTGACAATTAATGCTGCATGTTCATCAAATTGGTGTCTTTTTTCGTGATCAAACCAAACCATAAGTTAGTTTGTGACCTTTAATTTCTCTAAATCAGTTTTTGACCATATTCATACTCCAGGACCCCTTATATTTTTGGGGACTTACAGTTTTTGAACTGAAATGGTCATGGAAAACTGTCCTGCACATGCAATGCCATCTTGTTAAGCTTCTTCTCTTCCTCTTACTTCTCCTCTTCCTCCTTCTTCTCCTCTTCCAATTTTTATTTTTACTCTTTTCTCAATTGGTGTGGGGGAGGGGGCATGGCCTGCTCCCCCCCCCCCCCCCCCCCCCCTGAATACGCCACTGGTATAGAGGTTGGACAGGGATACAATATTAGCTTGTGATGGGCGGCGCTATTTTCGTAGCTTCGCCACTGGATCATGTGAAGTATTCTACAAACGCTGGTGCAACTGTAACTGACAACTGTTGTATCTTGTTTGTAATGTGACATTTTTAAAGCAAATATTCACTAAAGTCCGTTACAAAATGTGACCAATATTTCCATGGATTTGCAAAAGATTCCCTATACTTTGCACTTTAAATTATAGATTCTGAGGGAAACAAAGTCTTATAAAATGGGAATTTTTTCAATTTTCTCAAGACTCAAACTGAATGAAACCTTTATAATACTGGCCTATTGTTATTTTGATTGTGTGTTCAAAGGGCATTAATTTTATAAAGTTTGTTCAATGGCTCAACCTGAAGAAAGCGTTCTGACGAGGACATAAAAATCTGGTAAAATCAACCAAACATTGTAATTGCAGATTCTTCCGGGTCTAAATAATCTTCTAGTAATACTCATCGTAAACAAAATTGAATTTGAAGCTTTTTGAAACAGGGGTGCAGGGGCGGACTGGCCACTGTGGCGTTGTGGCGATCGCCACATGGGCCGCTTGGTTTTGGGCCTCTCACGGCCGGTTACTCACATTTTGTGGCCGTGCGAAAAATTCTGACTGTGCGAAATGTTGTGACCGTGCGAAATTTTGTGACCGTGCGAAAATTTGTGACTGTGCGAAATTTTGTGACCGTGCGAAATTTTGTGACTGTGCGAAAATGTTTGACCCTACCCCCCCCCCCCCCCCCCCCCCCCCCCCCCCCGACATACTTCTGCCTGACATGGTCAAAAAGGGCCGCTTGAATAATTTTGCCACGGCCGCTTTCAGGTCCCAGTCCGCCCCTGCAGGGGTGGCAAGAAATAGTTTTACCGACGAAAGGCATGATGTACCGACAAAACAAATAGTAAAAGGTTGCCCTTTTTTGCAGTCAGCTCGAGAAACTTGAGGGGGGCGGCTCGATGAGCCTTGTCTTTAAAACCGGCTAAAAAAATCGCATGGTAAAAATCACGATACCGACGGCGTAAGGGGGTAATGGCCCCCAGCTCCTCCCCCAGGATACACCACTGGTTGGGAACTTGGGAGGGGTGTGGGCCGTGTGGTGGTTGTGATATGTTTTTCCCAAAACCGAGCGAAAAAAACCGGGCATTCAAATCAAATTCCCGAGTCTAATCTCAACCGCCAGTGCCATTCACATTCACAACAGACGGTGCCATTCTCAACCGACAGTACAGTCTCAATTAATGAATAGGATAAATTTTGCAAACAAAACCTGGGTCATAACATAACATAACATAACAATTAATATTTATATAGCGCTATTCCATCTAGATCATAGCGCATGTAACACATCAGTACACAAAATACATTTAGCATGGAAAAAGGTGAGTCTTTAGACTACAACGAAAATGAGAGATATTGTCAGTTTCTCTTATGGTACGAGGGAGATTGTTCCATGCCCGTGGACCAGCTACACTGAAATATTTCTGACCTTATTTGTCCTAGGAACATTTAGGCGAGTAATGTCATTTGCAGAACGAAGAGCTCTTCGAGGAACATATGGTGACAGTAAATTGCATAAATATCCAGGTGCAGTATTGTTCATGCTTTTGAAGACAAAAAGACAGAGTTTGAATTGAATTCTTTCCCGTATGGGCAGCCAGTGGAGTTCTTTAAGCGTGGGAGTAATATGGTCACGCATGGATATGGAACATATCAACCGAGCGGCATTGTTCTGCAATCTTTGAACTCTGTTCAATTCATGTTCCGTAGCACCAAAGAGAAGAAGATTACCATAGTCAAGACGAGAGATAACTAAAGCTCTAACGACATGATGAAGAGTGTCTTTATCGAGGTATCGCTTTATTCTACGGATGTTTCTTAACTGGTAATGTGTAGATTGACAGAGGCTAGATATTTGTTTGGTCATATTTGCATCAAATTTTACACCCAGGTTCCGAACAGACAGCGCCTGCTTCAATATGTGCATATGGGAGTCATCCAGTCTTTTCATACCGGACTGAGAGACCCTATAACTATGGGACAAGTATCTCGAAGGCAAAGTCCCCCGTTTACCATGCTTAAATTAACGGAGGACGGTTTTAGAGGGGGCGCACTATCATGGTCGTAGCAAACCAGGCGACCTAAGACGTGGTGGATTTTACTCGGCTCAAAACATGATTTGTGGCTCAGAAATAGTACATCAATGGTAAAAAAAAAGCTGATTGTGATTTAGAGTAAAACTTATTTGCTTTGATGATAGCAGAATTTAGTTCTTTATAACACGAAACATTCAGAATTGGTTATGAAATTTAGTTGTACATTTGCAGCAGATTTCTTTATAAATTTTACAAAACCGAACAAAAATGAGTATGACATTAGGCCGTATTCATAAAAATAAGTAATTACTAACTAGTAAATGCTATAAGTAAAAGCAACAGCTAGGTAAGTAAAAGGTCTAGGTTAAGCAATTGCTATAAATGTTATTCATAACCATTTGCTAAATGATTACAGGTGTTACTTGCCACAGCTAGTAAGTTCTCAAGTAGTTGCTATCGTACTACAGTATTATCCACAAAAGGGGGTGGCAAAATGGTTCACTATTAAGACATTTTGTAGTATTGCTCATCCCTAGCTAATATAAGTTACTCATTAGTATCTCTTATTTCGCCAACGGACGTTTGGTACCCTGGATCTGACAAATATGCCAAAGTCGTCTCCATTTGTGCCACTGGTGTCAAACGTCCACCACGAGTCTCGGTATTTGGTGGTATGAAGGTGTCTGCAAGCCATTCCACATTTTGTTTGTCAAACCTAAATAAAGTTCTGTAAGTGGTAGGGTTGACTTCATCACGATTAAGCCTGATGTTATACACCTTAGGTTGTGGCAAGGGCGCAGATCCCGGAGGGGACGGGGGGGACACGTCCCCCCCCCCCCCCCCCACTTCCTGACACAATATCAAATGCCCCCCCCCCCCCCCCCCCACTTTTTGTGGCGATCTAGTGAAAAAATGGCAATGTCCCCCCCACTTTCAAGATTGTCTAGTGAAAAAATGGCAATGTCCCCCCCCCCCCCCCACTTTCAAGATTGGATCTGCCCCCTTGGGTTGTGGTCTTCGAGGTAAAAACATGGCAGAAGATGTGATATGTCTGTACTGGCTAAACAGCAAGCCACAAATGAGGTGTTTGTACAATCACTAGTAAATGCTAGTCAAAGGTCATTTTTATGAATACAAATTGAAGTAGGTGCTAATTTCTCTGGCATTTACTTATAAGTAAAAAGCAATTACTAATGCTTAACATTTGCAGCTTTTACTTCAAAGTCATTGCTTATTTCTATGAATAAACATTTAAGTAAAAGGTTAGTAAAAGGGGGTTGTTACTTTAGTAAAAGCAATTACTTATTTTTATGAATACGGCCTATTGTTTACAACTGATACTTGGAACCAGGGGTCGCATTCTGACGCGTCCTAGACCTCTCACTTTCTTGTAATGACGCGTCAGGTTTCAAAGTGGAAAGACTTGCGGGTCCCGATCAAAATTGAAGGGACCCCTTACATTTGACGATGTATGGAAATGGAAACCTTAAGAAATTCTGTAAATTACATATCCATCCTTTGCTCACAATATAAATTCATTAAAACTGTCCGTAAAAGAGTAAAATTTTCAAATACCCAAACTTCAGGACCCCTCAATTTCTTGGGGGACCCCTTAAATTTGTTTTTTTGAAGTCCTACGGAGACCTCTCACATTTTTGATCCAGTGCTATCCCTGCTTGGAACAGATGGAAATGCCTTTTAATGTCTTAAAAACGTATACTGTGAAACAACTCACGTTCACGGCAACTAAATTTAGGGAATTAGCATTTAGTCCATTTTTGTGGCAATTCATTTTCACGAATTTATATCATCTTCCTAAAAACAATTCATAGGCTAATTAAAATATGAATTGGCGGCAGTTTAAGTTGGCGAATTAGGTGGTACTTTGCATTAATGCTAGATAAAATCACTTTTTAGGTCAAAATTCGCTGATACATACATGTAGCAGCAGTTAGTCTCACCAGTGTCCTTTGTGTGTAATATACTTCACACAATGATTCAGTGGCTGGCGTAGCTACGGAAAATAGCACCCATCGCAAGCTGAAATTGCACCACGGTCCAAAACTCTATGACACACCTTTTCGATACCTTTAATTACCATAGTATCTAGTTATGTCTCTTAATTTTATTTTTATAGAAACGGATCAGTCAAAAGTTTGCCATTAAACTCGTACAAGTTATTATATTACAATGGAGAAGAACATTGTGGTTAAAGATTACTCTGGCCCCTTTTCCACACATTCCAACTGATCTTGAAATTGAAATCGACTTTCCAATTACCAAAAGAATGTTGATTTGATATAAATTATTCAAGACATGGCATCCAAAACATGCATGTAAGCAACAACCCCAGAGGATACTGAAATGGGGGTAATGTCCGTATCACAGTGATAAGAGTGTAAAAGAAGGCGACAAGAAACAAGGAACACGTAAGGATTACAAGTATAACATCCGATTTAATTACTTTAAGTACTTAAGGCATTCTCATTAATATACTGTACATTATTGCTGCAGCTGTTTCAACATATAGGGGGGGGGGGGGTGTAGTCAAAAAAATTCGCACGGTCAAAAAAAATCGCACAGTACATGTACTATATGTACAATTTTGCCTTATATTTGACTATTTGGGCTGAATATGCCCACACATAACCAGTACCCCGCACGCAATCTCGGTATTTTTTCTTTTTTTTCCATATTTTCTTTTTTTTCCCCTTATTAATTTTTTTTAGAGGGGGTGGGGGCGGGGCACAAATGGGTTTTGGGGGCGGGGGCACAAATGGGTTTTTCACGTCAGGGGGGGGGGGGGGCATTTCCCCCCCCCCCCCCCCCTGAGCTACGCCACTGGCGCCTAAGCATAATTATATAAGATTTAATGTGATGTCATTTAATATTACAAGTGGTCATCCATATTTAAAGCCATGTAACAATAACGGCATCTTCTCTCATTTTCTCCATTAGGCAAAAATAATGGAATGAAATAGACTGTACATGGTGTCCCTAAAAAAAGGGTGCACATGTTTGCGCAACTTGTTGACCATGAAGTCCTAAAGTTAGATGTAATATGGTAATACATACGGAAAGGGAAAACACTCAGCTTTCAGATGCCGTTTATTTGATCTCATTTGGATTTGCCAATCCTGAGATATACCCAGTTTATCAAAGCTACCCAAAATCGACGTTGTGCCACTTCTACAGAAACAATGAATACTGAGCGTCAAAACGATACAAACATTGGTCTATCCATGGGCATCAATCGTCTTGAAACATTGGGGTGTGAATTTGACCAGAATTTTTTAAAAGAGGCTGAGGAACAAAAATGATGTCCTTGGCAGCTGTTATTCTGGGATCCCTCTGAAGTGCACGCCGCACGTTTTCAATGTGTTACTGTGTCCTGCCACTTTACATATCTTAGTCTTCCAGAATGTTCTTTATTTATATTGGTGCTTGTATACCATCTACCAAGTATTTCCAATACTCCTTTGTATATGTGTATTCCTAGATGGTACGTGAGTGTTATTAGGAAATGAATGGCAAACTCTCCGGTGACTTCTGCTGGTGGACTTCTCGTTTCATGATATTTTAAGACCATGAACACCCTCTTCTAATGAATTGAGGCCACACTCAGCCATATAGACGTCTGTCTTGCTTTGAAAATGTAGGCCCAATAACCATTTTGTGAAACCTCGTCAAAAGGACTGGTTCGAATCATGTAACAAACATCTTTATTATTCAGTTCTGCCTGGATACACAGGCACTCATTCTATTATTTAAACCTATTTAGTCTCAATACAAAAAATGTTATTTTGCATAACACTGGTGAAGGGCAATCGTACAAGTGGAAGTTGTATCTTAGGAGTAACCCTTTGAAACTGTAAAGTGGCACAACATCGATTCTGGGTAGCTCTAGTTAATTGACCATATCTCAGGATTGACAGATCCGAATCAGATGAAATAACCAGCATCTGAAAGCCAGGTGTTTGGTCTTTCAATATATGTCAACATCTTACACCAAATATTAGAACTTCATGGTCAACAAGTTGGGTAAACACGTGCACCCTTTTTTTAGGGACCCCCGGTATTAAGTTGGTCAGTCAGGTGAGATTATTTTCTTTGGTATTAAAGATTAACAGCCCTCTTTTCACATATTTCACCTGATCTTGAAATTGAACCCAACTTTCCAATTACCAACAGCGTTGATATAAATTATTCAAGACATGGCATCCAATAACATACTATGTGAGAACATGCATAAGCAACCACCCCCAGAGGAAACTGAAGTGGGGTCGTGTCCGTATCACACGTCAGTGGTAAGAGTGTAAACAAGGCGGCAAGAAACAGGGAACACTTATGGTTACAAGTATAACATCCGATTTAATTACTTTAAGTACTCAAGGCATTCTCATTAATATACTGTACAATATTGCTACTACTGCATCTCAACATATCATTTACATAAATATAACATTCGCTTTTTGAAATATAATATTCATTATGTACACTGCCCCACCACGACAGAAGGAAGTATGGGACAATTTGAATTTGTTGATATTTGGTGAAATAACTATTTTTGTGGATTTTTCATATATTTTTAAATAATTAATAACGTTTGTTTATAACATTGCATCATGTTTTATTTCAATTTATAAACTGTCATACCTTTATGAGATATAAAATTGAATTTGATGGGATTTAATATTAATACTGAAGCATGATAAATATTTTTCTTGTTTCCTCCCTTTAGTCAACAAAAAAACCCAAACAAAATACACAAAACTGTTCTATGTGTGGATGGACCTCTCAGGTGGTTAGGTTGGTCAATTAGGCTTTCACTGAGGAAATGAATCTATATGACATTAAATTCTGTAATGGCCGAGTTCAGACAAGAGTATTTACATTTACCGAGAAGGCCAGTTACTCATTCTGTCATGCACAATGCATGACATCTAGACAAAGGGAAACAGATACGAAATAAACTGAGTTTAATTGTGTTTTAAAAATCAACGGGTATTCATAATGGCACTGTTTTATTTAAGAGCACTTAAAAATAGCTCCCTTTTTATTCACTCCCTGCAAATAAAAAACCTATATAATATGACACTGATGTACTGTATGGCTCCTATCTTTCTGATGAAAGTCAAAAGGCCACCACAAACTAGAACGCTTGTCAAAATCCCCTGGTTTTATTCATGAACATTTTTCAAACACTCATCTTCTTAATATTGCAAAACAATACTTTTTTTGGGGGGTGGGGGTGGGGATAC
Organism: Ophiura sarsii; assembly: GCA_035610835.1. Classification (NCBI taxonomy): domain Eukaryota; kingdom Metazoa; phylum Echinodermata; class Ophiuroidea; order Amphilepidida; family Ophiuridae; genus Ophiura; species Ophiura sarsii. Next base: position 126,816,698 of record CM069441.1, on the reverse strand, counting down.
TTCACCCAAGTCTCAGGACTGATTTTCTTGGATATTACATTTTTAAACTATGGTATTGATCTATACCAGACATTCTAAACATTTGGACATTATTTATGAATTAATTTGACCAAGTCCAAGTTGTCACAATTCCAAATGCATTTTCAAAGACTTCCATAATCGAGTTGTACATGTTCAGTCACATTATTTGATTCCTTGATGGTACTCACATATATGCAGGGATGGAAAACCCTTAAACATGGGTCAGGGTGTCATTCTATCAACCTCCAGCACATGTTTTGAGTATGTATCATAGTGGAATTTTCAGTTTTCAGTATCCCAATTGGTAGAAGGAGAAATTGACTGTGTTGGGCACACTTACAATGTTGGCCTTTTATTGTCAATTTTTCATTAATAGCTAGACATGGAAGTTCAGACATCTTTTGGAAGATAAATGGAATTTTAATATAACATACTAAGTACCATCACTGTCTCGCTTAGACTTCAATAGATTACATAAACTATTCAACCATATCAAAGGTTTGAACCACAAGACTCTATCTACACTGGCAGAGCTCTTTGAACGATATTCTGCTTTTAAAAGGGCCCTAGCTGCTAGCATCAGCAATATATAGCTTGTGGCAGCTTAAGCAGATATGGACTTTTCACACAAAGGCTAAATGCAAAAAGGTCATATCTACTACAGCTGCCATGTGTTACTTTTAGTTAACATCATAGTGGACTGAGTACATTGACTACCAAGTAAATAACATTTTGTAGCTATTTCATAATAGGAGCTTGTGGCATGAAACCCTCAATAGCCTCTCTTCATTATTTACAAATTTCATCGATCTAAGTTATTGTTGTTTTGCTGGACCAGATTGAGTTCTCTGTGTCTCTCCTGATTCTTCTTCAAAATTTGATTAATGCAGTATTCACTCTCCTGTCCAACTTCTGTCAGGCGCAGGTCCATCTCTAACACAGTATTGTTCTCTTCCATTCCTTCCTGAAGCTGTTTACCACCATCCTGTGTCAGAAAAGAGATCACAAAATCAGTACACAGAGCATTTAATAAGGCAGAAAGTTTTGAGAAACATTTTAGAAATTATCACTATCATCCTCGTCTAATACTTTAATTAATATAGATATTATTTCAAAATGTTAACATAAGGTGCAATGTCATTCAGCATGCATCTATCAATGTGGGAAATATCCCATATCTAAAATTAAAGCATTCGCAAAGCACTCGTATTGTTGTCAAAAGCCCTCGAGCGAATGCTTATATTAACCACTATATACAACCACTATAGGTCTGCCTTCATATGCTTTCGTGTATCAGAAAAACCGCTAAATAACCCTCGAGTGCTTTTAAATAACCCTCGAGTGCTTTTATTGCATTCGCAAAGCCCTCGAATAGCCCTCCTCAGAGCCGAAAAATGTAAATGAGCTTAGCTCTCGAATGCTTTTGACCACTATTGAATGCGAATGCTGATTAGTGGTTGAAACATTAATACCATTCGAGGGCTTTAATAGCATTCACAAACCCCCTCGCTATATAGCCCTCAACCACTATTGTATAGCACTCGACCACTATTGTATAGCCCTCGACCACTATTGTATAGCACTTGCTGAAATGTTCGTTGCGCTGTATATTGAGGTCAAGATTATGTTGAACCCTATAATTAACACTCTTGAGTACTACGAATTACTATGATGGGCGCGGTGTGCTTGTGTCACCCTGCAAATACAGTGGTTCGGGTTCGAGCCCCGGCGGCGTGGGGGCCCTTTTTCCTCTTGCTTTTTTGACGCGAAAAAAAAATTCTTTTTTCATTTTTCATAATTTCTCTAATTTTTGTCTCATTTAACCCTAACACTCTTGAGTACTACAAATAACTGCGATGCGGTGTGCTTGTGTCACCCGGCGTGGCAGTTTTTTAATGAAACAATGGCCCGGACAATTTACTTGGTGAAGTATGAGCCAAGTATGGTTGACCCCCCCCTGGCCGAGTGATAGATTGTCTGCCTCTGAACACAAGAGGTCCAAGGTTCGAGCCCCGGGGGCATGGAGGCCCTTTTCCCCCCTGCTTTTTGGCAGCGAAAACAGAATAATTGGAAAATGTGCCTCGGGGGTTAGGATTATATGCAACTCTTTCTTTCTAATGGACATACCAGAGTTCCATACAGTGGCGCGCTACAGAGGGTCAAGGGGGTTTGCCCCACCCCCCCCCCCCCTCAAAAAAATTAGTTAAAATTATAAAAAAGTAAATATTGATAAAAGGCAATTTTTTTTCCGCGTTGTGCGCACATTTTTTGCAAAATTAGTTAGTATTGGATCAAATTTGACAATTTTAGCGTAAAATGTAAACAAAAAATGTGCGCGCATACATTTTTTTGTCCCCCAAAAATTGTGATTTATGCTGTAAAATGGGAAATTTTCACACTACATTAATTTTCACGCACTGCCAGGCAATCTCAAAATTTGTATACCCTTATAATAGGCTTGAAAAATAATAATTTACATGAACTTTTGGTTATGTGATACGAACCCCGGCCGTAAATGACCAATGAGCATTTTAGGCGTACAATGTGGCGCACATACATTGTAGCTGATCAAATATAAATCAGAGACAGTGCTCATCTGGTACAACATGCATGCACCCCCCCCCCCCCCCCCCCCACCCCATTTGCATCCGCAGCATACAGGCCTTTATAGTAATCAAATATGCATTATACATGTATGAGAGCCTTATTTTACATTACTGGTAAGCCTAATATGATGTGTGTGCAACAGTAAAGGTTTGCAAACAAATGGTCTTTATAAGCTTATACTAACTATACATTATAAGCTAATGGACTTGACTAAAGTACAAGTTACTAAGCTTACTATATTTTACACATTTCAGCTATCTGAATGTAAGTGCAGTATATCCACATACCTGCTCTGCAGACAATAGTGATTCACAATTCACATATATATAATAAATACCTCTGAAAGAAACCAAAATATCCATCATAATTATGCTCCACAACCTACTGCCATGATCACAGCTACTACAACAATAACAAATTTGAAATGGCAGTTGGTGATTATGTAACATGTATGCAAATTAGTGAACCACTATTGTTATCTATAATACTAGAACCACTATCCATCTACTCCAACAATAACAAATTTGAAATGGCATTTGATCATGTGACATGTATGTAAATTAGTGAACCACTATTGATATCTATAATAGAACCACTATCCATCTTCCAACCACCATCTATATCAATAGCACTCAATGCAACCACTTTGAGCAACCACTATCAGCTCTCGAATGCTATTTCAGCTAAAGTAAACCACTATTAGATACCCATTTTAGCACTCGGCGAACCGCTAAAAGTGCTCGAGTGCTGAGACACCTGTAAAAACCACTATAATAGCCCTCGACCACTCTATGAATGCTTTGTGAGGGCTGTTATAGCATTCGAGTTGGGCAAGGGATGGGAATCAATTTGTTGAGCGAAAATCTACACACTTCACACATGTTCAAAATTGTACAACTCTTGTTGTCCATACACTTTGGCTGGTCATAGCTATCAAAAGCATGATTTTTGAATGTTTGTAGTTTTTAAAGACTGCTGGAAGCAGGGTAAGGCCACCCTGAGTGTGGGGTGGGGGGGGGGGGGGGTAAATAAAGTGCCAAAATTACATCACCATTTTCGCTGCATATGATACATAAATTCAAACATTATAAATGCTTTGAAGAAACGTCTTTTAGAATATAAAATTGTCACATCTGAACGTATGGGATAACGAGCCAAATGTCTGACCCTAATAATGTATGTGAAGTGTCTATGGGGAGCGCTATAGAGTTATTTCATCCTTGATGTAGACAACAATCTGCTAAAGAGTGTAAAGGTCTCATAGTTATCAATGGGCTCACTTGGAAACAATAATTCCAACTTGATCCGGCTGCAATTTAACAGTTCACTACATGTTACAATGTATGTATTCCCATCGCTGCATCCCTTATTTCATTACCTCTACACCAATGTTTTAATAGCCTTTTAACCATTTGCTCAAATGGTAACTTAAAGACTAATGACTGGAAAAAGGAATAAAACATGTCAATATTTTGTAACCTGAGAATTCAGTTGCCCATGCAATTACCAGTGTAGAATTACAATTTACAGTGTGAAAATAGATGCCTGAAACAAGACTGTTGCCAGATCTGTAATTGCGCTATGTTTAAAAAGACCCCTGCTCTTGGTATCAACATTTTGCTAATCCAATTTTGCTGTAAGGCAGTTCTAACATATGTCAATACTTTTGGTGAACATTTAAGATGCATAGTATACTCAAGGCTATAATAAGCATGAATATTGACTGCATATGTTTGTATTCCTTTTTCATCTTAGAAAATAGGGTCTTGTCAAAATAATTAATCTGTCAAATTATCTAAAAATACTGAAACCATACTACATGTACCACACTCTTTTCAATGCCAATTGTAACTGTATTTCTTCAAAAATATCGCCACCGAGTTGTTTAATTCAAGACTTCCAGAACGCTTCTGCACATATATCAATTTTCCACAAAAGAAAGTTGACCAAAATGTCTTGAAGTTCAAAAACTGAGCAGAATAAAATCCTAAAAGTGATATATATATCTGCATGCAGATCAAACTAAGCATTGGCAAATCATGATTGCTATTTACAGATGCCCTGGGACGAATGATAAATAGAAATGAATGTTATTACAAACCCTGTATATTGTTTGATGTACATGTATCTTGAAGGGTTTTCATCCTACATTTGTGTAATGATTCATCTAATGTGCTAATATTCTAACATTTAGCAATCTTCTACTTGAGGGCTACTTTATATGATGCCAGACTAGGTTTTATGTCTCCAATCTATGACAGTTGTCAAAAGATCCATTTTTATATGCTAAGTGTTTTTCTTTGCATTTTTTTTTGGGGGGGGGGGGTGAGGTGGAATATATATGGGTCATTCCATGAAGTTGGGTACACTTTGTAAATGGTGCAATTTCCAGTGATGAAATTATATTTTTTAGTTAAACCAGTATAGGTTTTTGAATTATTATGATTTGTAATTGTAGAGTATTGAGATAGCTTTCAAATGATAACAAACTTAAATGAATTGGATAAAGTGTTCACAGTCATTTTGAGCAAAAACAAGCAAGAATTATCACGTTTTTGGGTAAAATTGTGTGACATTTTGAAGGAGGTCATGGAAAGTGCTGTGGACATTTTCTGAACACTTAATCTGGCCTTTTAGTTGGTCAGACTAATTGTTTAGAGCCTAATCATGAATATTTTAAATACATTTTGTATATTTTTTGGTCTTAGCACATCGTGAACTGAATGCCAAAAAAAGGTTTCACATGTAACATTTGGTGTCCGCAAAATTGCGTTACTATGAAACCCCAAGAACTGATGATAAAACCCATAATAGATGTTACCTGGTTTTGGTTCAAATTATTTTTGCCAGACTTCTTGACATAAAAAAAAATTAAAGTCCAAGTTGAATTGAAATTCCAAAATTCAAATTTTTATAATTATTTCAAAGTATGGGACAAAATTTGGTGTCCGCCAAATATGTTACAGTGTGATATTTTTATAGTTGAATCCTTGCTATATTTGAAACACCATCTTCACCAAATCACTATTACTTAATGCTTTTCATGGGTAGATAACATCCATAACAAAAAGTTTTGAATCCCACTTTCAATTTTGGAAATATGGAGCAAATTATGTTTTGGTGTCCGAGGGACATCGTTACACGTGAAACCTTAATTTTACCCCAAAATAGCATGAGAATTTTCAAATAAAGGATAGGTGGTAGTGTTTTAAACAAAAATAGAAAGTTAATACCATGTTGGTTAGATTAAAGAGCATTTGAGGATACACACAATTAAATATAACCAAATATATTGGAATTTAATATTTTGGTGTCCGTGTACATTTGTTACACATGAGACCTTAGTTCATGTATAATCACATTTTACATCTTACAACCATATTTTGCCTAGAGAATAACAATTTAAGTTGTGCATTGTCAATAAAATCATTATTAGATTAACATCTGACTAAAACATCTATTTTCATTGTCCATAAATATGTTACTGAACATATTTATGTTTCACACTGTAACTGGACACCAAAGAATTTGGTGTCCAGTTACATGTGAAACTTGGGCAAATATAGCCTATTAACACTATCTCACATACAAACCACCATATATTTTTATATCAACTTGACCCAAGGTGTGGGATATAACAATTGAAGACTGTTTTCTTTAAATTGGATTAAAATTCAGCCTAATTAACAATGTTTTTGTTATAAAAAGGGTTCATCATAAAAAAGACATCATTTAGACAGTATTGGTTACAAAGTATGTTATGATTTAACAAAAATTGTCCACGGGTTTCATTTTGAATTTTCAATAGTAGTTTATGGATACAAATTACCTGTTTAATAAGATATGTAAGTGAACCATATCATCTTTTTACTGCATAACTGGGTGAATTACAGTTTTGAGTTTGGTGTCCATGTTACATGTGAAACTAAATAGACATTCTAACGGAAAATGTACTGTGGCATTAAAAATGGTCAACATTCATGAATTTCTTTTACTATTTGGGGAATGGGACATATTATAGCACTTGAAAATGTTACTTGAATTCTAATAAAATGAATTTCAAATGTTGACCCCCATGTCACACTTTGTGTACCCAACTTCATGGAATGACCCATATGCCCTAGTGTAAAGCATTCATTGTATGTTGGATGCGGCCCTAAAATTAATATTTTGCAAAGGCAGCCACCCAGGCCAATGAAGGCCACCCAAGCCAAATAAAATACATTAAGATCAGAAAAAAAGGCGGTTCTCGAACGGCGCGTCTCGCCTGTTCATCAAAAGTGACTTGAAAGAAATTATGATGAAACATATGATACAATGTAGCACTGTCACAGAGGTATGCATTGTAGTTAATGCAAGGGATGTAATACCTTGAAAAATTTAATCAACAAAAAGAACACACCAACCCCCTTCCCTACACCAAATCACATCAAGATAGGCCTTACAGATCTTATTTGACCCCAGATGACCTCTGATGACCTTAAAAATGTAATAAGCAAAAAGAACACACCAACCCCCTTCCCTCCACCAAATCACATCAAGATAGGCCTTACGGATCTTATTTGACCCCAGATGACCTCTGATGACCTCGACAAATTAATCAACAAAAAGAACACACCATCCCTCTTCCGTCCACCAAATCCCATCAAGATAGGCCTTACGGATCTTATTTGACCCCAGATGACCTTGAATGACCTCCGATGACCTTGAAAATTTAATCAGCAAAAAGAATACACCACCCCCCTTCCCTCCACCAAATCCAATCACGATAGGCCTTACTGATCTATTTGACCCCATATTTGACCCCCGATGACCCCGAAAAATTAATCAACAAAAAGAACACACCACCCCCCTTCCCTCCACCAAATCCCATCAAGATAGGCCTTACTGATCTATTTGACCCCATATTTGACCCCCGATGACCCCGAAAAATTAATCAACCAAAAGAACACACCACCCCCCTTCCCTCCACCAAATCCCATCAAGATAGGCCTTACTGATCTATTTGACCCCCGATGACCCCGAAAAATTAATCAACAAAAAGAACACACCATCCCTCTTCCGTCCACCAAATCCCATCAAGATAGGCCTTACTGATCTATTTGACCCCATATTTGACCCCCGATGACCCCGAAAAATTAATCAACAAAAAGAACACACCACCCCCCTTCCCTCCACCAAATCCCATAAAGATAGGCCTTACTGATCTATTTGACCCCATATTTGACCCCAATGACCCCGAAAAATTAATCAACAAAAAGAACACACCATCCCTCTTCCGTCCACCAAATCCCATCAAGATAGGCCTTACTGATCTATTTGACCCCATATTTGACCCCCGATGACCCCGAAAAATTAATCAACAAAAAGAACACACCATCCCTCTTCCGTCCACCAAATCCCATCAAGATAGGCCTTACTGATCTATTTGACCCCATATTTGACCCCTGATGACCCCGAAAAATTAATCAACAAAAAGAACACACCATCCCTCTTCCGTCCACCAAATCCCATCAAGATAGGCCTTACTGATCTATTTGACCCCAAAAAATTAATCAACAAAAAGAACACACCACCCCCTTCCCTCCACCAAATCCCATCAAGATAGGCCTTACTGATCTATTTGACCCCATATTTGACCCCCGATGACCCCGAAAAATTAATCAACAAAAAGAACACACCACCCCCCCTTCCCTCCACCAAATCCCATCAAGATAGGCCTTACTGATCTATTTGACCCCATATTTGACCCCCAATGACCCCGAAAAATTAATCAACAAAAAGAACACACCACCCCCCTTCCCTCCACCAAATCCCATCAAGATAGGCCTTACTGATCTATTTGACCCCATATTTGACCCCTGATGACCCCGAAAAATTAAGAACAAAAAGAACACACCATCCCCCCCTTCCCTCCACCAAATCCAATCAAGATAGGCCTTATGGATCTTATTTGACCCCCGATGACCTTGAATGACCTCTGATGACCTTGAAAATTTATTCAGCAAAAAGAACACACCACTCCCCTTCCCTCCACTAAATCTCATCAATATAGGCCTTACTGATCTATTTGACCCCATATTTGACCCCGATGACCTCTGGTGACCTTGAAAATTTAATCAGCAAAAAGAACACACCACCCCCCTCCCCTCCACCAAATCCCATCAAGATAGGCCTTACTGATCTATTTGACCCCATATTTGACCCCCGATGACCTTGAATGACCTCCGATGACCTTGAAAATTTAATCAGCAAAAAGAACACACCACCCCCTTCCCTCCACTAAATCCAATCAAGATCGGCCTTACGGATCTTATTTGACCCCATATTTGACCCCGATGACCTTGAATGACCTCCAATGACCTTGAAAATCTAATCAGCAAAAGAACACCCCACCCCCTTCCCTGACATCAAGTCCCATCAAGATAGGCCTTACGGATCTCTAGATATCGCGTCACAACGCGTCTCAAAAGTTTTAAGCATATTTGACCCCGATGACCTTGTATGACCCCCGATGACCTTGAAAAATCAATCAGCAACAGAACGCACCACCCCCCTTCCCTCCACCAAGTCCCATCACGATAGGCCTTACGGATCTCCAGATATCGCGTCACAAAGGTATTTCTTAGCACACGGCGGACGGCATACGGCGGACGGCATACGGCATACGGCGGACGGCGGACGCCGGACAGAAATAGTGATAACATAGTCTCTTTCTGATTACATCAGGCGAGACAAAAAGCATCACAGGTCAGCAGGCAAGTGTTTGTATTCAAGTGATGAAAAAGAACTACTAAACTTTGACGAGATCGAATCAGAGACAGGGATAGCGCTACTGGGGGTTCTTGTGCGTTTAGCGCATATTTTTTCATTTCGGCGCAATAAATTAGCTGAAAATCCAAAATAACCCCTTATTTTTTCATTCTCACAAAGATTCTTTCTCCTTCTACTTAATGGCAAGGGTCTAGATGGAAACGATGTTTTATTTAAATGTAACGGTCATTCACATCTAAATGCATGCTGTAAGGCTTGAGAGAGATAGCCTTTAGAGAAATGGCATTTCTACCATGCTTGCATACATGTTCATTGATAACACTTTCCCAGGTCATTCACATGTAAAACACACATTCACTCACACATCAATTTCTTTACTTTTAAACATTATTTTCCTTCAAAAATACCCCAAGCGCATCAATGAGTGGTCGATCTGTATGACATGAAGGCAGAAACAATAATTTCTTTATAATGTTAAAAGCAATTTTGTGTGACATTTCTGATGGTTGATCTATCAATCATTCACAATTGCTATCATAACCGTTAATGTTAATCCACAATAGGTAATGTATCTTAGAGCATGTAAATAGCTTTTGAAAATTGGGTATAAAAATGTATGTAGACATTTCCTTAATAAATCAATATTCATAAACTTTTCATCAAAAAAGGTCAATTATTCACAAATTGTAAAGATATGTTCCACATTAATTTTCATGCCAGAATGAGTGTATCACAGCAAATAACACCTAGCAAAATCACCATACAATCAATATCTTTTTGACACCTATCTATGTATGCAAAATGTTCTGTGATCAAACAGTGTGCTTGCATTACTTCTTGCATGCTTTAGCAGTTTACATGGATGGAATTAGTGCTCCCATGACATCAGCACTGTCATAGTGGATCATGTATTTAACCACAAGAGGGAGACATTTTGTTGGCAGACACAGCTAAAAATAATAGGAAGTGCTTCCATGATATCCGCACTGCCGTAATAGATGTACATTTAACCACACACAGCATTCAATAGTGTACTTGTCTTATCTGTTGTTTACTGTACAAGTAGATCCAGGTATTCTGCCAAATTTAAACTATTTCACAGTTTTGTGTTCCATTTACAGGAAAATTATCTGACTGCATTTTTTTTAATGTGGTATGGGAAGAGTATGCAATTTTAAGCAATATTTGTATTTTAGTTATGATCAATTTGTTTTATCGTATCAATGAGAATCATTGTTTCCATACTAGTCATGTGTTGATGTATTGGGTACAAACATACAGAGCTACCAGTAGCGTAGCCAGAGGTGGGGGGCGAGGGGTGATCCCCCCCACCCAATATTAACTGTCGTGTCGGTTGAGATTGGCACTGTCCGTTCATTTCGGGGTTTTTTGGAATCAAAACGTCCTTCCAAAGTATGTTTTCTTGCAAGGAGCTTAAATTCCTGTATCACCTGTTTCAGTGTTGTAGGACTCGGGACTCGGACTCGGACTCGAGTCCGACTCGAGTCCTTTTTTTTCAAAGACTCGGACTCGACCCCAGTACTCAAAGACTCGGACTCGGACTCGGACTCGGACCCCAAGGACTCGAGGACTCGGCTTCGAGTCCTCATCGAGTCCGGCAAAATTTGGTTTTTTTCAGGTGTTTTATTTTCATTAATTTATCTGAATTTCGTTTTGCTGAGGGACTGAATTTCGCAGTCCGCCGCTAGCAAAACAATAACTTTCATACATTAAGTAAGCACAGAGCGTGCTGTCTGTTCCAGACCAGCAAGTAGCGCTACCATGGAACGCATATTCAGAAGAGGGGGTTGGGGTTGATCATGCGGCCACATCGCGCCAGATTACCCCCCCCCCCCCCAAATGGTGCAGGTGCTGATGTTCCTGAAGTGCAATGAGCATCTTCTTTAAATTCAACATAACATTAGGCCAACTCAAAACTGCTTTTGATGATTGATGAGGTCAAAACTCAGGTGTTGTCAAGCAATGAAATATTCAATTTTCTTCCCTGTTTCATTTTCATAGCCTTATTTTACTGACATCTTCTTTCAATGTCAGTACTCCCAGTTCCAAAGATATCGTCGATTTAGTGCTTTAAAAACAGTGAAATACAAAGAACATTAAATTATATCCTGGCTTTTATCAGAATTATTAGCCTTAGCAAGCAATAGCAATAATTTACTTCTTTAACTCGATCTGTTGTTGTTCGTCCATCGCAAAGCAAAGACGACAACGACAACAAATATTAGTTACATAGTTGAATTTGATCTGTGTCAGAGGATGACTAACGTATAACAATACCAATACGGGCAAGGAAGCAACTCCCACATGTGTGGCCCTTGTGATCAGTATCTGGCGTTGTGGCACTTGCTGCTTGCGGATCTTTTCCTCCTACACTCTTTCTAATTTAAGTAATTTTGCATGCACATAATTGCAAATAAGCAGTAAATAAAAGAACCACAAAGACAACACAAGCCTCATAAAGTAAGTTACTGAACTGACTGTGATTATACTTTGATTAGTAATTATTATATAACGCATGGAAATATTCTAGCCATCTGATTGGTGGACACTACGTCAGATAACACAAAATAGTTTGGTCCATTGCATGCTTGACGTAACTTTCCGGTCTTGTTTTGTCTTTCAAAAAGTACTATTGATCGCGTACTATTGACCGGGCAAAAAATGCCCTGCCTCGTACGATTGTGCCATAATGGCATGGAGGATCAACTCACCTGTAAGATCTTTTTCATGTTTATTTTGATCAAAATCGCACACACAAATATTTTCATGCGTTATATAAATCAAATATGGACTGCTCTTTATTCGTGAAATGGGGTGAACTATAATTGTTCCTCGGTGATCTGGAGACCTAAGCCTACTATTTTCCCTCAGCCTTCAGCATCGGGAAAATAGTAGGCTTACCGTCTCCAGATCACCTTGGGGCAATTATAGTTCACCCCATTTCCCTCATGAACATATTTGTAAAAGTAAACAGTATAGAACTGAAATTCTGATTAATAAAACGTTGATATAGTTTTGCATTGGTGAACTGCGTCCTGAATTTGATACATAAGGACTTGGACTCGGACTAGGATATTGAGGACTCGGACTCGGACTCGGACATAGAAATTGGCAAAGACTCGGACTCGGACTCGGATGATGAGGACTCGACTCCAACACTGACCTGTTTTCTTTCAGATCTGATACAAAAAACGGCAGATTGGTCCATTGTCAAGTGACCACAACAAGTGATGTTATTTTTTGAGTACACAGTGAGACATTTTAGTTTAGATACTTTAAACTAAAAAACTAATAGTTCAAATATTACGATCCATCATCAAAACTCCTCATGTAAATTGCATTATATAATATTACCACCAACTTTCATGTGTTAACTAATACTTACAGGTCCCAGTCTATTACAAGACAGGTCTACGTGTGTCAGAGTCGTGTTATGGATGACAACTTGTGCTAGAACGGCTGCTGTAGGTTCTGTCATCTCATTACTACCAAGGTTAACCTGTTCTAGAGTGGTGTTTTTCATCAGAGCACGACATAAGGCCTGACCACCTACAAAATATAAAGAGAGATATAATTGGTTATAATATTTGGTCTACAATGCACTTGATCTTTTACGCCGTTTTACGGTCTCAATCAATTCTCAGACAAAGTTTATAGTCCCACAGAAAAATCCTTTATAAATTCTCAAAATGAATTAAAGGTGTATGTTCTGATTATAACCTTTTTGGGGCTATGATTTTTATTTCTCAAGAATGCCCATATTTTGCTCATTATGTCTGTAAAATATCTTAGGGGCCAGAAATGTTCCATTTAGAAATTATAGGCTAAAATATGGTGAATTATTGCCAAAGGTGGTTAACCACCCGCCAGTTTGTGTACTACTCAATGGGCAAATTTCTTGTGACCTTGTGCTCCTAAAATAAGAACTATTGGAGTTACAGTATGCAACTCAAACTTTGAAATGCGACAATTTTAAGGAAGAAAATCGAGCCAGCAATCAGAACATACCTTTAAGTGTGACTATTTGACCAATTTCTATCTTTTAGCAAACTACATGTAGATTTAGCTGTATGGGGATGCATTAACATTGTCAATTGTCATGCACACTTTTGTTATTTCTAACTTAAAGAGCTTCTTGGGAGATTTTTTTGGTGTGTTTTTTCGTACTAAATTAAAACTTCAGAATCTCTGAAACATTTTCCCGTTTAAAGTAATGAAAACAACCGACGGAAAAGTGTTGAAATCTATAGTTTGAAAGTTCGCTCTACTAGACGGAATAGCCAAAAACGATTTATTGCGGCGTACAAACAGAGGTCATCGTGTGACGTCATAGAAAGTAGAAAACGAGAGCATCAATGATGCAGAAGCTCACTACAGCTGAGAATTTGCGAAAATTCATAACTCATAACACATGTCTATATATAAACCACTATAATCTGTCCAGCATATAACAAATGATGCAAAGCTCGAATACATATTATACCTTACATGAAACAAGAATTATATATATATTATTATGCATTCACCGTTCACCGTGTAAGCACATTTGCCCTTCTATATGCTTCGGTTGAGATTTCATAAGATCAAGAAATAGTCTCTTTCTGGTATTAAAACAAAATATTGCCAAACACCTTAGATATTAAATGGTGCGACCTAATGGTAGATGATTGTTCTCTTTTGTAATGTGTGAAGGTTCAATAAATAATATGTACAGAGATGAATAACTTGGGTACATAACAATGGCAAAATACAACACCTATTTTATGAAAATATGCATCATTTAATGAAAATAATAATATGTGTACAGGTCACCAAACTCCCATGGCCCCTGGATCTTAGGCCAAGTAAAAATAAAACTAGTTTCTCGTGCTAACTTTTTGAAAAAAGGAAGATGAGGGCATTTTTTTTCTTCTTCCCAAAATGGCGAATGCCCCTTTTTCGAAAACTGGTTTCGCTTTTTCCAACATGGTGGAAATGTTTTTGCTTCAAAATGGCCGCCACTTTTCTAAGACTAGCTTTATAACCTTAAAATGGATACATACTGGAAACTGCTCGCGATATTTTGCATGTTTATTTTAATATAACTCAAGGATTTATTCTCTATTTTTTCTCTTTCAGGAATACAAAGCTAAACAAGAAAAGATGTGTATTCTAGATTTACAAACTATCAGTGTGATCTCGGGAATATCCTGATAAATAAATCAGTTCCAGCCAAAAACGACAAACAAATGTCCCGAAGACCACACTGGTATTTTAAAACACCAGTTCTACCCACGGTTTATTTATATCATCTGATGATACAGTTTAATTTTTATCATGTTTTGATAATTAACAGTTTGCCTGTTATGTTGTTCTTTGATTTTAACAGGTTTTTTTAAAATATTGACACATTCTCCATTTACAACATCAGTGTGATCTTGAGAACATTAAAAAAAGAAAAATTAAAAAAATTAAAAAATTGAAGAAAAAAACCTATTTTTTGACGCGGCGGCCAAAATGGATGCGCACGCGCGGGGAAGAGAAACTACTTTTTTTTTATTTGGCCTTGTAAATGGTGCGCCACTTTGACTTTGGTAATGCCACAAAAACCAGTTGGCGAATTGGCGTTCTCTTCTGGATGGTTCAATAAGTAACAATAACATTTACCGAGGTGATTGGTTTAGGGGAATATTGAGAATAAGATAGGCTTTCCTCTGATATCAAAATAGTACTACTACATAGTTAACCATACATAGCCTATAGGCATAGGCTGGGATTTTCGGGAATTAGTGCTCCTGGGACTCGATTTTGTTTTTCGGGCGGGACTCGGGATTTACGAAAATTGGTAGTCCAGATATTCGAGGAAGTGAAAACGCAATAAAATATACTAAATATCCACCAAAGTGTACTGTACTGTAGATATGTAATTCTGTTCTCTGTGTTGTCTTCATTCATGCATTTATTATTGTCACATCTGCACCGGTTTTAATCAGCTTCCGGACATTAACATTACATATTAAATTCGCGACTCGTTCAAGATTTACCATCAGAATAATTTTGTGAACTACCAAAATGCATAAAACTTTCATAAGTGCAACCAAATGTGCACAATGAAGCGAATTTTAGAGCAACATCGTGCGTATACGTAAACACACCGCTGGCGATGTGAGCGGCGCCATACTCTTGGGTTCCTTTTTTAGTAGGAGAACCGTATGAGGAACAGGCGGGGTTGGACGATGATGTATCATTTATTTTAAAGACCCCTTTTCATTTATATTTGGTTTATTTTGTACTCACGTCTAGGCTATATCAGCCTTTCGACTCACTCGTAGTCATTTTTTATCTGCGAACGTTTTCAGTATTTTACTTTTACTGTAAATTAACGATATTGAAAGCTTAACAGTGGAAAGAAGTTCCACAAACGCAGTAGCGTGTGCGCGAGTATACACGGACACCAACAAGATTCATGGGGTCATCGCGGACCAATCGGAGTCGTTGGATCAGATCAGCTGTCAGATTTGTTTACCATTTTAAATGATCAATATCATGAATACGATGCATAATTAATTAAATGTTACCATATATGGCAAGATCATGACTCACGATTCAAACGATACCAAATTTATTTATAGGTAAGTCAGTGCGTAGTGTCGCCTATCTATGGAAAATACGATGTATTTGGAAGATAAATCACCACTTTAGGACACAGTTTGCCTCAATAAAGGCATGATTTTTGTACTTCCTCCCTCATCAATAAATTTTATTTTGTTTAACTGAGGGTTAAAGTATATATTGAAGAATCAAAAAATGATGAAAAACAAAAATTGATATCCGCCAGATTTTTCACCCCCATTTCAACTTTGACGAGCTTTATCTCGAAATATCCTGTGCGACTTATGTCTGGTTTCGTCGGAGCGGGTCACATATTATAATAATTATATCATGAATAATAATGATCTCCTAACCCTTCCTGTCGTGATTTCTGTAGTAAGCCAATCACAATGAGACAAACACGCATGTACATCATGATACATGCATGCCGTGTGTTAATCAAATTTTATGTCATAGCGTTTTACACGTATTGTCAATACAGTTTTGACAATAAAGAAAATAACGAAAAATTTCCAAGTTTGTCGAATGGCAATCTAACTCATTTTATAACATATTCATGCGATCATATTGTTTCACCATCTCAATATACATTTTCCGACAAATACCACTTGCGTGACCAAGATAAAACCATGTTTCATAGTCGCACTTTCCCCTTGACCTTTACCGTGACCTTTCGCATCGAGTCGCTTTAGCTTACTTGTAGTAAGCTAAAAATCATATCGATACAAATTACAATCGCTGTCAGCCAACTCCCCTCATGGTCTAGTGGTTAGCGTACAGGACTCATGAACGAAAGGTTACTGGTTCGAATCCCGGTGTTGTAGAATTTTGCGTATAAACCTTGTTTGATATTTTTTCGACAAAAGAAATATATTGTATATCAGTTTCAATATTTGCCAGATTCACAAATTATACGGTCTGAGTTCAGTGTTCATTTTGAATGTAATACATAAAATAAAACTTTAGCGTCCTTGCAATTTAAAATATAAATCAGTTATTTCTGTTTGTTTGCCTTCCTTTGTATTGTATTGTACACACACACAGGTTTCTCGATATTGTTACATAATTTCAAGCTTAGAAGAAAGAAAAAAGAAAACGATCTTTTCCCGAGATCAAACGACTAGACTGCTTAGCGAAAATTTAACAGGCTGCTGCTGCTAGCCTACCAGTTCCAGTGATAACCAACACAAGCTGCCGTGTGTGGCTGCCGTGTCGGCAGTACCTTAGTCTGTTTATTTTCCGTTATCAACATTTAGATTGAAACTGATATACAATATATTTCTTTTGTCGAAAAAATATCAAACAAGGTTTATACGCAAAATTCTACAACACCGGGATTCGAACCTGTAACCTTTTGTTCATGAGTCCTGTACGCTAACCACTACACCAGGAGGGGAGTTGGCTGACAGCGATTGTAATTTGTTTCGATATGATTTTTTTCTACTTTCTATGACGTCACACGATGACCTCTGTTTGTACGCCGCAATAAATAGTTGTTGGCTATTCCGTCTAGTAGACTTATTTTAGAGCGAAAAAAGCAACTTTCAAACTAAGAATTCAACACTTTTCCGTCGGCTGTTTTCAATAATTTAAACGGGAAAATGTTTCAGTGACTCTAAATTTTTAATTTAGTATGAAATAACACCCAAAAATAATATCTCCAGAGTAACTCTTTAAGAGCACACACTAGTATACACTAATACAGACATGAGAAGTTACGAAGTAATAACAGTAAACTATGTAGGGTAATTTACAATGAACACCTGATAATCCCACATTCGCAATTTAGAATTGTTGGACTATAACAAATAGTCCTTTTCTGACTAAAATCTTTAACCTAGAGTCAACAAGTTCCCCCCCCCCCCCCCCCCCACACTATTTTCAAAACCATACCATGTCATGTACCGTATTATCCCTATTAAGCGCCCAGGGCGGTTAGCAAAGTCATTTTGTGTGGGTGCTTATTATGTTAACTTTTTTAAACTCATTTATTGTACTAAATAAAATGTACAAGTAGTCATTTGAAGATGCTGACCATTTGATGGTCATTTGAAGATGCTGACCATTTGATGGTCATTTGAAGATGCTGATCATTTGATGGTCATTTGAAGATGCTGACCATTTGATGTAAATACAATGTACACGTGGTAATTTGAGAAGGCTGACCGCTTGACGTACTAACGAAAATGTACAATTGGTCATTTGAGGAGGCTGACCATTTGAAAAGTGGGCACTTATAAGGGATTGTTTGTTGGTAGTCATTGAGAAAAAACAGGGGTGGGCGCTTATAAGGTCCTGGGCGCTTAAAAGGGATAATACGGTAGTGTCAGTTTAGTATGGTACACAAATTTTACCAAAAATGACCTGCTTAATGAAATATTTCACACCAAGATCAGAACTGTGAAAACAATATTGAAATATGATTAGCTTTCACAATAGGCTTGGATTTATACTAACGGTAGTTTGACAGTATAGCCTAAATCTTTGCAGAGTGTACAGTTTAGCAGTCGAGCAAATATGCCATCTGGAATACTATGGCACTTAGCATTAATAGTAGGTTTCATCTATTGCATAGTTTTGTAGAGCTCTTACCATCATCTCCTAATCTGTTGAGTCTAATATTCAATGATTTCAGTGATGTATTCTTTGTAAGTGCATGCCCTACTGCTGCTCCTCCTGCTGACCTAATGCGATTGTTAGACAGATCCAGCTTCTTCAACACACAGTGTCCATTCAGGAGTTTTCCCATAGCTCTAGCCCCACTATCACCAATCATGTTGTGAGACAAATCCAGCTCTTCGAGTGATGGATGATCTAAGATGTGAGCAATAAGGACTCTTGATTTGTCATCGTCTACTTTACTCCGATGCAGTTGGAATACTTTCAACGAGCTGCATCTTTTGATACACTTGGAGAGAAGAAGACAGTCACGCGAGGTGAACTGGAAAAGATTCCATTCAAAGTTCATGCCACAGTCTCGTACACCATATGTGACACGGAACTCTTGTAGGTGTGGTAGTTTGTCAATGACTGTGCTGAATTCAAAGTGGTCAAATGCTGGGCCGTCTAAACCTGCATCACTTCCTGCATCGGACATGTCTTCGACAGATTTGATTTGCTCTTCCTTGACTGGAGGGAGGAGTTGCTTGATGTCCATTTTCTCAACGTATGGACTAGCTAGCGGTAGGGTCTCTATGAGCTCATCAAGACTGGTAGTCTCAGGGACAAAATGCTCAATGATATGTTCCAGATGTCTTTCAAATAACATCCTCTTCCAACTGTGTCCATACTTAGAGACATCGCACACTGGCCAACGAGCTTTGCACCGCCTCTTCCAGTAACCTTCATCGGTCACGAGATGTGCAACTATCTTAAGAGGCAAGTCTACAGATATCTTTTCCAATACCTTGGCTTTGTATTTAACTTGAAGCTCATCTAATTTTGGGTGTTCTGCAACAGAAAAAAATTACACATATTGACATCACAACATTCCCATTCGAAAAGGATTATTGACTAGCTCTAAGGATTTGTTGCTGAAAAGTTACATGGCAACTTACTTCCTATTTTGAATTGGACATCATGTCACAAGTTAAGCAATTTATACTACTTTTTTTACTGATCATCTTTTTGTCCCTACATGTATGGATTTTAACAAATTAACATGTAATCACAATGCACACATGAATTTCGAGACTTGAGCCAAAAGTCTTGCTCAAACAAATTCAACAAGAATATGTAATTACCGATTCTCACCATAACATTTTGTATGAAAAATTGAAAACTAGAGTAGAATTCACTTTATACATGTAGATTCTCCAAAATGTGTTGGGATTTGGGAAGACTCTTTGCCAGAATGACCCTTGTATTATTGCAGAAATTCAAACCCTACATGTAGTACTTTCACTTACCACCAAAATTATCCACCACATGTGTTACACAAAGCTCTGTCAATAAAGGCACAGTAGCCAGAGACCATTCTGGATCTTCTGCAATGATGCGTCGCATGCTTCTATTATCTGCGGCAGCATTACTCTTTGCACTAGTGAGCGGAGAGGGAATGGATTTCTTGATGCTCTTTGCGCTACCCCGAGTGGACTTGTTGGCACTGGATGGGTTGGCGTTGACATTGGTGTTGGTTTCTTCTTTAGCATCTCCATTACTGGTGCCATTCTGCTCTGTCAGTGGTGGTTCTGCTGACATGATGACTTTACGACCTATGAGAAGTGTGGGTCAAAATAAATGATACAAATAAAAATGTTTTAGTTGAAAAACAACTATTTTACCATTCAATTAATCAACATTAACACAATCCATACTAATAGTGAATAGTCTGTCTGTCTGTCTGTCTGTCTGTCTGTCTGTCATATGCAAGGAAATGTGCAGTGTCAAGTGAGTGCATACCAAAAATGTAGTTTTAAACAAAACATTTCAAAAAGAATATCTATGAAAAAAGTGTTAACAAATATGGTGCCATATGGTTTAGTAATACTTTCACGAATATATTTCTACCATAACTTCAACACAACGTTCTTTCGCTTTCTGCAACATTCAATCACAATGGCGGCGACCTACGGTATCTGCGCATTGGAAACTCGGTACAAAAATAATATTTGACCGAGTTTGCAGTGTTGCAACCATAATCTGACAATATTGGAACTTTATATTAACAATCTGCCCCAACAGGAGACTGGCAAAGAGATTGAAATCAGCAGTGTGAAAGTGGCCGAATACTGTCAAAGTGATGTGTTTTGTGTTTGGACTTTAATTCACAGTATTCATGCCGAATTTATATTCCCTAATACAATATCCGTATTTAAAAAATAAATTAAAAAAGTCAGACTGACTGACCCTTTCTTTTGGGGACCATCACTCAGTGGACAAACAACAACAATTTTTTGTTGGCCTATCGGCGATCATTATTATTAACTGATAGCGCTCGCGCGGTATTGATACATGTAGCTGGCTGAATGAGGTACTTTACGTGTGAGCAAGTGAAATGTAAAAAGTCACAAATTATTCTTGGGTGAAGTCTTGATCACACGTGACCCGAAATCCTATTTTCCTGTTTTTACGCACAACAATGGCGAGTGCTTTGCGAAATCAACATTTCTGAAAAACTGGGACTGTCGATCATGAAATGATGATAATGTTGAAGAAAACAAGGAGGAAGATTCTACTTAAGTTAATAAATACCAGTTAGTTGTGTACAGCAGTAATCATGGTTCATTGGTCGTGATTTGTTTTCTTCATTATGCCTTATTTATTGTTATTGTGGTCATATATTCATACTTATCAGGGTTTATATAACACGCGTTTCAATGGGAGCGACTGGTGGTGTGTACCCTTTGGCCTTTGTGCAGAAACGACGCCGTCGACGGGCATGATGGCGTGGCGGCGCGCGCTGGACACCCTATTTCTACTAACTACTTATAAGTTGCAGTAGATTCAAGAATCAAATGATAATTGATAGAATGTTTTGTGAAACCAACCATAGGGCCTATAGGCCTATGCATTTATTAAGGTCACAACACAAGGATGTCAAAAAGTCAAGAAACGTACATAATTATAATAATAAAATGCCACAAACACTTATAATAATAATATTAATAACAGTGTCACTGTGCAGGTCATGAGGTGTGACTGTGTGTGAGTGTTTTTCTAGATAAATAATTAATAAATAATTATAATAATAATAGTAAAAAATAAAATTATAAAAAAATGCCCTGGCCTAGCCCTAGCCTAGAATAGGCTATAAAACGACCTCTCTAAAGTCGCTGTAGATTATCATTTCAATAATCAGTCGAGGTGTTGCATCAAAATGTTGTGAAGGTATAAACCTATTAAAAATGCATATAACATAATAACATAAATTACCTTTCCACTTTTAACTTTTAAAGACCTTTCGTTCACAGAATACAGACACTTGTTGGTGTTGCTGTGACAACTGAAAGCTTATAGATAGGTGTTTCTAGAGAATTTGGTTGAATATCAACTATGAAAATTTGAAATATGGAGTTTGTCACCCGAAATGAATAACTTTTAAATATAATTGGTATAGGTTATGAACTGACAAGCTTTATTAAACTACTGTTTTCTCAAAATCAATAGATTTGAGCTTTAAATTCTAATCAAACTAGGAATTTATTTTAAAACATTAAACAGGGTCGGAGGTCATCACCAATTACCACAAAGTTAAGGGAGCTTTGGTGTTTCAATTAAAGGCTCTGATTGAATGAATAAATTGAATATTAAAATGAATAGATGAATTATAATCAAATACAATTCAATTCAAGGGAGAGAGTTTCCTGCATCAATGGGCTCCGCACAACTGCTGTATTTGTTTACTTGGCAAGTTACGCAAACAATCATGCAAATAGTTATTTTGGCATTGCTTACTAAAAAAAAGCCCTCGTCCTCCTTTTCAAAAGTTAGGACGAGAAACTAGTTTATGATGCAATCTGATTTCTTGTTTTATGTAAACTTGGCTCCCCCTTCCGTGAATGACATGATGGTAAGCAGGGTTGGAACTTCAGATTATTTTCAATTAGCAAGTTGGGCAGGTAACTCATAGAATATACCCACCCGACAAAAATTCCACCAGCCCAAACCCGTTTTTCATAATATTTTGCAAAAGTGCGAGACTACTTTTAATAATTGATGATATAAACATGCATTTGTCTTTATTTTAAACTAGCGGGAACCCGCGCTTCGCGCGGGCCCCGCTAGTAGTGAGCCTCCCCTCCCAGCGGTTTGTAGGGGGTGGTCTTTTTTTTGGTACGCGGTCCCAAAATATAATTTGTATCAAATAATGTATTTTGTATGCCCTCCACCCGCTCAACGAACGTGATTATTGTTATGACCACCCCCATGCTCAGGCCTATCTAGAATGGTTAAATTCGGAATATTGGGGGGAAAGTTGATGCGGAAGGGAAAATTATAAATAAGGGTAGACAAATAAATGTAGAAAAAATAAAAATAAAAGATTTCTTTAGAATAAAATTTAGTTTTGACACCCCACTGGCGATGGTTTTTATTTCATGACACCCCCCCCCCCCCCCCCCCCCATCCCCTATTTTTCCGACACCTCCAATGATATTTGGTACCTCCGACCCTGGCCCTCTTACGAAGAAAATGACAGCCCCCTAACATAATCCATAACATACCATGTGCAATAAATAATCAAGGGCCCCTATGCCCTTACTAATCTCGGTACTTGATCATGGGAGTTGGGACATTAAGTGGTATTGACATTTTTATTTATTTTTTATTTACTTCAGAATTCAAGATGAACATTAAAAATTGCCATTATTGTTGTATCTACTAACAAAAACACAGCAAAACTTGATTAAAACAATACCAACGCTATTTATTGAAAAACGCCCTCTATGCAAATATGGTTCGCGATATGTATCACGCGTGCTGCAGGGGATACTGACTGACGTAATATGCTGATCTAGCGGAGATCAGCATTTTTGAATCGACGTTTTGTTGTACAAAGAGGGCTGCTTTTTCTTAATCCTTATAGGTGTAAGTTCATACATGTAATATAATTGTAAAAATATACAAATCCCAGTTTTTATCATATATTTTTGTCAAAATCAATTACGGAGTTTTAACCATTTTAATGATTTTTAGGGGTAATGACGGCCATCTTGGATTTTAAAAAAATCCCTTATAGGGTGAAATTTTGCACACCCTCTGAAAGTTATTACCTTAGGGACCGTTCATTATTTATGGTGGAGGGGCGTTGGGTAAACTATAGGGGGGTGGGGGCGGTCATGTAACTTTCATATGTTGAAATAGGGGGGTTATGTAACTTTTTATTCTTGAACAGGGGGGGGGGGTTGTGTAAATTTGTTTAAACTATAAAGATGGTGGTGATTGATGTGATTTGAGAGACTATTTTGAAGTGTAAATGCTTTTTTTTTCTGCGCTCGCGCATATTTTCTTAAAACCTAGCGACTTCACAAAATGTTTACTATGAGACGACTTCTGGACAGCCGAAATCGATGATATTAGTGGTGGAAAAACATCTATAATCATCAACGGTCGAGACATTAGAGCCACAGGGTGTATAATGTTACAAAATCCAATATCATGATTTAAAAATGTGATTTATTGCATGCTTTTCACCTCATCAATGCTCGCAAAAATAGAACGTTTCACTGGATTATACGTTTCTGCTCAGAATGTTGTTCGGGTTATAAAGACTCACAAAACCACCCAAAATGTATATATAAATATGAAGAAAAAATTCAAACTCGCTACGCACGCCAATACTAATTTCACAATATAAAAAGAAGTGGCATCATAAAATTATTGGCCGTTCAGATAGGGCACAAACAAAATTGTCCAACGTATCCATGAACAAAATTCCAAAGGTAAAGACAAGTTGATTTTTTTCGGGAAGGGGCCGGCTCATTCCCAAAAAAGTGCCAACAAAGTGGATTTTGGGGATTTTGAGATAAAAATCAAACCGATCGATCCTAGGTAGGCTAATTGACTTAAGATGATTTTGGTGAAATTTTGGATTTTTTTACCAAAAACTGATTTTGTAAAGGTTATCCGAAAATCGTTGGCGCCACAAAAAAGTGATTTTTGGGCAAAAATGTAAAATATCACTATTTTAGTGGAATTTGCTACCAAAAATGGATTCTCCGACTCATTTCTTTTCAGAAATTGTATGCTTTTATGAACATGGCTATATCTTGCCTCACGTCCCGTACGGAATAAACCGTATAGCTACAACTTATCCTTGATTGGTTTGAGCATGCGCACTTGAGTTACGGGACGTCTAGCCAGACATTGCCATGAACATTACATTATTAGTTTAAAAGTTACACTAAGGGACGCACCATTAGATTTTCAGGGGGGCGGGGGTAGGAAGTTTTCGGAAGAAAAAAAATTCCCCCTCTATGCAGGCCAAAAAAAAAAAATTCACCCCCTGATGAGTAAAAAAAAACAAAAAACAATTCTACCCCCACCCAACTCAATAAAAAAAAAAAATCACCCCTTGCGGTGGCCAAAAAAAAAAAAATCATCCCCGAACCCAACTTCCTACCCGCCCCCCTGAAAATCAAATGGTGCGTCCCTAAGTGCTTGATAAATTTCATAAAAGAAGGTTGACACTTCCCTTAAATTTAATAAAATAAAAAACTATCAACTGGCCCTTTAATAATGGTGTGAAAAGTGACTGGGCTAGGGAGCTTTAATTTCGTGGCAATCCAAAGCGAGGCTCGAGCTCGGGCTTGGAAAAATACGCTGACTGCTGTCAAACTATAAAATCTGAGATATTTATTTCTTTTAATTTGATATATCTGCGCTTTGTAAGTATGGATGTACCAGCAGGATACCGGAATCGTAAGTGTAGGTTATAAATTTCTTGATTTAGGTGTGTAACAGTTGTGAGTCTTGTTTGCACGCTTGTAGCCTTGTTTGTAGTTATATTATAGTAAAGTAGTTCGATGGATGGAGGACATTCAACGTCGTAAATTTTAATAAGCTTATATTATTTTAAAGTCAAAACCACTTTCTTTCATAAAATTATTATTGAGTGGACTCGCATGCTTTCATTCCATAGCTCTCTAGGATTCAGAGCTACTTTTTATGTCAAATTCTAAAAATGACTATAAAGTCACCACTTTTCTTTCAATGGACAATGACATGAATGAAGTCATAATACTTTTTTAATAGCCTTTTATTAATTTTAATTTAATTCATTACTTCACGAATAATCGCAATAGCTGCGTACCAAGTGCGTTCCAATCAAATTAATCGTTAGATGAGAACGCGCACGCCGAGCGCGGGTTACTAATAATAATCATAATTATTAAATAATAATTAAAGGTAGATGACCCGATCACATTTTCGTAACACAGAATTATTTCAAACATACGGAGATTTTCATATCATATGAAAGCTCGTATTTTTCTCATCATCATACTGAAATTTGACGGCCTAAATCGGTATAATTACGGAGAAATCGATGAAATAACGTCGAATTACCGCGAATGGTGGTATACCACCGATATAGTTTGTGTACTACTCAATGGGTACAGTTCACAGCATCTTGTGCGTGTAAAATAAGAACCATTAGAGCTATGCAACTCAAACTTTGGAACACGACTTTTTTAAGGATGACCTTTCATGTAGAATAGAAAACTTCAAGTTGAAAATCGAAATGTGATCGGGTCATCTACCTTTAATAGCCCGAAACTAAAGTACTCCGCCAAAGTCTAAAGACTAAAGTCAAAGTGTTCCATCGTTTTTCTCACTGACCGACCAATCAAATTAACGCCTCACGCCCCTAAACTGAATATTCAATGAGTTATGAGGAAACACGATTAAAGCTTATTTCTGATTGGTTGAATGATAAAATTATTAATGAGGGGATGACCCGACTCGGACTGTTTCAATAACTAAGAAGGGGTGGACAAAATAAACAGAAAACTAATTAATCATTTTAGCAAAGTTATATCGGTACAAATCAACAATTTGGATAAAATGTGCATCTTTTTCAGTAATGAATGAGAATAATGACTGTTTAACAACTGTTTTCGTGAATTTGTTTTGAAATTCTCAGGTTTTGTTCTGGTCATTCGGAACAAAAACCTCTGATTTTAAAACAAATGCACGAAAACAGTTGTTACGCAGTCATTATTCTCTAAATAATTAACTACATTGTATGTAATTGTAATTAGCCTAATCATCAAAATCAAGTTTTGTGACACATGACAATAAGCCATTTCGCAATTCCAAAAAATTGCGCAGAAATTGATTGGAGATAAACATGCCGAGGTTGCAGTGCTTTCCCAATGTGGCGAACTTTATCATAAAAATGCACTGTTCTTGCAGTTTTGATTACGGCGTTAGGCCTAGGGCCTACACCTCTATTTTTTCATGAAAATTGCACCTTGGAGTATTGATTATTATGCGGCTGAAAATAAATGAAATGATTACTGATGACACTTAAACAAATCACAGGGGATTCCCAAAGAGTCGCAGTTCATCACATGGCCGTCTATGGTAGAGTTTGTCTTATTTTGAATTTATTTCCAACGGTAAAACTTCTGAGCATGCGCGGTTGTAATGGCGAAAAGGCTTATTGACATCATATGATTATGATAGCCCAGAATAGAAGCCTCAATAAGCCTTTCGCCAATCGGGGAAAATCCATTGATTTTCCTTTTCTGATGCATTGTGGGATGCAACGGGGCAGATTTTGCACTTTTGCGATCCCACAATGCAACAGAAAAGTATAATCAATGGCTTTTTTTCGATTCGCAAGAACCTTAAAAACGCAAACAATTTATATTATAATTAGAACAATAATTAGTAATATAAGTTAAAAGTTTAACGGGTTCGCCGTCGGACGAGTTTTAATCTGTCAAGCTTTCGTCAGGATTAGCTCTGACTTCTTCAGGACCAAATTATTATAATATTGAACAAAACATAGAGATTGCCACTTCTCTTGTTATCATCATTTGGGCTGCCCCTTGCCCGATGATTTGAGAGTAGGTGCCCTTTCCTACTTGTGAAAGAATTGGTGGCTCTGAAAAGAGCCGTTCAGATGGATTGCATCTGAACAAATAATTAATAAATTTACCACATTTGCATTATATCCATCATGACTGTATAGGGCCTAGGCTATATAGGGCTATGTAAAATGTATGGCGTCAAGAATAGAATGTTACTGCCCACACACTCATTATTTTATTAAATACACACGCGCGCATATAGAACAGTACTCTTTATAAATACTAGGGATACATCGGCAGTCACAGTGAGGCCACAAGACATGTGCATTTGGACCAAATTGGCGTCGGATCATATTACTTACTAGCGTGTGCAAAAATGACTTAGAATAAAATCAAATGTGATATTCAAAACTGCTAGTTTCTGAAAGTTTCAAAAGGTTTCTTGCTGATTCAATGATTAACGTATTCAACACAGTCTAGATTTAAATCGCTAAATTCCCAATTCTAAACTAAATTTCTAAATGTCATTTTTTAACCACATTCCATCATGCATATTTTCAAAGTAGTGTGACGGAAATGGATTTCCGTCTTAGAAGATTTTAGCGTCAACAAATTTATTATCCAATTGCTCAATTTTTATGCAATGAATTTTGATAGTGATTATTTATAATGTGTATTTCCAAAACATTGCCTTTATTCAATGATGTTTAGAATTAGAGTGCTTCAGATTTATGCACTCTGCAAATCTTGGTACCAAAACAGTAGACCTAATTGTTTACTGAGTAGGCCTCCATAAATTGTCACTGACCATGTTAATAGCCAACAATGGACTATTGTTTGAATGTTTTGTACCAAATTTAATTATAAGCTTACTTGAATTATTTCGAGATTTAGCTCATCAATCTTCATAATTTCATTACCAAATTTCATAATTTGCATGTTTAATTTGTGTGATATAATCTAAGCTTTCTGCTTTTATGTGTAAATACATTTCTATACATTGCTGTACATAGAGAATTCAAGTGTCAAATTCGTCAGACTAAACTCCTGGTTTTCTAGGCTTTTTGGACTTTCATAGCAAATTAATTCCATCTATGAAATAATCTGTAATTCTTGTTGTATTTTTGATACATTTTGGTACTGTTTTGAACTGTTAAATTCAGAATTATCTCGCTTACGAAAATACAGGCGATCTCATTTTCCTTGATTATTTGATGTTTGGTGGTTTCTAGATCGTAAATTACCTGTTTGTAAACATCGTAGAAAATGCTGAGGATCATTTTAATTTCGGTCGCGCGCAATTTGTACTTTTTGCTCTTTCGGATTTTTCGGCTCTTGAGAGCCAGATGAGCCAACCAATCAGAGACAAGTATTTTGTGGCTCCCAAATCTCTTTCGGTCGTTTTGTGGCTCCCAAAGCTTTCGGCTCTCAGGTATAAAAAGCCTCGCAAGTCGCGAACTCGGACAGATTAGATTTATAATTGAATTTGACTTTGACTGGAATTAGCGCGTACCGTAAAGACGTACAGGAAAGCGGGGGCTCGCGGCTCCGGCCGTGTAGTTCTCGCTTGCACTGTTGAATGTTGTAACCATGCCATGCATAGATCCTATTAAACTCAGCAATTTCTACAGTTTTACTAGAAAAGTGGAATAAACACACCTTTTATGCTTCGAAAATAGCCGATAAATTACCTGTGTTCCGTTTGTCAAACCTCAGATTTCGTTGTATTAACCTTTAAGGCTGACATCACTATACCACAACATGGCGGTTTTATAAGCATATTTTCCCACGCTGAGTGGATGGAAATACTAAGGTGTCTTCGAACACAATGAAACTTAAACAATTTGTCCTGGTTATAATTGTCTCTCTTTGCTTGATTTATTCAACCATGGTTACATAAAAACAGAGTAGATCTATACAATTACAGGTATCGACAGAATGGAATGGTGATGGAATATGGAGGATGCCTTATGCTGTGAGCCACCGAAATGAGACGCTACCATTGGAGATTGAGACGGAATTATTAGTCAGAGTTATGCAAACATTTTGCATTCTTAATTTATTAAGGTATCCACCATGTTCCAGGCATCATTTTCAAACTTCAAGTCCATCATGACAGACCAGTCCAGGGTCTATTCCAGAGTCCAAGATCTTCAAGACGGGCCTTCAAAAGCCTATTCATCATCAGCCGATAAAGAAGATTCCAGTTCACTTTCCCAGGTTTTTAGACCTTTTGGCCTAGGCCGCCTCCAGTTACAGTATTCTCTACGCAATTCTGCAGTATTTATCGAAAAACGCAGTGAAAAACGTACCCAAAAAGTAGCATAATTTTCGAAAAACTGCATCGATTTTCATGGGACTTTTTTCCACTTCATCCGCCCTTTTGTCTGTTTGCATTTGATCTAAAAATGATCAAGGCTGGCCTCACAAAACACTGATGTCATAATGAGCTGCGCAGTACTCCAAAACAGCCCAGCGGTCACGCTGGCCGGCTGCTGGTGTACTCATTAGCATAATTTATCCAGATTCTATCCCTTGTGCAGTGTTCTACGTGACGCGTAGGCCCAGTGCTGAACTTCTCTGCCGTAGACTGCCGATGACTATAGTTTTCCTGCAGTAGTCTCAATGTCTCATTTTCTATGCTTAGGCTGTATTCAGAATTAGAACAGACATTTCTTTTTTTTACCTTCAGACTTTTTTTGATATATTCGCACGGTTTTATATATTTTTTGCACTTGCTGATTTTAGCGTGAAAAGCACGAAAATAAATGTAGTGTTATCATTTCTACTTTAGTTTTACAGTATTCAGTGTTTGCTTTATTTTGCTTTGCTTTGTTCCTTGTTTTGAAAACAACGTCTCATTGTTTGTAATTAAATGTAATTGTAAATACAATATTTGTTGGCATGTGTATTGTTTAACACTGTACAATATCTACATCAAATGGATAGGATATATCGTCACATGATACAAGAATCCAATTGGATGGTTTTCTTCTCACAAATCCAAAATCTTTATGAATTTTTCGTAGAAAATCCAAATTGGAATCGTATCGCTCTGGAACTCAGAATATATTTATGATTTACAAATTTCCAATTGGATTCTTGAGATAGTTCATTCCATCCGTGGATTATTTAACTTAATTTTATGGGATCCTCTATAATTTTGTACTGTAGCTGTAAATAGTGTAGTATGTATTGCATGTGTTGGATATCATATACTTTAGGCAATTAGGTCATTCAACTTCCACAAGCCAGTAATCACTGCATCTTTGATTGGTCATCATGAACTATGTTTTATTCCATACAATTACATACTCTTGTAGTGTTTGGGTAGTCTTTGTCAAAGACACCTCGCAAAACTACTTGTTGAGCGAGGGCGACCTGTCGACCGCTGAAGGCATCTTTGCGCAAATAGCTATTCTACCGTGTAAGCAGTATGTGTCGATCAAACACCGTCGTCATCGTAACACACGATTAGCTCCACCTAATTCTATTGACGACAACATTTAAAGATAGCACTTGGTATCGATGACGTCTCCTGATATAGCATGACATCATTATCAACCAATCAGCAAGCGCAATTTTTCCGGTGAAAATCTTCCGTAAAACAATACAAAATATAACACAGAGAATAATTGCGGAAAGGCTTTGTATTATACTAATCCCATAGAGGGCGCTCACACTGTTTTACCGCCACAAAGCCTTGATGAAAGGCTAGTGTTTGGGGTATAAATAATTTATATGCAATAGGTCTATCTATGCATTGTAAAATTGTAAATGTTATGATACTGTACGATAGTCATAATTTTCACTGCAAAGCAAATATCAGTGTATTACTTACTGTATTGCTTGAGTGAATAGTGATGTGTTGGTTAGTTTTACAGACATAAGGAAAACTGTTTGAGTACGCTGTTACACTGAAATGGTGAAACAGTTAACGTCATTCATCTATTGCAATTTGTGAGAGCCATTATCCAATAAATAGATGCAATGTACCTTTGAAGACATTCTATTAACTGATAACATTCTTTCTTCTGGTTTATTTTTGTTTTCAGCTGGCAAGCAGGGTCATCAACGTAAAACCCAGAAAAATAGAGGCCAAGAGGGACCAACTCCACTCTTTGATGACACAAGTACTATGGGGCCACCACCCCCTCAAGGGGGTTATGGGGCCCCACCTGGGGATGGTAATATGCAGCAGCAATACCCTGGACAACAGTATCTTAATGACCCCATGGCTAATATGGCCATGCAATATGGAGCAAATTTGGCTGATACAGGCAAAGATGCTATGGAGAAACAGGTAGGAAAATTTAGTCATAAAGATGACCACTGTATTTCAAATAATAGTGCCTTGGGTAGTGCAGAATGTATTAGTGCGTCACAATATAAGCAACTGGATCTAGATTCTAGAGTCTAGATCAACTCTGATATTTTAGGACAAACCTAATGTCAGGACAGAAGCATAGACAACCACTTTGATTGCACAAGAGCAATTTAAAAACAAATGGCTCTTTTTACATTTTACCCAATTTAATTGAAATAAAGATTTTTTTAAGAGCAGATAATTATTCCAAAAGGTGACTATGATGGTAATTTCTTTGCCCAAGGGTATTTTGGCTCTCACTCTTTGCACATAAAAAAGTTCTTGCAATTTTTGATGCTGAAATGGTCAGGAGTGTAACACTTTTTTTCACAACGTAAATTGAAAATCCATTTTTATCCAGGTAGCACATTAAAACTAATGATCAGATTGAACTCAAGGATATGTTCTGATGTATTGAAGGGTCTAACTTATTCACAATCAGCCATTATGAAATATATCTTGTTGTAAAAGTCTGTCAAAAAAACTTTTGTATCATTACAGTGTATCAATTTGAAAAATGTTGTCACTGTGAATACTGGCCATAATGTCACCTACATGTACCTCATGAATCAAAGTCCAATATTAACTTGATATGCCGCTATCATTATCAATTATATGTATTTTTGTATTTTACTGTTCAACAGATTGACAGATTCATGTCAGTTAGTAAATTAAAGTACTACTTTGCAGTGGACACCACATATGTTGCAAAAAAACTTGCCATTTTACTCTGCCCATTCACACATACCGTAAGTATCCTATACGTGAGTCTGGTTTGAAATTTTAAGTACCGTACATATGTTGTTAATTAAATAACACTGTTGTTATTTTATTTTAGGCCCAACCCCTATAGTTTTCATATCACATCAATTTGAATGTGAGGGGTGTCAAAATCAGCTGTACAAGTTGGTGTGAAATTACCCATTTTCTTTATATATAGTCTACTTCATAAATCTTTCACAGTGGCATAATACAATATAAAGCCCTTTTTTAAACGTAGATGACCCGATCACATTTTCGTAACACAGAATTATTTCAAACATACGGAGATTTTCATATCATATGAAAGCTCGTATTTTTCTCATCATCATACTGAAATTTGACGGCCTAAATCGGTATAATTACCGAGAAATCGATGAAATAACGTCGAATTACCGCGAATGGTGGTAACCACGGATATAGTTTGTGTACTACTCAATGGGTACAGTTCACAGCATCTTGTGCGTCTAAAATAAGAACCATTAGAGCTATGCAACTCAAACTTTGGAACACGACTTTTTTAAGGATGACCTTTCATGTAGAATAGAAAACTTCAAGTTGAAAATCGGAACATCTACCTTTAACCCTGGTTAAAAAAGTATGTCCTCCCCCCTAAAATAAGATCAAGTTTGTTTGCATAACTCTACACAAAATTGGACGTTTTGAGAAATTGTAATGTTTATGAAAGGGGAAAACTTAGCTACCTATAGAAATTTTTCCCTTTTTAATATCATGTTCTCTTTTTACAAAATATTCACATTTCCCCAAAATGATGTTTTCAGAAAAAAGTGGCACTTTCAAAATTGTATGCAAGAAAATTACAAAAATGTCTTGAGTGCTTTTTAAAATTCATTTCAATTGTCTTTAATTTTTATTAAAAGGAAGTATTTTTTTTCTTTAGCTGGTCCTTTTTTTTCTTCTCATGCATGACTAGCCAATAGTGTCCACCATTCACATCG
Organism: Ophiura sarsii; assembly: GCA_035610835.1. NCBI lineage: Eukaryota > Metazoa > Echinodermata > Ophiuroidea > Amphilepidida > Ophiuridae > Ophiura > Ophiura sarsii. Next base: position 126,783,123 of record CM069441.1, on the reverse strand, counting down.
AAAACTTCCCTGTATCGTTGAAAAGTACCACTTTTTGGAAAACATCATTTTGGGGAAATGTGACCGTTTTGGGAAAAGTAAACATGGTATATAAAAGAGGATGTGTTTGTGAAGGTAGCCAAGCGTTTTCCCTTTTCATCAGTGTTTCAATCTCTCAAACACCTAAATGTGTGTGGAGCTATGCAAATAAACTCGTATACATACATGTACGATCTTGAAAAGAGTGCCATTTTTTCTGAAAACATCATTTTGGGGAAATGTGACTATTTTGGGAAAAGTAATAATGATATTGAAATGGTAAAACTTTCAATGTGTATCCAGGTGTTTTTCCTTTTCATAAGTGTTTCTATCTCTCAAAATGTCCAATTGTGTGTAGAGTTATGCAAACAAATGTGATCTAATTTTAGGGGGAGGCTTACCTTATTTTAAACCCTTTATAAACATGCGTATTTATCCAAAGTATGTGTAAATGACTACATTTTTAATAAAAAATGCTCCTGGATTCAGCTGTAACTTACCTGTTTGATTGGCTCACTGCATGCAATGAATACTTTTTAAAACATAAAAGTATAAAGTATACTTCATTATCAGATCAGGATTCTGGAATTAGTGGCAATCTTTGGGGCCTTGTGTACAATTTACATTGAAACAGAAACCTTTTGGAGTATACGTGTCTTAACACCATTCTGTAAGTAATGTCAAGCCAGTGATCATAGCTCATTGTCGAATAAGCGGACATATATGTTTTCACATGATCAAAAACAAAATTGGAGTGGCAAGGTTACATCGATCACTGGAATTTGCTAGTGACCTTGCATTAACATTATCACTTTTCAGGTGGAATGGAGTGGAGAATGGAGATGACTGTAACATGACCGATTGAAATTTGATGTATCAATTTTATTCTCCCTCAGGATTGGTCAATTCGATACAACCAACAAGATGAGCCTATAGCACCTCGTTATGAAATCAATGCACCTGATCTGTATATACCAGTCATGAGTTTTGTTACCTACCTATTATTAGCAGGTGTTGCACTGGGGAAACAAGAAAAGTAAGTAATAACCTGCTCAAAATCTCTGCCCTCCTCTTATTCATCCATCTACATCCACATCCCTTCTTAAGACATCCATCATGTCTATTGTTTTTACTTGTTCTTAACTGGTCATCCAAGTCCATTGCTTAGAAAACCTCCCTTTGACCCCATAACCCTAACGCTACTACGTCTCACAGTCACCTCACAGCCAGCACCACGTGGCTTGCGCGCGCACAAGTTCTATCTCCTGTAGCACTAAACTACGGGTATATATGGTCTCCGATTTTTTAGCCTGTGAAGCCCTCCCCCCGTGGCTGAGTGTTAGTATATCTCGCCTGTCACGCGGCCCACCCGGGTTCAACTCCCGGCGCCGGCGGACATAATTTTTCCCATTTTTTATTTAACCCCCTCCCCCTGTTCTTCGTTCCATCCCCACTGCCACGTTCTAGGGTTAGGGTTAATACGACACCACACAGTGCATTTTTATAACCCTAACGCTACTACGTCTCACAGTCACCTCACAGCCAGCACCACGTGGCTTGCGCGCGCACAAGTTCTATCTCCTGTAGCACTAAACTACGGGTATATATGGTCTCCGATTTTTTAGCCTGTGAAGCCCTCCCCCCGTGGCTGAGTGTTAGTATATCTCGCCTGTCACGCGGCCGACCCGGGTTCAACTCCCGGCGCCGGCGGACATAATTTTTCCCATTTTTTATTTAACCCCCTCCCCCTGTTCTTCGTTCCATCCCCACTGTCACGTTCTAGGGTTAGGGTTAAGGTATTATAGGTGTTTGTGGTCACAGAATTATAAGATCACAGTTATAGGTTACAGCAGTTTGATGGTTTCATTAGCGTGCCTCTTCAATAGCCCAAAACTGTGCCCCTCTACTCGGTGGTAGCAAAGACCTGGCTCTTGTGTTGGGACTGCACTAGAATGCATCATCCTTGCTTACAAATGTTGAAGCAAGCAATTAAAAGGGACCAGACTATTTTACCTTCAGGCATCAATCTTGGTGGTATTTCCCTTATCCGTTGTAATGATTATGATCTGATAGTCAAATGACTGCTGGATTTTAAAACTGACCAATCTCAGCTTTGGGTGGCCTGTAACTATCGATATAATCCAGAATTGAAATTAATAATTGTGTTGAATACCAGACCTGTGTGGGGAAACGGAATGTTATAAAGTTGAGTTGAGGGCCCATGGGGGTAATCACATCGGTGGTGGAAACTCCAGAGCTGTTCCCTTCGGTGGCATCTCGCTACCCTTGCAGCTCGGTACCAGATCCATTTTTCATGAATTTTGTCCTTGCATGCATTCGATGTAGTATGTATTGAGCTTCTCCTAAAAATGAATCATAAATGCTGAAGAAATTTGATGTAACAGTTCACTACCAGCCCATATTTCAATTACAAATAAGATGATATTTGCCAAGCCTTTTCATTCCCAAGCTGAAGATTAATCTTTGGACAGCTAATCTCAACCAAGTTGAGACCAAATGCAGTGTGTAAATCAATTACTAAAGTGTCATCAATTACTGGTCATTGAATGCGCGGTGAGTTGTGACCCCTTTTTAATTTTTTTATGGTTAGAGTAACTAGTACAAAATAATGATATTGATCATCCAAAAATGTATTATCAATCAGGTTTATATGAAAAGACAATATTAGGCTTAGTTGTAATGTCAACTCTTTATAGTTTAAGACACTTGTACATGTATACCTAATTTGAAATTGTAACTCAGATTCAACTTCCTCAATCACGAAATAGTAACATAATATAATTAGAAAACCTCAAAACGAGATAGATAATATCACTGATATTTTTTATTAATTGTTATCAGAAGTAGACAAGATGTACCAATCAATATCATATTGTTGCCTGCATAGCATAAATTGTTGTATTTACTATTTATTCATTTCAGCTTTACTCCAGAAGCATTAGGTATGCAAGCAAGTACTGCCTTGGTGTGGTTGGTGATAGAAATACTAGCTGTTGTACTGTCACTTTACATAATGAATATACAGACTGGTTTGAGAACCCTGGATCTCATAGCTTTTAGTGGATACAAATATGTAGGGTAAGTCAATGCCTATTTGAGGTAGTTTGTGATTTATTGTGAGAGTTTAGAATAAAATCATATGTGATGACACAACATGAGTAAATGAGGGACAATGAGGCACACAATACACATCAAAATTGAGTTATTTACATCATGATAATATGTAAAGCTTAGTTGACATTTTGGTACCAAGGTCAATGATGTATCTTATTCTTGACCAATGTTATTGATTATTGAAAATCACTTCGGTCTCAAAACATCAAATACAAACTTATGTGGCAATCTTTGGGGCCTTGTGTACAAGGTCAAGTTATGGACATTTAAAGTTTTGGTTTTGTTAACACCCCACTGTTGCCCTGGAATTATCTGTTGAATAATGCCCTGAATAGTGAACCCTTGCATCCTGAATGGGGGAGAGGACCTATGTTGTATGATGGTTGATGGTGTCAACATTTGTATTTGTTAGCACTTAACCTGTTAAACCCATCCCCAGATGAAAACTCTAATCATTAATAAAAACTGACCTTCATTTCCATTAATTGTTCTACATATGGTTTTAATTATTCAAAGTGATATCAAAAGCAACTTTATGTCTTTGCTTTCCAATTGCAGAATGATTGTTTGTTTACTGGCTCAAATTATGATTGGCTCGCTGGGATATTGGGTTGCCTTTTTGTACACAAGTGTTGCTATAGTCTTCTTTTTGGTAAGTAAAATGTGCTCCATCAAAACAATGGCAGTTGCCTACAGTAACATCAAGGTGACTGTTATATTCAGTATTTAATAAATGGGAGAAGTGTACATTTACATTTTCAGAATCAGCCATATTGAAACAACATTTTGTGTAGTTTAACATATTTTTGGGGTCCTTTTCATAGACCAGAAACAACAATTAAGTGGTTCGCCATACACTTATGGGATATGATCAAAGCTGGAAAAATAAAACAAACCAACAGCAACAAAACAAAAAAGCAATATTGAAAGTTGCACCAAAATTTCCACATTTGTAGTTATACAGGGTGAGTAAAAAAAAAGTGTACTCAAAGTAAAATAATTATTAAAAATATTTGTTATCAGAATATGAAGGCAAGTTAGGCAACTAAATATATGCGACAATATATGCATTTATTCTATAACATCAGCAAAAAGAATCATGACATTTCATGGTACTGTTTACCAGATATGACTATTTTTAAGTTATTATAAGTTACTGCATTTTGAAACAGAATTAGTGAACAAGTGGATTCAAGCATGGTACACAATAAGTAACCAATCAAGACAAATCAAACATTTGCCCGTATTCATTTAACCATTAAATGCGAAATAAGTACAAAACAATTTTATTATTACACGAATTTAGCAACAACAACAACAACCAATTTGGCTTTTGTGATAGTCAAACTCAGCTTGGACTAGTGTGCGGACTGTTTTCAATAGTGGAATTCAATAGATCTTATAGAGAAAATATCGCAAATCTTGTTTGGTTTATAAAATGTTCACTTTTACGCAAATTAGCATAAAATATGTTTACCACAACCAATTTCAACCTACTTAAATTCTTTGGAAAGCTAATAAGATAACCTGTCTGCCTCAATAAAAAGGCAGACAGGTTATCGCCAAAGTTGATAACACTTTTTTTTACTCACCCTGCCTGTATAATGAAATAATAGAAACAAGAAAGCAACATGGAAAATGTATTCCTTTTGGTACTGCAATACATTATTTTACACATTTTGAACCAGGGAAGGTGCAGCTTTTCACTGTTCCTTATATAGATAACTCTGTAAGTCTTTGTTTATTATGTACTAACAGTTTGCTGCTATGGGGTGGGAGAGCCTACAATATTGCCCACTGTAACAGTTATATTTTTTTGTGAATTTTCCCAGTTGTGGTAGCCTAAATATGTGGATAAGATTTGTAACTCAGAATTGATACGTTAATGCCTTGAGCATAGATATCTCTTTGTTAATTATGTACTAACAATGCTCAAGGAATTTTTAACCTGTAACGAAATAGAAGACACTAATTACTAATCCGCAATATATTAGCATAACATAATCCTCTGATATGGACATGCAGTTTGAACTTGCAAATTCATTAGAAATCTCAAAATGCATGTCCACATCAAAATAACTAACTCCGATCTCCATTTTATATCCACATGTTAATTGGAATCTGTTTTCTACACTCGTAGGTTCGTAATTTAAAGTTGATCATCCTACCAGAGTCGCATCCCGACAGCATCGGTCATGGCAACAAGCGGAGGATGTACGTCTTGCTCCTCATCGCCATCCTCCAACCACTGTTCATCTTTTGGCTTACAAGACATCTTAGCACAGAGGTTGTCAAGGAATCAAAGAAATGGTGATTGTGATGACAAAAACAATTGCAAAATAAGTGGCATACAGAATGCAGACAGAACCGTGAATGGAACATGTGATGGGTTTTCGTTTTGCAGGTTAAGGTTGTTAAGGCTACAATAGACTCTGATACAACCATTATTATTGGTGCTCATTAGTCTGTATGTAGTTGTTATAAGTAACCACCAGTACATCAAACGGTACAGCTAAGCTGAAGATTGATTCAGAACACTGTTGGCATTGCAGGAGGCATGTTTGTTATAGCAGATGTTTGATGTTAATCTCTGTGTGGTTAAATACTTTTGAAAGGCTGGCATTCAAATGGAATATGAAAATGGCCTATTGTAGTACAAAAGCAACAATTGCAGTCAATATGAACGAATAAAAAAACAACTCACAATTTGCTGTCCAGCTGGAAAAAAGCAAACTTTTGGTGAAGCTAAAAACAAGCCAACAAGTTAAAGCTCTGTTGGGGGCGTTGTTTTTGTTCCACATTTTTTGAAAAACCGAATTTCAGAGGAAATAAAAAGGGAAATTAAAAAAAAATAGGATATTTGAATTGATTTTGGGTAACATTTCCAGTACTTTTCTTTTACTTTTTTAAATTGTCTGTCAAAAATACATAGTCCAACTGGCCAAAAATGAAGAAACAAATTATGGAAACTCAATTTTTGGGGTTCAATTTCAAACTCTCCCATTGTACCTACCTTAAAGCTGTAATAACAGCTTGAATTTGGCAAAATACCTCCCACACAGTAAAAATTAGGGTTCTCATATGGGCTTTTTCTTGATCAAGTTTGATGAGAATAACACATCGCTGTCTTAGGTCTCCTTTTTATTTTCTTGTTTGGAACACTCAATACTTGGAAGCTTGTTCTTCTCAGGGGGGGGGCATGATTGATTTTTCATGTACAACATAAATAAACCGTTTTAAATTTGCTATATTCAGATTTCTTACATAAACCTACACATAAATCACTTTGCACATTCCCATTTCCATGCTATAGCTCAAAAGTAAGCGAACAACGCAACATTTAATGTAGTACGAAAAGTTTTGGAATACGAAAATGCAGTTTTTTGCAAATTGTGTCCATGGTCGTCTTAAATGCAACATCATCAATTATAGAGGTAATGTCATGTATTCTTATGGTGTATTATTGATGGATCCATTGTGTAAAAACAAATAATCCTGTAAGTGGATTTAGTTGTAGAATAGTATAGTACCATTATCTTAGATTATAAAACCAAAGTTTATTTTTATGTTTAATGATATATAGTTATTTATAAGCGAGGCAGAGAACTAAAAACTACTACTTTTAGTCCCAACTTTTGTTGGGTGTTTTGGGGTTTTTTCATGCGGGCAGTTCAAAGTTACTAAGTACATGCATGCGATCCTTTTTACATTTTTGTTATGGCAGTAGCATATTTTGCAGGGTTCGCAGGTTGTTGCCGCAGGCGGTTAAAACCATGGTTTAACTTTAAACCACAGTTTTAACCATCTGGCAAAAATACCTGTTTGCCACGTAAAGTGGCAAAAATGGCAAAAACTTAACAGATGTAGTGGCAAAATGCAAAAAATTGGTGAATTCATCTCAAAAGCCAATGGAAAGTATAAATATTTTTTCTGGGTGTATTATAACTTTAAAAGATATGTAAAACATTAATAGATTGTTAGTTTGCTGGCAGTTGCTATGGCAAGCTCTTTCCTTTCCAATGGTACCAGTACATTTGACTCAAGTTTGTTATATAATTTTCATGTATTTGTTTTCAATTTTAGGGACTTGGTGAAACCAAATGTTGGCTGAAATGATTCACTAAAATATGTGTTTTCTGATGTATTATTAATATGTTCCTAGTGATGTATGGGATTTTCCTAGTATTTGCCACTTTTTGCCGGCAAAAACTGGCAAAAATAGGTTTTCGCCCTTTTTGCCGGCAAAAATGGCAAAAACTGAACCCTTATATTTTGTAAGATATTAGGGTCTATATAATAATGCAAATATTGAATGATCATGATGAGAATGGTGAAATAATATCCCAAGATCATGTGCACCATTGTCTGAGGGCATGTTCATTATATTTCATCAGGTACCAAATACCAGAGGATATATCTCCACCATTCTCAAATAACATAAGTATCCAATGTTTGTTTTATAATACCTCATACTTAGAACAAACTTGATGACAGACTTGTGCAGTGCCCATTTTTTCTGCTAGTGCACATCAGCCGAGGTAGTATTCACGGCAAACAAGAACCTTTAACAATTTCAATGGCCAGGTCTTAAAGATATTCCTGTAAGCTGTGACAACTATATATATAGTGCAAATCACAATGCCTTGTACTGTTTCAGAACATACGGATGCATGCGTGCCAGACTATACCCCAAGTGAATCACACAATGGCATAGTAAGCATTGAACATCACATGTGTATCATGTTCAGGATGTTTTGGTCCAAGGGATTCCGTATCTGACGATAATGTCACAATCTGCTCATCTTACACCAGCCATTCTGCAATATTGGTCTGTTCACTCAATTCAATAATAAACAAACCTGGATAAGCAGTAATTGCTTTCTGATTGTTGTGATGACCACTTCTGATTTGAAAACCATTACTGGTGACAGTCGTTAGTTGATCCTATTGACTGTTACTTTGTCTCTGATAATCTTAATGTAGTAAAATCTATTTCATGTCCCATGACTTATTTTCAACCAGATAAACCAAATCTGTGTTATCGTGTGTATGAGGTATATAATATCAAAGATGCTCCTTGTATAATGAATCATATTAATTCATAATAATGTGAACGGCATTGTGAGTGTCTTGTTTAGCAATTAGCAATTGTAATTTGTTTTGTGCCTTGCACTCAATAGAGATGAAACATATCTGGAAAAGGGGCCAAAGTCTGGATTTGTTTTTCCTTTTTTTTAATGTGATTGCAATTTTCATGAAATCAAGGTGTTCAAGGTACCAATTGAAAAGAGAAACGAAAAGGGTGTTAATGGTGTGACCAGTGCCACCAGACCTATGCTGGTTCCCTGCATCAAAATAATGCTTACAAAAAATCCATATATGGAAAGGTTATTTTCTGATTTCTGATTTCAATGCGTATCTCATCACAAACTTGGGAATACAAATGATATTTAGTCTTGTGCTTCAATAGCAAAAAATATGGAAGGTACTGACTGACTCATGTGCTGCTCCACATGTATCTCAACGCTAAAGATGTCATTTATTAGCAATAAATACACGCAAGTGATAACAAATCTCAAATGGAAGCCAAGTGGTATTTCTGCCTCTTTATTTCTATAATACAGAAAGAATATAAACATTTCAACAAATAAAATATGGAATCTTGGCAAATGTTTAACAGTATATTTTTATGAATCATGATCAAATCAAATAATTTTCGATTGTTTTGAAACATTCTAATGTGTGCAATACTTCTGGGGAATTAAAGACACAATTCTGTAGTGCAAGGATGCAATGAATCCGATAAATGTAAAATGACTTTGTAAACACTTTGATACATGTAAGTGACCAAACTCACGCTCTTTTCAACACTATATCAAGGTGTGTGGTTGTACATTTGTTGTTATGCAATACAATTTGTCATCTGACTCTGCATTCAGCTAACTGCTGGGCATAACATAGAGGTAGAGATATTGTTGGTTGATTATAGAGGCATGTGAATTACAGGGCATCTAAAAAAAAAGGTGCACATGTTTACCAAACTTATTGACCATGAACTTCTAGAATTTGGTGTAACAATTGTATACATATTGATAGACTAAACGCTTAGCTTTCATATGCCGTTTATTTCATCTGATTTGGTTTTGTCAATTTTGAGATATGACCAATTAAAGGTAGATGACCCGATCACATTTTCATAGCCCAGATTTTTCTCAAACATATGGAGATTTTCATATCATATGAAAGATCATATTTTTCTGATTAATATACTGAAATTTGACGGTCCAAATCAGTATGATTACGAAGAAATCGGTGAAATAACATCGAATTACTGCGAAAGGTGGTAACCATCAATATAGTTTGTGTACAACTCAATGGGCACATTTCACGGCATCTTGTGCGTCTAAAATAAGAACCATTAGAGTTATGCAACTCAAACTTTGGAATATGACTTTTTTGAGGATGACCTTTCATGTCGAATAGAAAACTTCAAGTTGAAAATCGGAACATCTACCTTTTACTAAAGCTACCTTAAATCGACATGGTGCCACTTTCACAGAAAGAATGCTTAAGATGAGCATTTAAATCCTCGTTTAAATATTCAGGGTCGGCGATGTATTTAGGGTCGGTCGGGTTACACCAATCAAACTCTTTTAGGGAGGGTGGTCGCCAATTGAGCTAAAACACAAAGAACAGTGACCTAGGGTGTGTAGGTGATCGCTTTTACATCCCCTGCCCTCATTTTGACGAAAACAAATTGAGGGTGCCACCTTACCCGGGGGTAGGGTAAGCCATCAAAGTCCGATAGTAGGGGGTGCCACCTTACAATTATTTTAAATCGCCATTTTGAAAAATATTTTAATTGTATGGTCCTGGATATTATAGCATAGGCCTATGTTAGAAACACCATTTCCCTCACTTAAAAGCAAAAAAACTGGTGAAATTCCGATATTTGGAACTTTTTTGGCGAAGATTTCTATTTTGGCCTATATTTCACTGTCCAGCGAATACGGCGGGATTTTGAGGTCGGCCATGTTTGGTGACTGACGTCATTGTGACATTATGCGTGAGATATTTGTACTTGTTTTGGCATGTGTGGATAGAGAAAACCTATAGCTATACCATAGTATCCAAATAAGCATACTCTGCATTTCGGATTTTTTTTTTTTTTTAGGGGGTGGCTATTCATTGCAAAGTGGCACAACGTCGATTTTAGGTAGCTTTAGTTAATTGGTCATATCTCAAGATTGACAAAACCAAATCAGATGAAATAAACAGCAGTGGCGTAGCTAGGATTTTTTTCAGGGGGGGGGGGGCAAGATTTCTAAAATTTTCATAAAAGGTTGCCCCAATTTTTTTTCTAGTCACTTACCTCGTGAATTTCACGTTAGTGTGGGGGGGGGGTGAAGTTAAAAAAATTCCCATAATCCAAAAAAAGAAATCGCACAAGTCATAACAAATCGCACAGTAAATGTACTACATGACCAATTTCTCTTCCCCATTTTCCCGCTTCTCCATCCCCATTTTAGGTGTCCGGGGGGGCAGTCTGCCCCCCCCCCCCCCCCCCCCCCGCTGGCTACGCTACTGATAAACAGCATATGAAAGCTAAGCGTTTAGTCTGTCAATATGTATACAATTGTTACACCAAATTCTAGAAGTTCATGGTCGATAAGTTGGGTAAACATGTGCATGTGGGTTTTTTTGAGACACCCTGTACTGTGTAAGACAAACATTTCAGTATTTTTGAATCCCTCACAATTGAATAAACATCAGCAAGATAATTAAATAGATCTCCCATCTGAGAATAAAGCATTCAGACAGCGAATGTGATAAAATACCTAATGCCATTCACCTTTACACGGGTCTGACAATAGCGTGTAGAGCCTTGATCTGGTACCACAATGAATGAGACTATTCCATAAATTTGTTGAATTAGTTGGACTCAGCACAATATGACTGGTCATGCAGTGAGACATTGAAATATTAGATAACACTCTCATTCAATTGGATTCCTGCTCAAGGTTATACCCGCTAATGGTAGTCCGTGCAAAGACCCTCTAGTTCGTTCATCTAACCAATAATATTCCCATGACCGCAACCTTTTAAATCAAAACTGAATCCCAGCACTCACTTGCTATGCTACATGTACATTGATCACCCATGCTATGACATCACAGCATAGAGTTAGATGTAGACCAGGAAAATTGGTGAGATGGCTAGAGCTAGACCTATGTGATAAGTAAATGCCAACATAGCTGTGTTCTTTTATGCTGTCCATTAAAAAACACAAGGTTTATAAGTTTTTCACAGATAATAGATCAGTATGAACATGCACTTCTCAGTTGAACAAAATAATCAATAACCACTAAGGTATATCATCAAAATACTACAATAACTTTGAATATTATATGCAATTCAACAACATACCTTAAGTAACAATAAGCAAAGCATTGTTAATTTGAGATAAACAGTCATACATACACACATTATTTTACAACATCTTTTCCGATTTAAATTGGCATCTGATGTACTCTAACAACATATCGGTATGACAATGAATTAAGGGTGCAATAGTATGTGTAACAATACAATGCACATTATCACGGTAGCATGGCACGTGCCATATTGTAGGCCTAATAAAACAATAACATCGTATCCAATGAGTCTTCTTCACAATGGTGGCAGCGGTGGGAAAAGGCTTTGTATTATACTATTTTCAGAGAGGGTGCTCACACTGTTTTAATGGTCACCAAAGGCTAGGTATTGATATGACTTCAACAATTATTTCATTGCATCTTTTCTATTGAGAAAGAGTATTTAACACCATGAGATTCATAACTATAATTTGACAATTCGCTAAATTCAGTAAATTCTCCTAATGTACCTCCACTCGATTTAGCTGGTATTTCAGTCTCACATGTATCACTCATAACAGAGAGTATAACACTATTCTTGTGAAAGAAGAAGAATGTAACTCTCAAAAGTAAACTACCAGGCAGACTATCACTCAAATAACTTGTGCCATATCCATACTCTCGTGAACTATATGGCAATCTGACATGGTACTTGGCGGAGTTAGGACTCTTTCCAAACGTCCATGGGTAATATGACGGTTCAGCTGACTCGGCCCACTCACACTTGGGTTCCAAATTAACAGTACCTTTCCCCTCAAAGCGTACAGATTTTAAAGAGTTTGTGATAGTTGAATAGTAGCGCTGAAAAATTGCTGGTTCATTCTTTCCTTCCGGATATTTCTCCTTCACTGCTACATATCGAAATGCATAATATAGATATGGTTTGAGCAGGTATTGAGTCAAGCGTTTCGAATCAGTGACCAATGTAGATTCCTCAACTTGACATAATTCCTCCACAGTCATGTTCTTAAATTGAATATAAGGAATAAGAGTAGCAACCATATCAGATGTAACGTCTTCTTGACCCCTCAACCACGCCTCCATTGCTTGATACACTTTGTACTCCCCAGAAACAACAATATCTGGTCTTTTCAATATTGCTAAGAACTGCTTGTGGGACAAATAATGCCATTGTGGAAGAATGAATGCCTTTTCCAAATTGAAGCATAACACACTATAGCATCTCATCAACAGGACATGCATGTCCATTTGCTCTGCAAAGGGTAGCCACTCTAAGACTCTGTTTAGGTCAGCTTTTTTGATAAGCACATCAATCATGAATGTTTCGCACATCTCTTTAAGCCCTGCTACATCATATTTATCCGCCAAGATCACTACAGATGTAATAGTCTTACTGTTGACACACACAGTGCCATCATTGAAATAACTTAGAAATGTCTCAAATACATCTTCGCAAGCCGGTGTTTCTTGAAGCTCGATAGCATCTGTTTTTCGCTCCTTCCAGTCACCATCAAACATACGCTGGAAGTAAGGGCTTGCCCGAGCTAATGTTGCTTTGTATGACGAGTAGTGTTTAGTGCCAACAACTAAGGTAATGTCAGCTGTGTCATCATTGGTCATTTGCTGTGACATCTGTCCTTGAGAAGCAACTTTGCCGTGGAGTTTCACCATCTCTTCATCATCCTCAGTTGAATTCTTAGCATCTTCCCGACTGATGTTGATGTTTCTGGCCATGGTCATATCTGAAATAAGCAAAGTATCCCAAAAATATAGTATGTTGTTTAGGCTATATTAAAAAAAAATTCATTTGTCTCAAAGCTCCTGCGCGCGTTAGTTAATTGATGCGCGTTTTTTAATTTTTTTAAAATTAAATAAAATATCCCAACATTTCACAGATTTTTCAGATTTCATTGATCACATCATTTTAAACACAAAAGGTCACTTTCACAAGGATTTCAATATTTTATATTTTAAATAACTTAAAACAAACTTTAAAAAAAACCGCATTCTACATTAGGTTTTTAGAAAAACTGAAGAGCTTTAATTGACAAAAAATATTTTTAATATAGCCTTAGTTCCCTACAGGTGGAAAGTTAATGACAGTAGGTTTTATGGTAGATGATAACTCACAAAACTACCTGCCTGACAGAAATTCCACCAGTCAGTGTAACACACTTGAATTTGACAAATTTACCTGCAAGTCAGTCAGGTACATTTGTATCTCTTCACACTTGCCTGAAGCAAAGGTGCGGATGTCCTGGTGCTATTTCCAGGCCAGCTGTGAGATACCTGCCCGACTGGCTGGTTGAAAAAAATCTGAAGTTCTAACCCTGTTGATCACCTTTAAGGCGACGAAAAAAGAAACCCTGTTTTATTTAAGGGAAAACGGACATGTCTCTCAGAACTGTCTTTTTTTTGTTTTCTTTTTCCCCCTTTCAAAATGACCAGAAAAAATCATAAAATATCTGTAAAAATGTTGTCATATTTTGACAAGCCAAAACATTTATTTGGGTCGGTATTCATTTGTACGTGAACATTTTGTTCACAGATTTCTACAAAAATGGGTTGGTCGGGTCCCCAGAACACTTTTTTTTTAATGTTTAACTTAATTTAAATGACAAAACAACATCATGCAAGAATATTATTTAATTCCTGTACAAACAAATACAACAATACATTTTTTTTGTCATACTGGTTTATTCAGTGATATCTTGGAGGCTGCTCCCTCAATTTTGATACAAACTGGGATTTGAACATTTTTATTAATTTATGATTACATGTATGAAACATCAGCCCTCTTTGTACAACAAAATATCAATTCAAATGTTCTGATCTACGGCTAGACCACAATTTCACACTATTAGTAGTTGGGGAGCATAAGGGTTTTCTGTTCCCGGTCCGAGGCTGACACATGGGAGTTATAATTATACCAAGCCTCAAAATGTTCTTTGAATTTGGTGAAATTTTAGAAATATTAAGTGGACATCCTTACCAACTTGGGTGGTTGATTGACATTTACCTTGATTCAGGGTAGAAGGTCACATGTGTTTCAATATGTTTTAAAACCACGCATGCTCCCCAGTTACAAAGGGCTTTAAACCAGTATTTATGTTTAAACAAAGCTCTATAAGGCCAAACAAAAAACCAAGTTTGTTTCCACTTTCCAATGTGCACGCATTTCACTGAGACGCTCTTAAATTCTTGCGCATTGAACAATACAGGAACAAATATTGTTAGGGCACCATCTTTTGTCGAAATTGTGTTTAACATGTTTCAAGATGGCGATTGGCCACATAATGGCAAACACAAAAGTGAAATTCCACAGCAAATATCACAATTTAGCGAGCATAAGAGTAACAAAAATGCACCATTTCAAGTGAATCTCCACTATGAATTTGAGCACACACAAAAAAAAAAAGCATTACGCATTTTGCTACTGGAAAGAAACTTTTTTTGTTTGGCTAATCAGTTACAATATAAATATGCTGGGCATAAAGGCTTGTTTTGTGATTTCATGAGTGGCAACAGCAAAAATGACCCTTATTAAAGGTATATTATGTGATCTTTCCAGGGAACGCCCTCAACATCGAAAAAAAAAGTGAAAGAAGATTTTCTTGCAGATTTACATTTCTGATCATAAATCGTACATACATTCCAAGTTACAGGGCGATACGATTCTTAATTACTTCAAAATCATTATTTAAGAGTGAAAATAAACTATCGGATAATCCGACAGTTTATTATTTTCACTCTAAATTCACTCTAAAACCATGATTTTGAGGTAATTAGGAACCGTATCGCTCTGTAACTTGGAATGTATGTATGATTTATGATCAGAAATGTAAATCTGCAAGAAAAACTACTTTCTAAAAAAAATAATGAATAGAGGGCGCTCTCTGGAAAAGATCACATAATATGCCTTTAATGGTAATCTTGAATTCCGAAGTAAATTATATTAACAAAACTAATTATTCAACACTACACAGGCATATATCCCTTAGTCTAGAGTGAATCGGATTTGATTTGGACCAGTTTGCACATTTTGTTGTGCCGCTCTAAATGGGTTGCTTTTTTGCAAAAATATCCTAAACATGGGATATGATTTGTGCTGGAAAACCATAAACATGTGTCCCAAATTGCCCAAAACACTCAGTCAAATCTGCAATATTTTGAGATAAAAGTGGGTCGATCATGATTTAAAATCTCCCCCTGTTAATTTCATATGATATGAGTGGTTAGGCTATATTAAAAAAAATCATTTGTCTCAAAGCTCCCGCGCGCGTTAGTTAATTGATGCGTGTTGGAAAAATAAAAGTTATGATATTTTTTTTCTTCAAAAAAATAAAATAAAATTTCACAGATTTTTCAGATTTTCATTGATCACATCATTTTAAATACAAAAGTTCACATTTACAAGGATTTCAATATTTTATAATTTTTTTTTTTAATAACCTTAAACAAAATTGCATTCCGCATTATAGGTTTTGAAAAACTGAAGAGCTTTCTTTGAGACAAAAGATTTTTTAATATAAGTAGCCTTATAACCCAGTTTTCCCAAATTCTAATTTCAAATTGTCAAATTACTGTAAAACTTGGACAATTTCAAGCTACATATATTTTCGCATTTTTCGCGCTCCAACCAGCTGCTGCGAAAATAAAAACACACAAATATATTTATTATGCTTTAATTTAAGTCGATATCATTCTGACTAAGTACGTACATGTATGTTCAGCAGTGGCGTAGCCAGAGGGGTGGGGGGCAATCGTCCAACCAAGATTTTGAGTCTGTCGATTGAGATTGGCACTGTCGGTTGATTTGACAAGGGGAATCATGGAATTATGGAATTATGGCGGTCAAATTAGTGCAAACATAGCAATTTTTTGCGTACTACGCATGTACAGTACAGCTCGAAATAGAATGGACACTGTCATTGCAATGATATTGCACTGACATTGCAATGATGCCTTGAGATGTAACCCGATTAGTGCAGTCATTGCAATGTATTGACATTGCAATGACATTGTCCATTCTATTTCGAGCTGTGCTGTACCATCACACTCTATGTCAAAATTGACATCATATTTGAGTTGCTTATACTAGCTCAAGAGCTTTTAAAAAAGGTATACTTTTACTATGATACCTGTAAATAGTTTTTCTGATGTGCGAGGATCTTCGTGACATGGGGAAGCCGGTTCACTTGTGCAAGATTTTGAATGTTATTATCAAACTTTCTTACTGAAGGGTACCTACCAAGGCAAATTACCGTCAAATTAAAGCTTTTGTTGAAAATGGTAGGCCTACCTTAAGTTCTGTGATAGCATGTTGCATTCTTGAATCATGGACAATTTTTTTGAAAAAGCTTTGGGGAGCCGAGGCACTGTTACAAATAAATAACAATTGTCGAACTGCAAATTGATATTTAACTAATATTTTGATTAATAATGCATATTTTCATTTTTCTCTTTAATGTATTATATTATATAAAGATGTAATGTAAGACATGTGAAATGTTAAAAATAACCCATTTATATACCACTAAAAGTTTACATTTCTTATTTTTTTACATACCGGTGCCTCGGCTCCCCTAAAGTTATTTTTCATAAAAGTGTCCATAATTCAAGAATGCAACATGAAACCACAAAACTTGGGGTACCATTTTAAAGTACTCAACAAAAGCTTTAATTTGATAGGTAATTTGCCTGGGTTAGTACCCTTCAGTAAGAAATTTTGATAAGAACGTTCGAAATCTTGCACAAGCGAACCGGCTCCCTCATATTAGCTGCCCAACTCAAAACACATGGCCATAAGTAATAACAGTAAAAGAGAAAAACTAAAAATTTCATAGGAAAACAGATAGCTCTTTTTGTTCAAAGTTTTTTTCAAAAAATTTAGTGTGATTTGCGACCAGTCTATCACGCTGATTTCATTTTGTCGCTGTACAGCCACAGAATCCTCTAGTTCCTTAATTACAGATATATTTTTACAGGCCTTTAAAATAAAAAAGTAGCTTCATTTTGTCCCGTCTGTCACGCTGGAAATGGCCACTTGTCAAAATCATGCTTAGGGAGTTAGGGTTAAACTATTTGTTTGTTATATACATTTCTTAATTAATCTACAGGGTGTCCCAAAATGATTAATACAGTGCTTAAAAAAGTATCAAAATATAAAAACCACATTGCAATCCAAGTCTATGCCTGCAATATAACAGGCCAAGTCTATGCCTGCAATATAACAGGCCAAGTCTATGCCTGCAATATAACAGGCCAAGTCTATGCCTGCAATATAACAGGCCAAGTCTATGCCTGCAATATAACAGGGGAACAGGTTTCCTATTTACTCCATTAACGTCATCAAAATATCTTTATCCGTTCGGCATGATGAGTCCTGATACATTATTGAAAATGTTTTCACTTTCAGCGTATTCCCATGAAACTCACACTAAACTTAAAAACAATTGCTAAAGAAAGTGATATGAATGATATAAATCACTCAAGCAGAAAAATTCTTTCACACACCATTCAAATATTGTGTCATTAAACATCACCAATAGTTGATATCTACATGTATTAACGTTGTAGTGGAAATCAAAAGAGGACACATCAAATTACCTGCATATCATGTAAATTGTGCTTTGTGCCAAACATGGGCAATTATTTTATGAGTTTCAAAATGAGGTAATTTTGGTGAAACTTGGAATCTACTATTTTTACAATAGAGTCCATAATTTCTGTTAGAAACGTCCGATTTAAAAAATGCAAAATTCCCTCAGAAAGCAAATGTGTTGATGTTAAAATGTTAAGCACTTTGACCAATAACAATGGTATTCATAGTTAAATAAATGTACCTATTAATTTCCGGTATAAATCATTCTGGGACACCCTGTATATATGACTTAAGTTTGCTCTAGACTGAATGAGTATAGAATGTCATGTGGCACAAATTCTCTCCCATTGCTAGATTTAGAAGAATAACCAAAGTCTGGAAACAAAACCAGTTTACCCCCATTTGACCTGGGTATCATTGTGTTAGCGGTGTGGCTGAACACATGGTGTACCACACCATCTGCATCACGGAACAGAAGTTGCAATTTCACCTCGATGCTTCCACGAATTCTGTTATAGAGGGCGTATGTTGAACCACGATTTGGGTGGCTTACTCTTGGCAGCCTGATGTGATATTGACCTGTAACGTCATCTTTTGCCAGTTCCCAGGCATAATTATTGGGTTCAGCAGACCAGGTGCACTGGGGATGCAAATGGATATTTCCAACAAAATTCACTGCTTTAAAGGTTTCGCTAGTGTACCAGCGTTGACAGGTGGCTGGTTCACAGCTACCTTCAGGATACTTCTCCCTCACAGCGACATACCGAAAGGCCTCCAAGATGTATGGCTTCAGCAAATCTGTAGTGATACCATTTGCCAATTCAGACTGCTCTATCTGACACAGCTCTTGAACAGACATATTCTTGAATTGAATGTAGGGGCAGATTTTACGAACCATTTCCTCAATATTCTTGTTAGACAGAAGCCATTTTTGAATTCCCAGGTATACATTGTACTCACTGGGTACAACCATGTCTGATCTTTTCAAAAGCTCTAGGATCTGTGGCAAAGATAGGGTAAGCCAACCTGGAAATGATGACGCTTTTTCAAAATTGCAACATATGATATCGTAGCATCTTTGCGAAAGGGAATCCAACCTCATGAGCTCTGCGAAGCTTAACCATGCTAATGCTCCCTCTATATCAGCTCCATTAATCATCTGTGTCATGAACATTGTACAATGGTTTTTGAGATCAAGAACGTCATACTTATCAGCTAGGGTCACCATGGGAACAACAGTTTTTCTACTCACAGATACTGTCCCATTATAAAAGTACTTTAAGAACATCTCAAAGACTTCCTCACAAGCTGGGGTCTCTTCAAGCTTTATGTCCGTACCTTTCCCCTCCATCCAATCGCCCCCGAAGAACATACGTTGAAAAAATGTGCTTGATGCAACTAGGATGGTCTTGTGTGCAGGAAAGCGTTTATCTCCAACAACCAAAGTCACATCTGCGTAGGTAGAGTCTTTAAATAACTTGGTAAAGTTCTCCAACAGACCATTTTTACAGTCCAAAACTTCTGATGGCTCCAATGCTACAATAACAATACCATCACCACCTTCCACGTCCATGCTGTTTTCCATGTTGATCTATTTGAAACCTGTTTTATGTTTTAAATAAACAAATAAGTAAAATAAGAATTTTGTTTTGATGTAAAACAGCCACACTATCTGCTTTTGTAACCTGCGACATCACTTTGAACATGGAATAAATAAATAAATAAATAAATGCAGAATATCAGTTGGGGGTTTTAAAATCATTTAAACCTGCAGAAATGTTGGATTTTAAAGTCAAAGTTGCCTGAAATTAGTTTCATTTGGTCTGAAAATACCAATTTAATTTCTATAAAGCTAAAGGGGCAGACTGCCCCCCCCCCCCCCCCCCCCAACAGGGAAGAACAGCTCAAACTACCGGACTAAAATGTGGAAGTGATTTTTGTTTTGTTGTAAATATAATTTGTGGGGAGGGGACGAGTGAGGCTGGCTGAGACTAACTTTTGTTTTACAATGTTGAAACGTAGAAGAAATGTTCGCGAAGCGTGTCAAAAATGTCAGTATGTTAATAAGTCAACTGTATGCGCGCGAAGCGTGGAAAATCTTTACAGTCTTCTAACTATAATTTTTCTTTGACCCTCCTATCAAGGGCTATATTTTCTGTGTAAAAAAACCCCATAACCCCCCCCCCGGATATTTGGGACCCCCCTCCCCCTACCGAAGAAAATGACAGCCCCTGCCCCCCCCCCCCCCCCCACCCCACCCCCCATTTATGCATTTTTAAAATAATATTAATTTAAAGTAATTTACGTAGATTTAAAGAAATGTATGAACACATGTTGATACATATTATGCGATCTTTTGCAGGGCACCCTCTATCCTTAATTTTTACTTTGAAAAGCAGATTTGCATTTCTGGACATAAATCATAAAGATCTTCCAAGTTACAGAGCGATACTATTCCTAATTACTTCAAAATCATGGTTTGAATAGGTTGAAATCAGCGTTCAATTTCCAGCATTTGTTTTGTGTAGCAAAAAGTGTGATGCACTATTAGTTTTGTGTAGCAACTCACAAATTTTGTATAGCACTTTTTTTTCCTAGTAACAAAATTAATATTTCATCAACTTTTCACGTTCTACATAATCTGGCATGCGCACGTAACACGGTTCAAAAACGCATGTATAACCCGTGTCCCGTAAGCAAAATACAGGATACGTAACGTGTACACGATCTAGATTTTACAATTTGAACTAACACATTTTAGTAATAAAAAACAAGGAAATACAGGCATTATTTCGCTCATGAGTCACGATTAGTGCTGTTATCAAGATTTTTTTTCATGTCGACATGTTGCTATTTTAGAATCTCGATATCGACATGATGTCGACATATGATGCAAATACCAAGCCGATTTTCCCGCAAATTAATGTCCGCGATAGTAAGCCTATAGAATATTACCGCAGATCGATCGAAAATATCGCTAAGTCAATGTACACAAGTTAAAATTCCTTTAGTATAATACGCCACGATCATTAATTCGCCGATTTTCTACATTCTTTTATTACAAAATCATTTTGAAACAATGTCAAACTTTTATAAAAATCACTTTGCCGATAATTTTTTTCTTAAATCATTACGGACGATTTAATGTCAATTATATCGACATCCCAAAGTTGATATAGACATGTCGGGATAATAGCCGATATCGACATAATGTCGACATCGTCCATGTCAGCCCTAGTCACGATAAATTTCATAATTGTTTACATCTTCTTACGATCGCGCGCCTTTTTGTTATGATTCCTTGTATCCGTGGTGCACCACCAGTTTTATTTCAAGTCATTTTTATTGGCTCCTTTTCGTAACACTCAGCGGCACGAGAACAAGACTAGCATCAGAAGTGACGTCCGCAGAAAACCAACAGAAAAATTCTGCGCACCTACGTGTAAAGCAATGGCAATTTTAACTCTAACGAAAACGAAATATTAACTTCCGATACATGTATACAGGATGTATCATACTTTTTCTAGTTATAAATTTGAGATGAAACTCAATCTTTTTACGTTTGGCTTTGATGGATCGTGATCAAATATCAAGTAGGGAATCTTCTTGCGTCACACTTTTAGCAACACATTTGTGAAATTGAATCGCAATACTTCAAAAGTGTGGCGCATATTTCGCGATGCGACACCGGTTATCACGAACGCTGGTCTTTTTGGGTAAGCAATGAATCTTGGTTTCAAGGAGACTTGAACCCACGATCCTGTGCTTGATAGAAAACTCCCGACCGACGATCAGCGCGCTAGACCGCTCGGCCACCTCTACCTATATTATTTTCCTTCCTCTTTTCCTTTTCTTTGACTTCCCGATTTTTCGCTCAATTTTTTTGTCAGTAGGTCACTCCCTGACCCCCCCCCCCCCCCTCTGGCTACGCCACTGCTGCATAGGTAGGGATGTTCATATCATTGACTATAGAGGGCGACATTTTTTTTGAAAAAAGTTGACCAAAATATGTAGAAAACTCCATGTTTACCTCTTTTAAATCCAGCGGAAAAGTACGAAACAAGCTGGGTGTATTCACTGATGTCTAAATAACCCCACACACGCAACTGGACATCATGAAAGTAAACCCTTTTTTACCTAAAATGATTTAAAATGTGCATGACTTGCCCAGTTTTCAGCAATATGAGACAAACTACTTTTGGTTATAAACTATAACTTTTTTATTATTCAGCCTGCAGACAAGGTTGAACCATCATTTTTTATTGTAAAGTACTTTGTTTCCATGTATTCCATTTTCAAAGAGATAATTTTATTTTCAAAAAAGTACTACTTGTTTAATGCTCTTTTTTATATGCTTAGTAGAACTGGAATCGGTCACTTGATCACGGCCTTGGCTTAGTACACCGATTTCGAATTCGCGTACCTCTGCCGCCATCACTTCAGTGACCGATATCAGTTCTAACTTCTAGACTAGCTTTGTACATGTTGTATTATTATTATTATTATTATTAACGCAGCGCAGTTTCATGCGCAACAGCTTGTGTAGCATTTTTAATTATTGTGGAATGTCACAATAACAAATTGCATCGGATTTTGGAAACTTCACAAGTGTATGATCCTGCCTAAATAAGCTTACTTGTATACATGTAATGTTTACGTAGGAAGGTTTTAAAAAAAACCTATTAAGTATTATGTGAACATTAATACATGTCATGAATCATAATAATTACACTACACTATGACTATGTCACTACAGCACTACACTTCACACTACGCAGTCTACAGACTACGGTAGTTCTAGTCAACAACAATGCAAACATACCTTGAATTCACTTTTTATAAAATAGAATAGAAAGAAACAGCATTTTTTTTCGACATGTCACACCTAGATTCGTGGCGTCAACACTCTTTCATAAATAATTTCGTCATCCAGCTGATCTGCTTTTTCATTCTCGTATTTACTGCATAGTTCCATTAATGCATCACACATTCCAAAGGTTACGCAAACTACGAATGAGGCTGATCGTAAAACATGATAATGCATGATGGGAACGTTCATATTTTGCGGGAAATCCCCATTGGGAAGTTTCTCAACCCAGGTTCTCAACAAGTTCCCTGTTTATACATGAAGCGTTTAATTTATTTCTACGGCGACATCTTTTCTCTGGATATTTACTGTCACTGTGGCACCGTCACTGTTATGTAATTGTGTTAGAACGTCAGACTGTAACTGAACTTCATTTTTTTCTATGTTTGGCATACAAGCTGTCTGTACCATGAAGGCAAAGAACCATGGCTGCCAGTTTTGGAAGGTTGTTGGCATTTTGTCTATTAGCATGTGTGTTTGTGTGGTATCTCCCACCTTGGTTTGGTCAAGAGTTGGCTTCTAGATTTGTAGGTGTTTTGTCTGCTGTCTGTTTAGCCTATGTTACCTCTGCATATGTGACACCCAATCCTAGTTTACCAGTTAAAGGCAAAGCTGTGCTAGTAACTGGGTGTGATACAGGTATGCAGGTTGGTTTTCTCTCAGGAAAAATAAAAATAAATACATGTTTAGCGTCCCCTCCCGCTTCCTTTTTGAGGTCTGCCTCAAATGTCTTTCTTTTTTTCATTTAATATTTCAGTCATAACTTTTTTGTTCAGGTGTTCAGAGTTTAGGATGTTTGTAACAGCTTTGTTTCTCTCTTTTATATAATGCATTTTAAACAAGTTTTGTGGTGACCAACCCCTCATAACCATGAAATAAAAACAATTTAAAGAGGCCTCCTCTTTCGGTTTCACAAAGTTTGTCGCTAATCAGAACGATTTTGCTCCAAAAAGTGCAAAAAATAAAAAATAAAAAATAAAAAGGGCCTCCTTCCTTTTTTTGAAAAAGTCAGGACGCTAAACATGTTAATTTTTTTATCGAACTGGCTATTCCCAGTACGATACTGCGAATTATAACAGTTTGTCTACTATTCGCAGTACGGTTCATAGCCAATCACAAATCACCCGGAAAATACCCGGATGTCGTTTGTTCTATCCCTCATGCTTTCACTTTATAGTTATTAAAATTTGCAAATATACAATGCTTTGGACACTGGCACTTCAGAGAAATTACTTTTACTTAAATATTGACTTCTTCTCACCCACTTCCAATTGCATTCGTTAGTGATGGTGACAAGGGAGACTTTTACACATATTGATGTAATTGTAATTCCAGAAGTTTGTTTTGCTGAAATTGATTAAAATATTTATTCTATCCAGAATCCGGAACATTTTTGTTTTATATTTCGCACAAGCTTTGACAATCAATGTGTTGTCCATACTAATTTAGGCCAAAATTAAACTGATTTGGTTGCCCTCCCGCGCCAACTTTTTGGGAACTGAGTTTACCCCTCTCAACTACTAACCTAAGACCCTAACTTTTTTAAAGCCAAAATCTATTCTAATAAGAGGCGTCTTAGGTTAGTAGTTTACCCCCTCTCAACTACTATGAGACCCTAACTCTTTTGGCACCAACATCGATTCTAATGACATTTAAGAGGGGGGGGGGGGGGGGGGGGGGGGTTAGTAGTCCCCCCCCCCCCCCCCCCCCCCCCCCTCTCAACTACTAACCTGAGACACTTACTCTTTTGGCACCAAAATCAATTATAATGACATTTAAGACTGGGGGGTCTTAAATAGTAGTTTACCCCCCTTTCAACTAACCTAAGACCCTAACTTTTTTGGCGCAAAATCGATTAGGTTACCGTTATAGTAGTTTATACCCCGGGTTTATACCTTCTCTCAACTACTAACCTTTTTGGCGCCAACATTGATTTGAATGACATAAATACCCAAAATAGAGTCTCTGTTCTGACTCATTTCATTAAAAAAAACACCTTTCTGTACACATTTATAGTTTAAAAGTTACAATGCTTGATAAATTTGGCGCCAAAAAGGATTGAAAGGGGACATTAAAGGTATATGTTCCGATCACTTCTTTTGGGCTAGGATTTTTTTTTCACATCAAGGTATTTTGATACCAGTAGAATCCCCATATTTTTCTCATTATGTCTGAAAAATCTTAGGGGCCAGAAATGTTCCATTTAGAAATTATAGGCTAAAATGTGGTGAATTACTGCCTAAGGTGGTTAACCACCAGCCAGTTTGTGTACTACTCAATGGGCAAATTTTGTGTGACCTTGTGCTTCTAAAATAAGAGCCATTGGAGTTATGCAAAAATTGCAACTCAAACTTTGGAATGCTACAATTTTAAGGATGTCCTTTCATGTAAAATAGAAAACATCGAGTTGATAATCGGGCCAGCAATCAGAACATTTACCTTTAAAAACATTAAAAAATTCATTTTAAACTATTGCACTGTCGTACTGCGAATAAGCTGGCAACCCCTTCTTGTTCGCAGTATCGTACTGCGAATAAGCTAGCAACCCCTTCTTATCCGCAGTATCGTACTTCGAATAAGCTGGCATCCCCTCTTATCCGCAGTATCGTACTGCGAATAAGATGATCAACCCTTCTTATCCGCAGTATCGTACTGCGAATAAGCAGGCAACCCCGTCTTATCCGCAGTATCGTACTGCGAATAGACCCTTCCTTTTTTTATTTGGCCTTAATCATCATCATCATGATTTATCTGCAGGTCTGATTCATATTGAATTCACACATATGTGACGTGTTCTACCGAAACTAGACACAATTGGGCAAGATATCAAAATTGAGTTAGTAATTGATTATTAATAATAATATTAATAACACTGCAAATTATGCGCGTTTACTTTTGGACAAACTAAACGTAAACTCAAAGGTAAACGTAATACTAAACACTTATGTGAGTTTAACATCTAAGCTGTTTTCCACCCAGCCTCTAATCAATAACTGTCCCATTATATCACAGATGGTTGAAACATTGATGATATTCACTCACTTTCAGTGGCGTAACAGAGGTTGGTTGTCAGGGGGGGCACAGCCAAAAAAAATCCTGGTTAGAATAATTCCGTCCCGGAATTTTTCGTAAAAGGTTGCCCCAAATTTTTTCCCAGTCAGTCACCTCGTGAATTTCACGTAAGTGGGGGGGGGGGGTCGCAGGGTCAAAAAAATTCGCACGATTACAAAATTTTACACGGTCACAAAATTTCGCACGGTCACAAAATTTCGCACGGTCACAAATTGTTGACTGTTGTGCTTTTTGTACTGCGAAATTTTCTTTCTTTCTTTCTTTCCCATTCTTCTTTTCTTTCTTTCCCCTTTTTTCTCCTTTTCCTTTTTCTTTTTCCTCCCTTTTTCCTTTCTTTCTCTCTTTTCTTTCCCTTTCCCCCTTCATTACCTCTTTTCCCTTCCTCCCATTTTTCCTGGTGGGTAGGTTTGAATTTCCTGCTGAGCACCTTCAGTGGGGGGCACTGTGCCCCCCTGCCCCCCCCCCCCCCCGGCTGTTACGCCACTGCTCACTTTGCGTGCTTTGAGGTCAATTGGGTGCAAAATGCAAGAAACGTTTAGTTTTGCGTTTACTTTGTGTTAAGAATTGCATTTACTTTTGTGTTTAGAATTGCATTTACTTTTTAATTTACTTTTAGTTTGTCCAAAAGTAAACGCTCATAATTTGCAGTGTAAAGTAGAGATCTTCAGCATTACAATGGTATTTTCTTTTTTTTAATCGGACTTCCCAAAGCGAAGTTAAATCATTTTCAAGTTCGTCTTCATGAAAACTCCAAACTGAGATCGCCCTTTTGACGTACTTACAATGTACTTTAAAAAGATTTTTAAAAATAATAATTTCATTTTTTTTTTTTTTCATTTTTTTTATTTTTTTTAAATCTGACTGAAACTTTCACAATAATGGTTATAAACACTCTAAAGATTAATTATTTACAACAAACTTAAATTCCCAAAATATCACCCCAATTGGGTTTTGGGCTATTTCTCAGTTTGGAGCTCTGCCCAATTCCGTCTAGTTTTGGTAGAACACGTCACATTAAGCTATTTAATTTTAAAGGCTTCACAAAATGAAGTTTCGACTCGAGGCCATATGTGCACGAGGAGATAAAGGTGGCTCTGGGCCATGTATTCTGAACTGTTTGCACTGATAAGGTGGAGTCGTGACCTTTGCTTCACAAAATACTATTTTCTTTTAAGAAAGACCTAAATAAACTCTGGGGTATAACATCATGAGTTTAGTTCTAGGTTTGATTAAACAATTATTATTACCACCACCAGTTTGTCCAGAGTCTACATTTTGGGGAGATGGTGGATGGTCCTGTATTAGCATGTAGCCAGCTGGGCTGGTGATACGGCCTCGCCCTAACAGGTGACAACAGGCAGCTCCTGGTAGATTTAGTTCCAAAGTTTGTTGTATAGGTTACTCTTGACAGTGGCGTGGCGTAGCTAGGATCTTTTTCAGGAGGGCAAGATTTCCCAAATTTTCGTAAAAGGGTGCCCCAATTTTTTGGCTGTCAGCTCAGAAAATTTGAGAGAGGAGGGGGGGGGGGGGGGTCGGGGCATGTTTTACACAAAACGTGCTCAAAAAATGGTCCATGTAAGTTGTCATAATGCCTATACACACTTCATCCGGAGAATAGGGCGGGGGCACAAAGGGCGTTTTAAGGGTTTTACTGGTGTTTTTCTGTCAGGGGGGCTGCTTATTTCATCTGATTCGGATTTGTGAATCCTGAGATATCGACAATTAACTATAGAGCTACCCAAAATCGATGTTGTGCCACTTTACAGTTTCAAAGGTTTCCTAAGATACCCTGTACGATTGCCCTTCACCATTGTAATGCAAAATATTTTTTTGTATTGAGATTGAAAAGGCTTAAATAATAGAATGAGTGTCTGTGTATCCAAGCAGAACTGAATATAAAGATGTTTGTTACATGATTCGAACCAGTCCTTTTGACGAGGTTTTAACAAAATGTGTATTGGGTTGGGCCTACATTTTCAAAACAAGACAGACGTCAATATGGCGGGGGTGCGGCCTCAATTTTCATGGTTAATTAAAATATCCTTAAAAACGAGAAGTCCAGCAGAAGTCACCAGAGAGTTTGCCCTTCATTTCCCAAACACTAACGTACCATCTAGGAATACACCTGCAAAGGAGTATTGGGAATATATACTTGGTAAATGGTACAAGCACCAATATGAATAAAGAACATTCTGGAAAACTAAGACATGAAAAGTGGCAGGACACAGTAAACACGTATAACGTGCGGCGTGCACTTCAGAGGGATCCCACATTAACTGCTCGTAGAAATCCCTTACCACATGTATTCCAAGAACAACATTTTGAGTTAATTGATTATTTTTTGTTCCTCAGTCTCTTTTAAACAATTCTGGTCAAATGCCCATCCCAACGTTTCAAGACGATACACCAATGTTAGAATCGTTTTGACGCTCATAATCATTCATTCTGTAAAAGTGCCACAACATCGATTTTGGGTAGCTTTGATAAACTGGGTATATCTCAGGATTGACAAATCCAAATCAGATGAAATAAACGGCATCTGAAAGCTAAGTGTTTCCCCTTTCCGTGGTGTGTATAAACATATTACAACAAAATTTAGGACTTCATGGTAAACAAGTTGCGCAAACAATAAACATGTGCACCCTTTTTTTAGGGACACCCTGTATGTGACCCATTTGAACAGAATATTTCTTTTATTTTGTTGAATGGTTGATTTATGGGTCAGTTGGGTAGCAGCTGTAGCATTAAATCTTGGGACGAATTTGGGGAGACGAAGGTAGCGCCGGGAGGTAGCGTTGGGAAATAATAGTTTTCTGGAAGAATAAACACCCCTGCATATTCATTAAGCTCTTGGTCATGAAGCAGCATGCATGCATCATCATTGAACTTTTATTGTTGTCTTTACAAATGATGGTTTGACTCTAATACTAATAGTATGACCATCATGATTACTTTTCATTCCATACAGGAATTGGATATGCCTTAGCCAGACACCTTGATACCCTGGGTTTCTGTGTATTTGCCGGTTGTCTTTTCAAAGATGGCCCTGGAGCCAGTAAGCTGAAGGAAGCATCTTCTAGCAAGCTTACTATTCTACAATTAGATGTCACCAGTGAAGAACAAGTGGAAACAGCTTTGCAAGATGTGCAGCAGAAACTTAAAGAAACTGGAGAAGGTATTGAAGATAATACAGGCCTGTGAACAATTTAACACAAAAACATACAGAGGCTAAAACTCTCAAGACTCCACCCCACCTGTTATTCGCCCAACTTCATTTACTCCGCTTCGCATGGTTACATTGTCGGTTCATAGCAAAATATACCCTCCCCCAATATAAGGCCAAGTAAGGCCACTTAAAAAAACACCTGATTCTCGTAGCCCTCCCTCCTCACTTTCTGGGATATGGTCAAACATTTTTTTAAATCAATTTTCATTAACCAGTCCCAATGCTACAAATGTCCATGGTAAAGTCTGTCTGTGCCAGCTGACGTGGCACTTTTTCAATGAAATAATGGCCCCGGGCTACATAGTTGGGCGAATATACTCGCCCAAGTATGGTTGGCCCCCGTGGCGCATTTGTAGAGCGTGCGTCTCGCAACCGAGAGGTTGTGGGTTCGAGCCCCGGTGGCTCAGTGAGGGCGGCCCTTACTATTTGTTATTTGTTGTAATTTTTCAGAAGCCAAATTACAAGCTTTTTGCAAGAATTGTTTCGACATTCGTATCACTATGTATGCCAACGAGTGTTTCTCGCGTCTTTTTCATTGAAATATAGTTGAAAATGATGGACACACTCACACACAATAAAGACAGGTATGATTTTTGTTTGTTTTTTCGAATTTTTGAAAATAACAAATAACAAAAAGATTGGAGCGGCATCAAAAATCGGTGCGGGGGGGGGGGGGGGACGTTAAACACGTAATTTGTGTTACTTGGCCTTATCATAAACCTAGCTATGTCACTGCCTGATGAGACAACCCTTATGCCATGTAGCATACATAAGAAAGGGTGCTAAAGGTGAGGGATAATTCTGCATGGTGTTTTTAATTACCTCGGGATGAGTCATAACCCTAACTCTACTACACCACACGGCAACTGGGCGGAAAAAATGTTTTTATAACCCGGCGTGCAGGGTTTTGGGCTACAAAACAGACCCAGGCTATATAACGATGCGAATATACTCGCCGAGTGTCGACTGACAGCTGTGGTGTGGTGGCTAGGATCTGGGCCCTGATGCTTGAGGTCCGTGGTTCATATCCCGGGGGGTCGGGGTGACCTTTCTGGTGAATTTTGGGGGTCGGAAAAGAAATCTGTTGCCGTGTGATGTACTAGAGTTAGGGTTAATGTATGAATTTCATGGTATTCACTATATCCTTTTTTACAGTGTTCTGGGGTGTAGTAAACAACGCAGGTTTGATATGCTATGGTGAGATGGAATGGATTCCAATCGACATGTATAAGAGAGTTTTTGAGGTGAACACTTGGGGTGGACTACGTGTTACACAAACATTTCTACCACTTCTTAGGAATTCAAAAGGTGAGTGTTATGGCAACAAATTTGTCAAAGTCATCAAAAAAGTTTGAAAATGGTTCAAATGTTTTGAAAACTAGAACTTAGACAAAAATATCAAATTAAAAAACTGTAGAAAAGTTTTAGCCTGCCAAAAATCAATCAATTTGTGTTTCAGCATCCTAGTCCCAATACAGTATGTGCTAAGTTTGTTTGTCAGGATTGTCTTTAGCATTTACACAAGCGTATTACAATCCTGCACACAATGATAGGGTGTCATCATTGGAATAACCTCTGACATCACTGAACAGAGTTAGATGAATGACATATCCATTGATGTTATTTGACCCTTAGAAACCAACTTTGCACAGTAGTGCAAAGATCTGACCCATCCACTGAGAGCATATTATACATTGAGCTTTGCACCAGTGGCGTAGCTAGAGGGGGACAATCTCCCCAATATTTGAGTTGTGTCGGTTGAGATTGGCACTGTCGGTTCATTGACAAGGGCAATCATGGCATAATGACGGCCATAAGTACACAGATAGCAACTGTTCGCACGCATGTGCTCCAAAGATTTTATTAGAAGCTCATTTAAACCAAAATGTACCTCGATATGGTAAAGTTAGTGAACAATAGCACATTTTTCATTGGTTTAGTTGGTTAAGTCTTGTCGGTTCACTTCTATATCTTGCCCCCCCCCCCCCCCCTCCCCATATGAAAATCCTAGCTAAACCACTGCTTTGCACAGCTAACCAAAAATCTGGCTTATATGAGCACGATTTATGGCAAATATTTCCCCCACAAGATGGGCCACATAATGTTTGTTTTGCAAGTGGGTTAGCAGGGCTCTCACTGTCACAAATTCAGGATACTCTATGAATTATAGAACTACAATGGCACTCATAAGTATTAGCGCAGTGAATATATCCAAGAAATTACATCTTCTATGAATAAACTATTGATTATTTTCACTAGTAACGATATTGTATGGCTTCATTATATAGTTCTTTTTCATGAATATAAAATGAGGCAAATGTGTATGGGATTTCACTGTGTAGCTTTTTATAGGGTTTTGTCGAAAATCTGATGATCATAACATACAACAAACATGAATTTATGAAGAAGAACTATATAATGCATACATACTGTACAATGTCATTACTAGTGAAAATAATCAATAGTTTGTTCATACAAGATGGAATTTCTAGGATATATTCACTGCGCTAATACTTTGGAGTGCCAGTGTATACTTATCTCTGCTTATTGGATAGGACACTATATGAATTATAGGATATATACTTATTTCTGCTCATTGGATAAATTTGTGTGCATAATGATAACAACAAACGCACTGTGCATTATTTGCGTGATGCAAGAGTTCGACAAAAACCGCATCCTTACTTGCACCATAATTGCACGAACACGCTTGGATTATTTTTACGCGCAGAGAGATAAAACAGAAGATTTCTCGCCAATTTGGAGCTGATCAAACTGTAGTGAAATGCTCCACTAGTTGTTATTTCTTTAAACCGTTTAATTTATACTCAACATTCTTATTTACCCTTTATACTTTTTGTCACCTATTAGGACGTATAATCAATATAAGCAGCATTGGAGGCCGATTTTGTGGAGCGTACACTGGACCATACCATGTTTCCAAATACAGTGTAGAGGCTATCTCAGACACACTACGAATTGAAATGGCCAAATGGGGCATTAAAGTTGTTATTATAGAACCAGGAAATTATAGCAGTAAGTGTATACATAGTAATGAACCATGTTTTTTATATAGGCAAAGTCAAACACTAATTCAATCAGACATGATTCAATGCTATTGCTATGTGCAGGGACAGGGGCAACATCCGGTGAGGTCTTTTAATAATTCGTGAAAATGAAAAGGGTTAACGGAAGGGAAATGATGAAGAAAAAGGAGTGGGGATCAAAAGTCATCAATGTTGCTATTAGAATAACTTCATTATATTGTAAATCCTAAAAATAAACAGCTTCACTTCCACTTTTCTCCCCTACCAGGACCCCCTGAATGAACCCCCCCCCCCCCTAAAAAAGGAAAAAAACAAAACAAAAAACACACATAACAAATAAATAAATAAAATCTTCCCCTTAGGTGACACCCAAAAAAATATCCTCTTAAGTCAGGTCGGTCATTCAGCTTTTTCTTTCTTTCTTTTTTTCCCCTTTTAAAAAAATGAGTGCACTTTCTCATATTAGCACATCAGCATAGCATTACGGGTATTTTTCATACGTCAACCACTCGCTATGACTGACCCCTGTTAAGCCTCAAACAGTTCCCACAGGCAAAAAATGTTGTTCTAGCTAGGATTT
This sequence comes from Ophiura sarsii, assembly GCA_035610835.1. Classification (NCBI taxonomy): domain Eukaryota; kingdom Metazoa; phylum Echinodermata; class Ophiuroidea; order Amphilepidida; family Ophiuridae; genus Ophiura; species Ophiura sarsii. The sequence continues at coordinate 126,750,199 of CM069441.1, read as the reverse complement.
TCAGTCAATAGTAAAATTCTGTATTTTTTGTGGCTTGCCATTTGTAGAAAATCGGCTCAAAAGAACACCTTTTAATGTCAACCAATTCACAAAATCACCATTTGAAAAGAAAATCATTCTGGTAGGGTCACTCTGCAAGACCCCCATTTCTGTTTAATAGTTCAATCGTTTACCACTTTACCAAAATCGGAGCCGCACATTTCTGTCAAAATAAGTTGATAAATATCGCCCCCACCCTCACAAAAATATTATATTAGAAAATATGCAATGATAATAAGAATTTATACCTCAATTCTTGTACCAGCTTATACCAGAATTAACATGATTTGCATTGTAGGAAATGGTGGTAGTTTTTTGAACAATGATCACATAATGAGCATGGGTTAGTATCTTGCTACCTCTTAACTTTTTTATTTTTACCAATCCTATCTATTTTTCAGCTGCTACTATGATGTGCAATCGTGAGGCTGTCGCAAAATCTATACGCCAGGTGTGGGAAACTGTATCTGAACCAGTCAAACAAGTGTATGGGGAGAAATATTTTGAAGCTCTTACAAACCTTATGGCTGACGCATCTGCATTTAACTCGCGCACTGATCTTCAACCCGTGGCCGATGCTGTTACGGATGGTTTGATTCGGACCAATCCTGATGAGAGGTATATGCCCGCTGGACCCTTCTGGAAACTTGTTGTTTTGTTGTTTTCATTTTTACCTGCCACCCTTATGGATCATGCATTACAAATAAGTGAGAGGGGGCTGTCTAAGGAGTTGCCAACAAATAAATCAAAAACAGAGTAGCATTTTATACACTTAAGATATTATCAAGGGTTAACAACCAGAAAGATTAACTAAAAAAAGATATGTTGAGAAAAATGAGTTTTAATTTATTGTATTCCAATGAGTTATGTGTAAAAACGAATGGAGCTTTTTATTGGGTAAAACTTTTTGATACTTAGAATCTTTGGATGACAATGATTCTTTTGATACCAATACCTAAAATGACCAAAATGTGAGTTTACATCTTTCTGGTTGTCAATCCTCGTCATGTTTTATTTTGATTATATTTAGAAAATAAAATATAGTTCTTAGCTGTTTTGCTATATACGATGGTCCTCTTCTTCTTCTTCCAGAATAGTACCAACTTCAACTTTGAAGACTTCGGTACTTGGGTGTGGGTTTTGATGCATGCAGCGACGGAAGAAAAAAAAAAGGAAAAAAAATCTTATGGTCTTATAATGTATAGGCTGTACCATATTTAAAAAATTCAAAGCATTCAAAACATTTGACTTACCACATGCCATGTATGAACTAAATAATCTCAACCTAAAACCGTTGGAGATCCGAATATTAACTTCAGTGCACATATTCTTTTGGTAATTTTGAATTTTTTAGTGATTTACCATTAATAAGAAAACTAGCCTTGTATGCAACATTGCCACACTATATCTGGTCACCATTGTCTGTGTGACACTGTCTGATGCAATAATGTCGCCCTCTATTGATATGGTTACATTCTTGCAGTGTTTAACAGTTCATTTGAATCCATGTACACTGCTACACTCCCGGCTACACTCTCAAAAAAATCTGATGTATCCTGTTTAAATGTTGTAAACCAGAGTTTATATACAGGGCGAGTCAGAAAGAACGGGCACATTTTTCACAAAGACGTCACAAAAAATGTAAGCATGCACATTCAAAACCAATGGTAGCACTATTATAAAGACCTACAATTTGGCTTTTATTCAAAAGAAGAATTAAAAATATTGAACAATGAATTATCATGTACACTACTTTTAGTAAAGCCCCACATTTTGAAACCAATCCATGGGATGGTCGAATTATCAAGCCAATTCCTTTAATGACTTTCTTTTGTGTGTGTGTTTGGGGCTGGGGAGGGTGTATGTGGGTGTTTTTAAGCACTGTTACCACACTAAATTAACCCTTCTTTCAAATAGTTCTGTTCTCAGGTTTTATAAGTAATTATAAATGTACAGGGTGTATCAAAAAACTGCAACCCTTTTTGCCGAGTACTGTACCCTTACAGCAAATGTAGATGTAGATATCCTGTTAGAGCTATGTCTTGGCTATCACATAGTCAAATTACAGCGATATTGATGATGAAGTCACTGAGATTTTACGGATAAAAGTAGAGAGCTTGAAAACACAAATTACAACGTTCATCCTATATATCTGATTTATCTTGTCCCCCAGGCTACGGAGTAGCCTGTTTGCTCCCCAGATCTTTACGGTTATAGACTTTTTTATTTTGGAATTATGTTATTATCGCAAGTCTTCCACCAACTAGTCTCAGAGATCTGAGGAACCGCATCATCAACAATGTTCAGGGAATAAGGTTCACACGAATGGCACATCGTGCAGTACTTCACATCATGAAACAAGGACAGCATTTTGAGGGTCGAACAGCACCATAATGTCACCTTCAAAACATACAGGGTGAGTCAAAAAGAAGTTTACCCGGATTGGTGATGTTTTAAAAAACAAACAAATGACACTCGAGAGTTCAGTAAAGCATATATTTAACAAGCATTCTCTCCTGCTTATTAGGAAAAAAGAATGACACAAATTGATCATTGCTAAGAGGAGTTATGTCTATTTTAATAAAGGTACTCATTTGTACTCAAGCTAAAATGCTTACTTTACATTTGTTTTGTCAAGTATTCCGTGGACAACTTGCAAAATGAGTACCTTTATTAATATAGGCTTAACTCCTCTTAGCAATGATCAATTTGTGTCATTCTTTTTTCCTAATAAGCAGGAGAGAATGCTTGTTAAATACATGCTTTACTGAACTCTCGAGTGTCATTTGTTTTGTTTTTTAAAACATCACCAATCCGGGTAAACTTCTTTTTGACTCACCCTGTATTACAAATGAATGATTAATGCAGGACGATTTCTACCTTTACTTTTTGGATAATGTGTTATACTGAAATGCTTTATCTAGTGCATTAAAAAGGCAGAGGATTTGCATACAGACTATTGTCATTTGGATATTCAAGCTGCATCATTAATTATCAGCATTAATTTATTGCCAGATTTGCTCAATTTTGATAAATGAAATAGCCAAGACATACCTTGAACATGCCATTTACTTCTCAGAATGATGAGTTCGATTCCACTTACTTCAAAAAAAAAGTTTTTAAAGCTTCTCTTGTTAATATTGACCTGACAAGAAAATCATGTATGCAGGATGAACATGTAATATGTGTTTTCAGGTCAAAAAGTGTTGCGTTTTTTTACACACCCTGTTCATTTTGTTATATATTGTTCAAGTGAACATAGCTAAAGAGGAGCGATACACTTCACAGTGGGAATAGGAAAGATGATGGTCTGCTTATTTGACGGAATGTGGAATAACCCGTTGGTGCCATGCTTCGAGATTAAGACATGCTTTGAGATTAAGACATGGTTTAAAATATCCTGATTGATATAGCTGGACATAATGTTGTTGACATAATAATGGATTTTCTCTACCAAAAGGAAAATGATTACTGCATTAGCAGCTTGTGTATGGAACAACTTTCATCCTTTCATTAAAGTTTTAATTTATGGGAACATGTGAATTTCAGTGGGTCACCCACGTTCAGGGGTCGCATTCTGACGCGTCTGCGCGTCCTAGACCTCTCACTTTCTAATAGTGACGCGTCAGATTTCAAATTGGAAAGACTTGCGGGTCCCGATCAAAATTGAAGGGACCCCTTAAATTTGACGATGTATGGAAATGGAAACCTTAAGAAATTCTGTAAATTACATATCCATCCTTTGCTCACAATATAAATTCATTAAAACTGCCCGTAAAAAAGTAAACATTTTAAATACCCAAACTTCAGGACCCCTCAATTTCTTGGGGGGACCCCTTAAATTTGTTTTTTGAAGTCCTACGGGGTCTGGAAAAATGTCATGGGACCTCTCACATTTTTGATCCAGTGCTATCCCTGCCCACGTTAAAGGCTTTGTGGCTGCAATTCCTGGGAAATGTGAACAAAATAAAGAAGTTGAAATATGAAGAATGAGCCTATACAGTATTAGGCATTGTTTTGTTAGTATAATTTATTGCTTCTTAGTCGCTGGTGTTGAGTACCAAAACACTACGGTATAAAAGTTGTAAACAAATATCTTTATTTAGTCATAGCACATTTTGTTATCTTCAGTAGACAGCAACACATGATATCTTTATTTAGCCACAGAACATTTTATTATCTTCAGTTGACAGCAACACATATGATATCTTTTTACAGAATATTTTATCTTCAGTTGACAGCAACACATTTGATATCTTTATTTAGCCACAGAACATTTTATTATCTTCAGTTGACAGCAACAAATTTGATATCTTTATTTAGCCACAACACATTTTGTTATCTTCAGTAGACAGGAACACATTTGATATCTTTATTTAGCCACAACACATTTTGTTATCTTCAGTATGCAGCAACAAATTCGATATCTTTATTTAGCCACAACACATTTTGTTACCTTTTGTACAGCAGCAACAAATTTGATATCTTTATTTAGCCACAACACATATTATCTTCAGTAGACAGCAACAAATTTGATATCTTTATTTAGCCATAACACATTTTGTTACCTTTTGTACAGCAGCAACAAATTTGATATCTTTATTTAGCCACAACACATATTATCTTCAGTAGACAGCAACAAATTTGATATCTTTATTTAGCCATAACACATTTTGTTATCTTCAGTAGACAATAACACATATGATATCTTTATTTAGCCACAACACATTTTGTTATCTTCAGTACAGCAGCAACAAATTTGATATCTTTATTTAGCCATAACACATTTTGTTATCTTCAGTAGACAGCAACAAATTTGATATCTTTATTTGGCCACAACACATTTTGTTATCTTCAGTACAGCAGCAACAAATTTGATATTTTTTTAATCACAGCACATTTTGTTATCTTCAGTAGACAGCAACAAATTTGATATTTGTATTTAGCCACAGCACATTTTGTTATCTTCAGTACAGCAGCAACAAATTTGATATATTTTTTTAATCACAGCCCATTTTGTTATCTTCAGTAGACACCAACAGATTTGATATCTTTATTTAGCCACAACACACTTGGTTATCTTCAGTAGACAGCAACAGATTTGATATCTTTATTTAGCCACAACACATATTGTTGTCTTCAGTAGACCAACAGATTTGATATCTTTATTTAGCCACAACACACTTGGTTATCTTCAGTAGACAGCAACAAATTCGATATCTTTATTTAGCCACAACATATTTTGTTATCTTCAGTATGCAGCAACAAATTTGATATATTTATTTAGCCACAACACATTTGTTATCTTTAGTAAACAGCAACACATTTGATATCTTTATTTAGCTACAACACATATGTTATCTTCAGTAGACAGCAACAAATTTGATATCTTTATTTAGCCACAGCACATTTGTTATCTTCAATAGACAGCAACTAATTTGATATCTTTAATTAGCCACAACACATTTATTATCTTTAGTATGCAGCAACAAAATTGATATCTTTATTTAGCCACAACATATTTTGTTATCTTCAGTATGCAGCAACAAATTTGATATATTTATTTAGCCACAACACATTTATTATCTTTAGTATGCAGCAACAAATTTGATATCTTTATTTAGCCACAACATATTTTGTTATCTTCAGTAGACAGCAACAAATTTGATATCTTTATTTAGCCACAGCACATTTGTTATCTTCAATAGACAGCAACAAATTTGATATCTTTAATTAGCCACAGCACATTTTGTTATCTTCAGTAGACAGCAACACATTTAATATCTTTATTTAGCCACAACACATTTGTTATCTTTAGTAAACAGCAACAAATTTGATATCTTTATTTAGCCACAACACATTTATTATCTTTAGTAGACAACAGTAACAAATTTGATATCTTCATTTAGCCACAGCACATTTGTTATCTTCAATAGACAGCAACAAATTTGATATCTTTAATTAGCCACAGCACATTTTGTTATCTTCAATAGACAGCAACATATTTAATATCTTTATTTAGCCACAACACATTTTGTTATCTTCAGTATACCACAACACATTTTGTTATCTTCAGTAAACAGCAACAAATTTGATCTTTTTTTAATCACAGCACATTTTTTATCTTCAGTAGACAGCAACAGATTTGTTATCTTCAATAGACAGCAACAAATTTAATATCTTTAATTAGCCACAGCACATTTTGTTATCTTCAGTAGACAGCAACACATTTTATATCTTTATTTAGCCACAACACATTTGTTATCTTTAGTAAACAGCAACAAATTTGATATATTTATTTAGCCACAACACATTTTGTTATCTTCAGTAGACAGCAACAAATTTGATATCTTTATTTAGCCACAACATATTTTGTTATCTTCAGTGACGGCAACAAATTTGATATATTTAACTAGCCACAGTACATTTTGTTATCTTCAATAGACAGCAACACATTTAATATCTTTATTTTAATTTAGCCACAACACATTTGTTATCTTTAGTAAACAGCAACATATTTAATATCTTTATTTAGCCACAACACATTTGTTATCTTTAGTAAACAGCAACATATTTGATATCTTGATTTAGCCACAATACATTTGCTATCTTCAGTAGACAGCAACAAATTTGATATCTTCATTTAGCCACAGCACATTTGTTATCTTTAGTAGACAGCAACAAATTTGATATATTTAACTAGCCACAGTACATTTTGTTATCTTCAGTAGACAGCAACACATTTAATATCTTTATTTAGCCACAACACATTTGTTATCTTTAGCAAACAGCAACATATTTAATATCTTTATTTAGCCACAACACATTTGCTATCTTTAGTAGACAACAGTAAGATATTTGATATCTTGATTTAGCCACAATACATTTGCTATCTTCAGTAGACAGCAACAAATTTGATATCTTCATTTAGCCACAGCACATTTGTTATCTTTAGTAGACAGCAACAAATTTGATATATTTAACTAGCCACAGTACATTTTGTTATCTTCAGTAGACAGCAACACATTTAATATCTTTATTTAGCCACAACACATTTGTTATCTTCAGTAGTCAGCAGTAACAAATATGATATCTTTATTTAGCCACAACACATTTTGTTATCTTCAGTAGTCAGCAGTAACAAATATGATATCTATATTTAGCCACAACACAGTTTGTTATCTTTAGTAAACAGCAACAAATTTGATATCTTTATTTAGCCACAACACAGTTTGCTTTCTTCAGTAAACCACAACACATTTTGTTATCTTCAGTAGTCAGCCACAAATTTGATAACTTTATTTAGCCACAACACATTTTGTTATCTTCAGTAGTCAGCAGTAACTAATATGATATCTATATTTAGCCACAACACATTTTGTTATCTTCAGTAGTCAGCAGTAACAAATATGATATCTATATTTAGCCACAACACATTTTGTTATCTTTAGTAAACAGCAACAAATTTGATATCTTTATTTAGCCACAACACAGTTTGCTTTCTTCAGTAAACCACAACACATTTGTTATCTTCAGTAGACAGCAACAAATTTGATATCTTTATTTAGCTACAACACATTTTGTTATCTTCAGTAGTCAGCAACACATTTTATATCTTTATTTAGCCACAGCACATTTTGTTATCTTCAGTACAGCAGCAATAAATTTGATCTTTTTTTAGTCACAGCACATTTTGTTATCTTCAGTAGACAGCAAGAAATGGGATATCTTTATTTAGCCACAACACATACAGGGTGTATCAACAAAAGTAAGACACTTTTTGATGATGGTTTAAATCCTTGTTAAATCACTGAAACATGACCAATTTTTATTTCAATGTAAAGTACAACCGATAAAGATAAAATCCTGAAGAGATGAGAAAAATCCATAATTAATTAAGGAAATTATGACCTATTAGGCAAGGCAATATATGTTGTAGTATGTACAATGGTCATTCTCTCAGTAACAGTAGAGTAACAAGAACACGCACACTATTTATGCCAATTCTACTTCTAATATCATGCTAATGAACCATCTACAATGGGTTCGAGAACTTTTTTAATTTGCACAGAATATGCATGCATCTGATTTGATGATTATTTAGCCAGTATTGATTTGTGCCAGAATTAAATGGATTACCAAACTAATCTTTGCTATTGCTATTGACTGATAGATTATTTTCTATGTTTATTATTATTGTAACGTATTTCTATGTTTATTATTATTGAAACGTAAACCATGTCTATACATGTAAATCCCATTGTACAAACCAGTAAATGACATGGTTTACGCAAATTATGCTAGTTTTCTTATTTTTCATCGGATTGATCTCATATTTTCAGGATATCATAATAATTGATTGGGCTTTACATTGAAACTAGATTGGTCATGGTCCAATGATAATAACAAGTGTTACACCGTCATGAAAAAGTGTCCTACTTTTTTGATACACCCTGTATTGTTGTCTTCAGTAGACAGCAACAGATTTGTTATCTTTATTTAGCCACAACACACTTGGTTATCTTCAGTAGACAGCAACAAATTTTATATCTTTATTTAGCCACAACATATTTTGTTATCTTCAGTGACGGCAACAAATTTGATATCTTTATTTAGCCACAACACATTTTATTATCTTCAGTATGCAGCAACAAATTTGATATATTTATTTAGCCACAACACATTTGCTATCTTTAGTAGACAACAGTAACAAATTTGATATCTTGATTTAGCCACAATACATTTGCTATCTTCAGTAGACAGCAACAAATTTGATATCTTCATTTAGCCACAGCACATTTATTATCTTCAGTAGACAGCAACAAATTTGATATCTTTATTTAGCCACAACACATTTGTTATCTTTAGTAGACAGCAACAAATTTGATATCTTTATTTAGCCACAACGCATTTTATTATCTTCAGTAGACAGCAACACATTTAATATCTTTATTTAGCCACAACACATTTGTTATCTTTAGTAAACAGCAACAAATTTGATATCTTTATTTAGCTACAACACATTTGTTATCTTCAGTAGACAGCAACAAATTTGATATCTTTAATTAGCCACAGCACATTTTATTATCTTCAGTAGACAGCAACACATTTGATATCTTTATTTAGCCACAACACATTTGTTATCTTTAGTAAACTGCAACAAATTTGATATCTTTATTTAGCTACAACACATTTTGTTATCTTCAGTAGTCAGCAGTAACAAATATGATATCTTTATTTAGCCACACCACATTTTGTTATCTTCAGTAAACCACAACACATTTTGTTATCTTCAGTAAACAGCAACAAATGTGATATCTTTATTTAGCCATAGCACATTTTGTTATCTTCAGTAGACAGCAACAGATTAGATTTCTTCTGTAGACAGTGTCAAATATAAAAACCTTTACTATGACTATATAAAGATAGCTGAAAAGGCAGAAAAATCAGTTCCAACCGTATCAGTAAAGGGCACCAAGGATGGATCCAAATGGATTCAACAGCACTACACCAACAATGTAAAATATTGAAATGACTAAAAAGGTGTGCAAATGACAACATCCAAGGATGGGACAATTAAAAGGCAAAAGAAACAACACAATAACATGGGGACCGACGTTTCGGAATGATAAAACAATTCCTTTAACTAGGTATAGGACAAGTTAAAAAACACAACTGTCTCTGACCAGCATAGACTAAAAAATGATTGCACTGTATTACAGAAGTAATGGGAGTGGGTTAAAAAATTGGATTATTGATATAATACAATAGGAGGAGATCAGAATAATAATAATAATAATAATAATAATAATATAAAACATTTGTATAGCGCCCTACAAAGATCACAGCGCTTTATAATCAAGAAAAAAAGAGAGAAAAAAAAAGAAGAAAAAATGGTGTGTATAAAATGGAGAGGGTGGATTAAACTAGGTGAGATCAACCATGCAGAGAGGATTTATAACAAGTATAGTATGGAGAATCAGAAGAAAATCTTAAAAGTTGTCAATCTGAAGTTTTTTACCCGACGTTAATCGTCAAATTCATGTGCAACTTTTTCAAGATATATGCGTTTAATTCACCTTGATAATTATTCGGATATTGATATCTATGAATTAAAGCCTCGAAAAGATATGTGGATGTAATTTTACATTATAATATATTTTTATACACTGGTCACAACATTGTGTTTCATGCCTTGCAATCTTCAGGTGACTGAGGCCTATTACCAAACACACATTATTTATTTTGGATGTAATTTTATATATACTATACGTTTGGTCAAATTTTTGCCGCTGGTGATTGATGGTGAATGCAAGATCTTCCAAGCCTGAGGGGTGGGGTGGTGGGGAGTTCGTTCAAATGGGAAATTGATACGGGTGTGAAACTGGTTACCTTCAAACATAAGGTGATCATTCATGCAAAAAGGGTATTTGGGGGAGAGATTAACCTAAGTGCCCAACCCTGACAAAAATATGATTGGATGATACTTTTTCGATGTTGTCCTAACATATTATGGATCTTTGGGTATTGTCAGAATTGGGTCCATGTGTGATCGACCATAGGGTTACGAGTCTGAAAACAAGTTTTCTTCATGTATAGACATTGTCACTTACATATCCTTTATCTTCTGGAAATGTGTTTGTACCGTGTAATGATGTATGCCTGGGACCTAATGTACACTTGATCCGATCTTCTCAGCGTCAATTGTGTTTGCTACAAGTGTACAGTACAGGTCAACGTTTTTTCGGAACACTATACATGTATATGATGTCAGATATTTGAATCTGTTCGCGCACCGCGTTCTTTCATATGACGTCGACATCTACAGTTTTCAGCTCAGGTCATTGACATTGAAATTATGTCATGAAGGGCATTAAATGACAAAGACATTTGCTTTTACTTTTGGTTAACTTTGTTTGACCTCAAGTTATCAATACAATTACGATTTGGCTAATTGATCTCATCTTAAGAAAGCGTAGTATATTCCTATTGTATATTTATATTCAGTCAATTAATTTCTTAATACAAAAAAAAGCCGACGCCATATCAATTGAAGTGAACACGCGTAATTTTCATTCGCTCGGATTGTTTTCATAGAAACTTGTACATAAACTAAACAAACAATCATTAATGATGTGAGAACTTCCGATTTAAGGACAATCACCTCAATTAGATATTCATTCATAAAAATACCCGTTTCCGGATATTTTAAGAGAACGGTTGATCGTTCACGCTATCAATGCCATTAAACAAACTACACGTATACTTATTTAACTCGACGCATTTTGAACCTTTTTAGAGAGAAAAACGTTGATTGTTAAATATATAATCAATGGCATCAAGGTGTCTTTACTAATAACGTTAATTGCTATGTATGTCATTGATAACATTCATCCTCTTACAAGACATGCAGCTAAATAACTGAAAATAATACAAGAGATTACGCTATAGGCTTATATAGGGTTAGATCGACACAATTAATACACAAACACAAAGATATATGCAATACCAAAACTTGTACATAAACTTAAATGGCCGGCTCAAAGGCCGAGGTGCCATTCCATTACATCAAGATCAAGCGCTCTGGCACCTCCTTCCACGCTCTCCCTGTACTAAAAGTCCTCCCCATAACTTCAGGACTACTACTACAATTTAATTGTGCAAGCAAATGAGAAAAGACCGAGGTGGCGTGCGGGGGGCACTGGTTATGTGCGGGTATAATCAACCCAAATAGTCAAATAGAAGGCAAAATTGTACATGTAGTATGTACTGTGCGATTTATTTTTTGACCGTGCGACATTTTTAGACGTACCTAACCCCCCACTTACGAAATTCACGAGTTGGTGACTGTAAACATTTTTGGGGCAACCTTTTAAGAAAATTTCAGAAATCTTGCCCCCCCTCCCCCCTGAAAAAATCCTAGCTACGCCACTGGATCCAAGGGTGTAAAAGACCACACCTAATACTAGTAATAGTCTAGTGGAACAATCCTCATCACTACAAAACTGCCTATGAGTTGTTCGCCTTATCCAGGAAAGTTAATTAAACTCAAACAAAATATTTTTTAATCTTTGCCAAATTTATAAATAACCGCGGTCCTGTTATCGCTACACCCCTGAACTACCAGCCTGAACGGGAGAGTGCCAAAACAGTAGCCTCCTATATAAATGAAACCATTTTCCATGTGTTAACTAGAACCTTCATTTCCAAATGAAGCGAACTACCCAGTGCATCGTTTACTCGACTTATCGTGTGTAGACCATCAACACTCGCCTCACATACTGATGAAGCAACTCATCATATAAATTTAAATCTCGTTTACAGATGAAGCAAATTATTATTTAAGCTTGACGCCAAATTAACTGATAGACCAAATTATTAATTGAGCTTGACGCCGCATAAACTGATGAAGCAAATTATTATTTAAGTGACGCCTCATATACAGTATGAAGCAACTTATCCTATAAATTTGAACCTCATTTACCGATGAAGTAAATTATTATTTAAGCTTGATGCCTCATATATTTATCAAGCAAATTCTTATTTGAGCTTGACGCCTCATATACTGATGAAGCAAATTCTTATTTGAGCTTGACGCCTCATATACTGATGAAACAAATTATTATTTGAGCTTGACGCGCACTGATGAAGCAAATTAATATTTGAGCTTGACGCCTCATATACCGATGAAGCAAACGCCTCATATAGGCCCTACTGATGAAGCAAATTATTATTTGAGCTTGACGCCTCATATACCGATGAAGCAAACGCCTCATATACTGATGAAGCAAATTATCATTTGAACTTGCCTCATATACTGATGAAGCAAACTATGGTTTTACCATTTTAAATGCATCGTGTTTACGACATTTAAATTACAATTCGTTTTAAACCGACTTGTTTTTGTGAAATTCTGCACATTTAATATCATCATTTAATGTCACTCAGGTGTTGTGTAGAATTAGACAATAGACCAAAACTGAAGCTGATATTTAAGTTAATCGTTTCCATTTTGAAATAAAATTTGTTTTTATGACTTGTTGTTGAGAAATTCTATCCATTTAATATCACCCAGGTGTTGTGTAGAATTATACCATAGACCAAAAAGCTGATATTTACAATACCTATCATGCCAGTAAGTATTGTAGAACATAATTGTATTATTAAACGTGGTGGGGTTTAAGACGTACCCTGAAATCTAAATCCACGAATATACAACAACTAGCGGGTACCCTCGCTACGCTCGGGCTCTCGCTATAGCTGAAGTATTATGATCTAAATTAGATTCCTGCATGATTTGTAGCAAAATGGGCATAGACATGAGTTCAAAATTGTAGATCCCTGAATTATTTTTTCATTTGAAATAATTATACTTAGTTCACAGAAATCTGAGTGTTGTGCTATCTTTGAGTCTCGGACCCAATTTCAATACCCCATTTTAGGGAGAAACAATGTTGTAGTTACCCCATACACCCCAACAATGTTGTACCTACCCCCCAGACATCCCATATAGTGTATAAGAAAGTGTGCGGTTAGTCAAAGCGTATAGACTATTGTGAAATGAAAGAGTTTATGTCCTTGATACGTCAGGTGCCCTTAATACTAAATTCAGTGCCACGGTGCCCGTAATAATCCAGGGATCTTAAAAGGGCTACCCAGATACGCTAAATATTATTATAGGTATCCCATAATGAGACATGAAATAACCACTCAGGTAGATGTCTTTGATCAGGTAGGCCCTATCCCATACATCCTTAAAATCCAGTTATCACAGCTAGGTGCCCTTAATATCCCATACCCCCACATACTCCTGGTACCCCGTGTGCCCTTAATAATCCAGACAGGCATACCCCATGTGTTCATACACATATGTACTATATGTATCCCTAGAATTTGAGTTTTATAGTGGGGTATTAGTTAGTGAGGCGCGCGCGGGGTCGTGACCCCTAGATTTCGTGGCCCCTTCGCGGACGCCCCCACACCCACACTTCAAACAACTGGTTTTGATTAAAGGCGTACTATCGGACTCAAATATAATCGTAATTTTTTACGAATCTACTGTATTGAATATCACAATTGATATGTTTTTATTTGTGAAGCCAAATGATGTTTTTCTTAGTGTAATGATACGTTTTTTCTTTGTTATTGATATGTTTTTCTTTGTGTGCTGAATTATGATATGGTATTGGGGGTTTTCTGAAAGGACTCAGTTGAACACATACTTATCATCCCTTCAATAAAAAATAGAAAATATATCACTCTTATTACCAAAAAGGTTCATATATCACTCTTCTTTTCAGTCGGTGTGTGCAATATTGCTATAGGAAAGAGTCAAGTACACAGATTTGCAAGAATAGCTCGAGATGGTATTATTTGTTTTTGCAGCTCCAGTTTAGTTCCGCATAGCATTGATGAGCACAGCTGCCGCGTTATTCGTGTCAAGAACACGTTTCTGTGCATTTAGTCATTCCTCACTCACACTAATCAAGCAAATAATCTCATCCGGAATGACCATCCTCCCGGGCAGTGTTTAGTTACAACGGAGAGCAGCTATTCAAATGGAAAGCCATTGCCAGTCCTGTAATTTTCGATTTTTATCTATTTATTTTGTTTCTGGTGGAAGTGGTGGCTTTGCCATTAGAGCTTTAACGGGTCGGGTGGCTGGTGATATATACTGCCATCAATGTTGTCACTTTATTTGTTTCTGATCCTCAAGAGCCTACTTGTTTGCCTCAAGTGTACCTCTGATCAAATGCAAGATCACGACCGCTGGTCTTACAAAATTACTAGGTCAGGTCAACGAATGTACTTGAAAATGTGGACACATTCTACTGTTTGGTATGGTTATCACTGGTTATACTGTATATTTCTTAGCAACAAGTGTTTTCATTACCCGCCTCAAAAACTCTAGCATTTTCAACGCCACATGGGACATTTTGGCATTATTTGAACAAAATAATAATCGACCGTTAAGCTCCTTGAATGTTTATATACCGTGTATTGACTTTGACTAACAGTAACATTAACTGATAGTTTGTGCTCCGAACGACCTTTACCAGTAACAAAAATGCTAAGTTGTGCTAATTATCAAAGTTTGTTCTTCAAAAAATAAATAGTGTAATAGAGATTGTCATCTTCTCAAATGGGAAATTGTCAGCTGCAGAGTATAACATTTTGCTATCTTCAGGAGATAACAAATAATAACTACCTACATTACAATAGAGATAATAACCATTTTCTGAAGCTGGTATATTATCATTAGAGTATAACATATTGCTATCTGTGAGGAAGTGTATGTATATTGCTCATCTCTATTGGTTGACAGTAGTGTACTGGTACCGGTTAAAGTAGTTTTAAGAGTTGGCCGCGACTAATCCAATTTTTGGAACGGCGACTGGGAAAATTTGCGTAGAAATAATCATCGCAATCTTCTTTTTGCATGATTTATAATTGAGCTGTGAACAAATAAAACAACCGGGGAAGAAATATAAATATCCTAGTGACCGAAGTTAAAGTATAGATGTTCGGATTGCTGGCCCAATTTTCAACTTGATGTTTTCTATTTTACATGAAATGTCATCCTTAAAATTGTCACATTCCAAAGTTTGAGTTGCATATCTCCAATGGTTTTTATTTTAGAAGCACAAGGTCACAAGAAATTTGCACATTGAGGATGATTGAGTAGTACACAAAGTGGTGGGTGGTTAACCACCTTTGGCAGTAATTCACCACATTTTAGCCTATAATTTCTAAATGGAACATTTCTGGTCCCTAAAATTTTGCAGACATAATAAGGAAAATAAGGGGATTCTTCTGATATCAAATTATGTGGGAAAAAAATCATAGCCAAAAAAAAGGTAATCGGAACATAGGCAAATAAGGTTAACCAAATCAAGCTTTAAAAATGCTGAAATCACATCATTCTTGACAATAATGGAACAGTAATATTAAAATACGCTAGCAGCGTCACACTATCTTCCGCAGATACTATTGTAGTTTCTGAACATTTGGAAAATTGCCAATTGCAGAGTATATTTGTTATCTTCAGAAGATAACAAATTACCAGCTACAGAGTGCAATAGAGATTGCCATCTTCTGAACATGGTCAATTATCACCTGTAGATAATAAAGTGTTGCTATCTTCAGAAGATAACACATTACTAACTACAGAGTGTAATAGAGATTGCCATCTTCTGAACATCGTAAATTGCCACCTGTAAATTTGCTATTTTCAGAAGATAACAAATTACTAACTACAGAATGTAATAGAGATTGCTGTATTCTACGGTGGCCCTGAAGGGTCATGACGAGTTAACCAGATGATGACATGACGAGATAAATGACTACATATTTGCAAGATGACTAGATAATTGACGAGATAATTGCGAGATAATTTACAGATGACGTGATAATTGACGAGATAATTGCGAGATAATTTACAGATGACGTGATAATTGACGAGATGACGAGATAATTTACAGATGACGTGATAGTTGACGAGATAATTGCGAGATAATTTACAGATGACGTGATAACTGACGAGATAATTGCGAGATAATTTACAGATGACGTGATAATTGACGAGATAAT
The DNA here is from genome assembly GCA_035610835.1 of Ophiura sarsii. Taxonomy (NCBI): domain Eukaryota; kingdom Metazoa; phylum Echinodermata; class Ophiuroidea; order Amphilepidida; family Ophiuridae; genus Ophiura; species Ophiura sarsii. Next base: position 126,733,570 of record CM069441.1, on the reverse strand, counting down.
TGCGAGATAATTTACAGATGACGTGATAATTGACGAGATGACGAGATAATTTACAGATGACGTGATAATTGACGAGATAATTGCGAGATAATTTACAGATGACGTGATAATTGACTAGATAATTGCGAGATAATTTACAGATGACGTGATAATTGACGAGATAATTGCGAGATAATTTACAGATGACGTGATAATTGACGAGATAATTGCGAGATAATTTACAGATGACGTGATAATTGACGAGATAATTGCGATATAATTTACAGATGACGTAATAATTGACGAGATAATTGCGAGATAATTTACAGATGACGTGATAATTGACGAGATGACGAGATAATTTACAGATGACGTGATAATTGACGACATAATTGCGAGATAATTTACAGATGACGTGATAATTGACGAGATAATTGCGAGATAATTTACAGATGACGTAATAATTGACGAGATGACGAGATAATTTACAGATGACGTGATAATTGACGAGATAATTACGAGATAATTTACAGATGACGTGATAATTGACGAGATAATTGCGACATAATTTACAGATGACGTGATAATTGAAGAGATGACGAGATAATTTACAGATGACGTGATAATTGACTAGATAATTGACGAGATAATTTACAGATGACGTGATAATTGACGAGATAATTGCGAGATAATTTACAGATGACGTGATAATTGACGAGATAATTGCGAGATAATTTACAGATGACGTGATAATTGACGAGATGACGAGATAATTTACATATGACGTGATAATTGACGAGATAATTGCGAGATAATTTACAGATGACGTGATAATTGACGAGATAATTGCGACATAATTTACAGATGACGTGATAATTGACGAGATGATGAGATAATTTACAGATGTCGTGATAATTGACTAGATAATTGACGAGATAATTTACAGATGACGTGATAATTGACGAGATAATTGCGAGATAATTTACAGATGACTAGATAATTGACGAGATAATTGCGAGATAATTTACAGATGACGTGATAATTGACGAGATGATGAGATAATTTACAGATGACGTGATAATTGACGAGATGACGAGATAATTTACAGATGACGTGATAATTGACTAGATAATTGACGAGATAATTTACAGATGACGTGATAATTGACGAGATAATTGCGAGATAATTTACAGATGACGTGATAATTGACGAGATAATTGCGAGATAATTTACAGATGACGTGATAATTGACGAGATGACGAGATAATTTACATATGACGTGATAATTGACGAGATAATTGCGAGATAATTTACAGATGACGTGATAATTGACTAGATAATTGCGAGATAATTTACAGATGACGTGATAATTGTCGAGATGACGAGATAATTTACAGATGACGTGATAATTGACTACATAATTGCGAGATAATTTACAGATGACGTGATAATTGACTACATAATTGCGAGATAATTTACAGATAATAGTTTTGCCAATACCACGATTTTGTCGCCCAATTGGGCTACTTTTGATTTTGACTAGTGTGCCGCGTGTTGAAAAGCTGTGGTGTGGTTTGCTCAAAATTGGGCTACCTTCAACTCGGAATTTTTTCGGGCGGTTCCTAACAGAGTAAATTGCTTCCTTCATTCGATGCCAAGTCTATCAGAATAAGTTGCTATCTATGCTATCTTCAGTAGATAGCAAGTAATCACAGTGAGTTGCTTTATTCAGTAGATAGCAAGTCTATCAGAGTAAGCTGCTATCTCAGTAGACACCAAGTATATCAGAGTAAGTTGCTATCTTCAGTAGATAGCAAGTTTATCAGAGTAAATTGCTTTCTTCAGTAGATAGCAAGTGTATCAGAGTAAATTGCTATCTTTAGTAGATAGCAAGTATTATATATCAGAATAAGTTGCTATCTATGCTATCTGCAGTAGATAGCAAGTATATCAACCTAAAGCCGTTTAACACTTTCCACGCGGCAAGCATCTGTAGACGACATTCCAAAACTTTACAAAATGTTTCAAAAATGTTGAATTAAATTACCATTTTTGCATCACCAAGAGAAATGCATGGAAATAAGTACAAACATGCCTGGTATTGGTTCTGTAATCCTTGAGATAGACATGGAAAGTTGGGAAAGGTTTCTGAAAAATCTGTTTTATACAATATAAAACCAATAGCCGCGTGGAAAATGTTAATATTATGTCAAATTCAAAATAGCCAACACTTTGAGGATGCGATTCAGATTCACAGTATTACCTTGGCACTCCATTACCTTTGTTAAAAACAAGTCTATTATGGTTTATGGGCGAGCAGAGTTCATCCGGGAGTTCATCAACTTGCCACAACATAGTAATTATTTAGTAAAAAATACAGCTTTAAACATTATTAGTTAATTTATTCATTTTATTTACCTTTCGAACATACATCTTACAAGGAATGATGAACAATAAATTATTAAAAATAATGTAACATTAACAATTTGGAGAAATTATTCTGGTATGAATAATTATAGAAACAACAGGGGAACTATTCTGCTAATTAATAAAACAGTAATTACCGTCCCTACATATATACAATCATGTACATGCAAGTTGGGGTTTATGACCTTTCCACAACAATAGCTAGTGTCTGACGCGTGCTCTGTTTCGACGCCACGCCTTACTCTGTTAGGAACAGCCCGGACTCAGGGTTGAGAGTAGCCCAATTTTTAGCAAACCACAGCACACTTTTTCAACACGCGGCACACAAGTCAAAATCAGAGGGAGCCCAATTGGGCGACAAAATCGTGGTATTGGCAAAACTATTATCTGTAAATTATCTCGCAATTATGTAGTCAATTATCACGTCATCTGTAAATTATCTCATCATCTCGACAATTATCACGTCATCTGTAAATTATCTCGCAATTATGTAGTCAATTATCACGTCATCTGTAAATTATCTCGCAATTATGTAGTCAATTATCACGTCATCTGTAAATTATCTCGTCATCTCGACAATTATCACGTCATCTGTAAATTATCTCGCAATTATGTAGTCAATAATCACGTCATCTGTAAATTATCTCGCAATTATGTAGACAATTATCACGTCATCTGTAAATTATCTCGCAATTATGTTGTCAATTATCATGTCATCTGTAAATTATCTCGTCATCTCGTCAATTATCACGTCATCTGTAAATTATCTCGCAATTATGTAGTCAATTATCACGTCATCTGTAAATTATCTCGCAATTATGTAGTCAATTATCACGTCATCTGTAAATTATCTCGCAATTATGTAGTCAATTATCACGTCATCTGTAAATTATCTCGCAATTATGTAGACAATTATCACGTCATCTGTAAATTATCTCGCAATTATGTTGTCAATTATCACGTCATCTGTAAATTATCTCGTCATCTCGCAATTATCACGTCATCTGTAAACTATCTGGAAATTATGTAGTCAATTATAACGTCATCTGTAAATTATCTCGCAATTATGTAGTCAATTATCACGTCATCTGGAAATTATCTGGCAATTATGTAGTCCATTATCGCGTCATCTGGAAATTATCTCGCAATTATGTAGTCAATTATCACGTCATCTGTAAAGTATCTTGTCATCTCGTCAATTATCACGTCATCTGTAAACTATCTGGCAATTATGTAGTCAATTATCACGTCATCTGTAAATTATCTGGCAATTATGTAGTCAATTATCACGTCATCTGGAAATTATCTGGCAATTATGTAGTCAATTATCGCGTCATCTGGAAATTATCTCGCAATTATGTAGTCAATTATCACGTCATCTGTAAAGTATCTCGTCATCTCGTCAATTATCACGTCATCTGTAAACTATCTGGCAATTATGTAGTCAATTATCACGTCACCTGTAAATTATCTCGCAATTATGTAGTCAATTATCACGTCATCTCGCAATTATGTAGTCAATTATCACGTCATCTGTAAATTATCTCGCAATTATCTAGTCATTTATCTCGTCATGTCATCATCTGGTTTACTCGTCATGACCCTTCAGGGCCACCGTAGTATTCTGAACATTGTAAATTGTCATCTGCAGAGTATAACAAAGTTTGTTATCTTCGGAAGATAGCAAATTACTAACTGCAGAGTGTAAACGTGAACATTGTAAATTGTCATCTGCAAAGTATGATACATTTTGTTATATTATTCAGAAGATATCAAATTACCTGCTACAGAGTGTAATAACCCCCCTACTCAGATATTGATTCTTTTTAAGTTTTTACAGTTTTAACTAAAATGTTGCTTTGAACCCACCTATTACAATGGTATCAATTTCATGACCCCCTCTTTTCTGTCTTAACAAATATGGCAGCCCCAAGAGTGATTGCCATTCTAGACTTGCTGCAAGTCCTTGGGTAGCAAAGATATCACCGCCTACCAATACCACTATATCCACTATGTCGCGTGCCATGCACAATACACCATTGACTGAACATAGAGAGCTAGAGATATGTGTGTACACTAGCATAATTATATGTGATTATATATTTATACAGGCTAAAGTGACATCCAGAAATTGCGCCTTGAATCGAGGCTATTGCTATTCTGAACATGGTAATTGTCATCAGCATTACGAATTTTGTTATCTTCAGAAGATAGCAAATTACTAATTACAGAGTGTATAGAAATTGTCATCTTCTGAACATGGTAAATTGTCATCTACCGAGAAAAATTTAGTTTACTATCTTCAGAAGATAACAAATTACGAACTAGTGTAATAGAGATTGCCATATTTTGAACATGGTAAATTGTCATTTGCAGAGTATAATAAAGTATGTAATGTTCAGAAGATAGCAAATAACTAACTACAGAGTGTGATGTAGAGATTGTCATCTTCTCAACATGTTAAATTGTTATCTGTATAGCATAAAGTTTGTAATATTCAGAAAATAGCAAATTACTATAATTACAGAGTGTAACAGAGAGTGTCATCATCTGAACATGGTAAATTGCCAACTGCAAAGTATAACCAATTGTGTTATCTTCAGAAGATAGCATATTACGAGTACTACAGAGTGCTCTGTCATCTTCTGGAGATAGTAGATCACCAAAATAGAATAAAGTTTGCTATCTTCTGAAGATAACGAATTCAAATACTGCTAGCTGCAGAGGGTAGAGTTTATTATGCAATCCTGTTAATGCAAGTGCACTGTTATGCTAAGGTCATTCAACTCAGATTAGAGGGTTCAACTCGAAAATCTCGTAACAACTATTCCATGTAGAGCGTTTAATAAAACAGTCGGATCGGTGAAAGCCATAATTCCATTTGCTAGATTTCGAGTTGGCATTAGCGGGCAGTGACTGGCACACTAAATATCTATTTATACCATCATAAGTATCTTCTACCCGATGATTGTCCCCTGGATATGTCTTGGGTTTGGGCAAGCCTTCAACTTAATGTAAAGTCATGGACTTACCGCACGACATGTAGGTCACTGGACGAAAATTACTGCATAGAAATGGATTAATAAAATGGATTTATTTCTTTTATCGGCGCGGCAAAGAACATAGAGGTGGTATCTGAGGCAAAAGTGCCGCTATCCATCAATTTCAATTTAATATGAGAATATTAGGTGAACCAAGTCATGAATACTAATAAATACGGAGTGTTAAGTGTCTTTTTTTTGTGCTTGAAGTGAATGACCTTACGGTCCCTTACGTCATTTCATAATATTGATATTTTATTGTAATCTGAGTTTGCGAACCGTATCTTAATTTTTCATTACTACATGGTTGTACTTAAAATAAAAGTACTGCTAAAGATGGATCAGTCCCTTTTCTATGAGCTTACCGTCGGTCAATTTCCTTTTTTGAGAGAGCGGGTAAGAGTAATCTAAGTGTGTACAGGGTGTATCAAAAAAAATAGAACTCTGTTTCATGGCGTTGTTTTACTTTTTTTCAAAACCAGTGGACCATGACCAATTCATCGTCAGTGCAATGCCCAAGTAATAATGATAATATTCTGAAAGTCTGAGATGAATCCAATGAAAAATAAGACTGCTAGCATAGTTTGCGTTAACCATGTCATTTACTAGTCTGTACAATGGGATTTACACATACAAACCAGAAGATTACATACCGTAGTTTACATGGCAATACTTTGCATTCATAAATATTGTAAATCGTCTATCAATAACAATAGCAAATATTAGTTTGATATTCCTCTTAATTCTGGCACAAATTATTAACAGCTACATAACCCACAATTGGATGCATGAATATATCTGTGTAATGTTCCATGTTGCTCATTGTGCTCATGAGGAAGCCTCAGCATGTAGGAAAGTTGTTGTAGGAAAGCACCAATCGTGTCAAAAGTGTGTTTATACCAATCATTGACAGAGGAGGATATTAGACTTAGAAATTGGACTTGTAAGTCAACTTCAATTTCTGCCATAAGAATGATAACAATAAGAATAATTTAGCATGATAGGAATATACATAATTTCCCTTTAGCCTATTTAAATATGTAATATTCCACTGTCACGTTACTCTACATTTACTGTCATGACTGTGTGTATTACCATTGTAGGCCTTCATACTACAAAATGAGTTGACTTGCGTAGTTGGTCACACTTTCCTTAATTGATGATGGATTTTTCTCATCTTTTCAGGATTTTAACTTTATTAGTTGTACTTTACAATGAAATCAAATTGGTCATGGTTCAGTGGTTTTAATCAGGACTAAATCAACGCTGAAAGAGAATCCTATTTTTATATACACCCTGTATAGTGAGCCCTCAGAGTGAGCCACTGTCACCTCGTGTCGCAGTGTCAAGGTGTAACGCTTCATTACATGATTTAAAGTTTTGGTTTGACAAAGTCTTTCACCACCTCATTGTGGAGAAGCTCGAAGAGTTTAATAGCATCAGCGGTGATGGAACCTGCTTTTATTCACTTCGGAGTATGTGATACCACAATTTGTTATCAGTATACCAGCTGATATCTACCGTAGATAGCAGTGGCGTAACTAGGGGTGGGCTTTTTGCCCACTTTGAAAGGAAGGGGGAAATGGAGTAAGAAAGGAAAGGGACGAAAGAGAAATGAAGAAAAGGGGGAAATAAGCGACAGAGCGAGCAATGTGGAAAAGAAAAGGAGGGAAAGGGGGAGAGAGGATGAGGGGGAGAGACTGAGAAGGAAAAAGGAGAGGGACGAGGGAAAGGAGGAATGAGAAGAAAAAGAAAGAGAGGTGAAAGGGGGAAAGAGAGAGGGAGAGGAATTGGGGGGGGGGGAGGTAGCATCTACTGAGTACACGAAATGTTACCAACTGTTATCTTATTTAGATTGTGTAATTGCCTTGGTCGCATTGCAAACTGTTCTATTCGACATGTTTGACGCGCCGTAATAAAACTTGTTTGTTTTTTAATCCCGAATAATACAAAACGAACACCTTTTTCATGTGATGACCAGCTATAGAATACAAAATGTATATAAGAATGCTTATCATATGAATATTTAATGAAATCATCTTTAGATGATTAATTCTTAAATTACCTTTGACCCCATTTGTCAAACGTAAACTGCATTTTGCTGTTTGCTGTTTAGGGCTCTTTATATATGAAAAGTAAGACTTCAATCTCAAACTTGGTTACAATACTCTTTGAGTAAGGGGACTTGAGATGACTCATCATGAGGTGAACCCAGATTGACCTCTAATGACCTCTAGGCCCTACATGATCTTTGACCCCATTTTGTGTAGATTGATATGATTCTTCAAGCCAGGGGGATACTCAAGTCAAGTTAAGTTACGTTTTATTTGGCATATCAAGACACAGAGATACAATACATCATCAGATCAATATACAACTCTTAAAAATTACAACAATTAACACAACATATTAATAATAAACTAGAGGGCGCGGTTCTCGGCTTACGCAATCTGTGGTTTGCGTTTGTTAAATGACACATTAGGATCCTATCGGAACCGTATACGACGTGCGAGATAAGTTGGATAGTTTCGTTCGGCTTGTTTAGTGCTCTTATATGAAAAGTCAGATTTCAATCGCAACCATACTTGGTAACAATAATCTTTGGGTAAAGGGGACTATGCTCATGTGGTGTATACAGATTGATCTCTAAAGACAACTACATGACCTTTGACCCCATTTTGCCAACAATTTAAATTGCACTTACTGCTGCTGTTTTGGGCTCTTGTCTAAACTCAAGACTTCAAAATCAGCCAATATTGGTAACAATATTCTTTAGCTAAGGGGGCTTGAGGTGCTCATGGTGTGTACACATCTTGACCTCTAATGACCCCTATATGACCTTTGATCCCTTTCTCTAAATTATACACCTTTCTCCATTCTAGACACCTTTCTTTATATTATACGTGTACTTTCTCCATTCTAGACCCTTTTCTTTATAAATTACACACCTTTCTCCAATCTAGACACCGTTCTTTAAAAAGCGTTTAATAAAACAGTCGGATCGGTGAAAGCCATAATTCCATTTGCTAGATTTCGAGTTGGCATTAGCGGGCAGTGACTGGCACACTAAATATCTATTTATACCATCATAAGTATCTTCTACCCGATGATTGTCCCCTGGATATGTCTTGGGTTTGGGCAAGCCTTCAACTTAATGTAAAGTCATGGACTTACCGCACGACATGTAGGTCACTGGACGAAAATTACTGCATAGAAATGGATTAATAAAATGGATTTATTTCTTTTATCGGCGCGGCAAAGAACATAGAGGTGGTATCTGAGGCAAAAGTGCCGCTATCCATCAATTTCAATTTAATATGAGAATATTAGGTGAACCAAGTCATGAATACTAATAAATACGGAGTGTTTTAAGTGTCTTTTTTTTGTGCTTGAAGTGAATGACCTTACGGTCCCTTACGTCATTTCATAATATTGATATTTTATTGTAATCTGAGTTTGCGAACCGTATCTTAATTTTTCATTACTACATGGTTGTACTTAAAATAAAAGTACTGCTAAAGATGGATCAGTCCCTTTTCTATGAGCTTACCGTCGGTCAATTTCCTTTTTTGAGAGAGCGGGTAAGAGTAATCTAAGTGTGTACAGGGTGTATCAAAAAAAATAGAACTCTGTTTCATGGCGTTGTTTTACTTTTTTTCAAAACCAGTGGACCATGACCAATTCATCGTCAGTGCAATGCCCAAGTAATAATGATAATATTCTGAAAGTCTGAGATGAATCCAATGAAAAATAAGACTGCTAGCATAGTTTGCGTTAACCATGTCATTTACTAGTCTGTACAATGGGATTTACACATACAAACCAGAAGATTACATACCGTAGTTTACATGGCAATACTTTGCATTCATAAATATTGTAAATCGTCTATCAATAACAATAGCAAATATTAGTTTGATATTCCTCTTAATTCTGGCACAAATTATTAACAGCTACATAACCCACAATTGGATGCATGAATATTTCTGTGTAATGTTCCATGTTGCTCATTGTGCTCATGAGGAAGCCTCAGCATGTAGGAAAGTTGTTGTAGGAAAGCACCAATCGTGTCAAAAGTGTGTTTATACCAATCATTGACAGAGGAGGATATTAGACTTAGAAATTGGACTTGTAAGTCAACTTCAATTTCTGCCATAAGAATGATAACAATAAGAATAATTTAGCATGATAGGAATATACATAATTTCCCTTTAGCCTATTTAAATATGTAATATTCCACTGTCACGTTACTCTACATTTACTGTCATGACTGTGTGTATTACCATTGTAGGCCTTCATACTACAAAATGAGTTGACTTGCGTAGTTGGTCACACTTTCCTTAATTGATGATGGATTTTTCTCATCTTTTCAGGATTTTAACTTTATTAGTTGTACTTTACAATGAAATCAAATTGGTCATGGTTCAGTGGTTTTAATCAGGACTAAATCAACGCTGAAAGAGAATCCTATTTTTATATACACCCTGTATAGTGAGCCCTCAGAGTGAGCCACTGTCACCTCGTGTCGCAGTGTCAAGGTGTAACGCTTCATTACATGATTTAAAGTTTTGGTTTGACAAAGTCTTTCACCACCTCATTGTGGAGAAGCTCGAAGAGTTTAATAGCATCAGCGGTGATGGAACCTGCTTTTATTCACTTCGGAGTATGTGATACCACAATTTGTTATCAGTATACCAGCTGATATCTACCGTAGATAGCAGTGGCGTAACTAGGGGTGGGCTTTTTGCCCACTTTGAAAGGAAGGGGGAAATGGAGTAAGAAAGGAAAGGGACGAAAGAGAAATGAAGAAAAGGGGGAAATAAGCGACAGAGCGAGCAATGTGGAAAAGAAAAGGAGGGAAAGGGGGGAGAGAGGATGAGGGGGAGAGACTGAGAAGGAAAAAGGAGAGGGACGAGGGAAAGGAGGAATGAGAAGAAAAAGAAAGAGAGGTGAAAGGGGGAAAGAGAGAGGGAGAGGAATTGGGGGGGGGGGGAGGTAGCATCTACTGAGTACACGAAATGTTACCAACTGTTATCTTATTTAGATCGTGTAATTGCCTTGGTCGCATTGCAAACTGTTCTATTCGACATGATAAAACTTGTTTGTTTTTTAATCCCGAATAATACAAAACGAACACCTTTTTCATGTGATGACCAGCTATAGAATACAAAATGTATATAAGAATGCTTATCATATGAATATTTAATGAAATCATCTTTAGATGATTAATTCTTAAGCCCTAGAAATGGTCGGATTAAATCCCATTATAAAAACGCTCATCATCTGCAGTTGCTCTGTTAGTCGGGCGCCCGATGATGATACAATCCAGGACTGGGGTCAACTACCGATAAATACGTGAATTCGACTGAGATGAAATGTATGATAGCCGTTGGTTATATCATGGCTCTTATCCTTGGTGCCTTCCGCTGATACATCCTCTCTTATCCTCCTCAGTCCTCAAGACTGACCCCGAGTTGCTTTATGCATGGAATCAGGACACTTGGAGCTCTAGCTAAGAAAGACCTAACTAGCCGGTAGGCTTTAGACAACAACTCACCGTTTAGGGCTACAGGGACCCCTAGGGACCTAAATGATTTCTATAAAAGCAAAAGCTATTATCTCAGCAAATGATTTGGATTTTGAATTGCCTTTTTAATGGACAACTATATTGAGTGCCCTCAGTAATTTTAAAATGTGCCAAGTTTTATATAGAATAATATAATCAAAGTCATCTCAAAACCTACAAAATAAAATGAAAATATTGTTGTTTCACTGTGGTATAGGCCTTACATTTAAGTACTAATTAGTTGAAATCGGAACACATTTCTGGATAGATTCTACTTTTAAACGGATACATTCCGATGTGCAGTGTGGCGTTAGCTGGAAAGGTACAACCGTGACTGAACTTTGTATTTGTTTTTTCCTCGAATTGCTCCAGTCCACAGTCCTGCCAGTGATCACAGCTGCTGCGTTATTCGTGTCAAGAACACGTTTTCAGTGCATTTAGTCGATTTGTCACCATCACTAATCAAGCAAATAATCTCATTCGGATTGACCATCCGGCCTCCAGGTACTTTCCATTTAGAATTGAAGGAAAAGCCATGATAATGTATGAAGCGGTGGATCAAATTACTGATCTAAACTTGTGATGGCTGACGATTAATATCAGTACGCGTTACACCTCTGGTACATCTGGACTGGACCAGGTGTTTATAAAAATTGAGTATTTTGTTGTCATGTGTATTAAACCATGATGATGATACGTTCTCAATCATGGGAATTTGGGATACAAAATGTATTGAAGATCGCTGAAATAATTTGTGTTAACTGTTTCCTTTATTAAAAGCGCCCGTTTAGGCTATATTTTATTTTGCGCTTCATAAAATATTATTTTAGGTAGGCGACGAAAAAAACAACCCAATATTTACGGGCCCGACCAACCCATTTTATTCTTTTTTTTAGAAATTGTTTAGATCATGCTTGCAGTTAAAAAGAAAATGAAATGTTTTCAAACTTTTTGGAGAAAAAATGGATTTTCTTTCTCTCAAAATTTCGTAAATTGCCGAAAATTCACCAAAACGTGGTCGTCTTATAGGGGGATATTGTCATCATTCAATGTGTGTATAGTGTATGGCGTAAATACATATTTCCTTTTGGTTAGCCATACATGACCTTTGACACCATTTTGTCAAAACATTTAACTGCACTTAGGCTATTGCTATTTACATGGTTTACGCCTCTCACATGAAAAGTCAGACTTCAATCTCAGAAACTTGGTGACAATATGCTCTTGGAGTGTATACAGATTAATCTCTTCTATCTATCTATCTATCTAGCCTATTTCACTCCACTGCAGAAGGAAGGCCTCTTCATCAATTTTCCATTTCACTCTGTCCTGAGCTGTCCTCTTCCAAGTAACGTTGCCATACTCTATGATGTCGTCTATCCACCGTCTGTTTGGCCTGCCTCTTCCTCTGGTGAATGCTCTGGGGATCCAGTCTGTTAATGTATGAGTCCATCTGTTGTCTTTCCTCCTGGCTAGATGGCCAGCCCATCTCCATTTTTTTGATTTTATTTCCAGTATGATGTCCCTCACTTTTGTTTTCTTCCTTAAATCTGTGTTGGTCACCCTGTCCCTTCTTGTAACGCCAATCAATATCCTTTCCATTGCCCTCTCAGTGACTTTTAGCTTCTTCTCCAATCTCTTAGTTGTTGTCCATGTTTCTGAGCCATACGATAGCACTGGGATGATACACTGGTTGAAAATTGGTCGCTTTAGTGACAAAGGTAGCTCTTCATCACGAAAGATAAAGCTGAGCTTACCAAACTTCACCCATGCTAGCTGTATCCTTCTGTTCACTTCCCCTGCTGTTTCATTTTCCAGAGAAATCTTCTTGCCCAGGTATATATAACTGTCCACTCTTTCTATGGTTTTTCCTTGAACTGTTATAGCATAATCTTTCAGCTTGTTGCACATCATCACTTTTGTCTTCTTGATGTTCATGTTAAGTCCAGCCTTGTTGCTCTCTTCACTCAGTTCTCGGATCATCTTCTGCAATTTCTGGGGCTCATGGCTGAGAAGTAGGATGTCATCTGCAAATCTGAGATGGGTAAGGTGTTCACCATTGACTATAACTCCCATACCTTGCCAATCCAGGTTTCTGAAAACATCCTCCATGGCTGCAGTTAATCTCTTAATGACCCTAAATTACCTTTGACCCCATTTGTTAAACGTAAACTGCATTTTGCTGTTTAGGGCTCTAATATGAAAAGTAAGACTTCAATCTCAAACTTGTGATACTAATCTTTGTGTAAGGGGACTTGAGATGACTCATCATGGGGTAAACCCAGATTTACCTCCAATGAACCCTAGGCCCTACATGTTCTTTGACTCCATTTTGTGTAAAGAATAACCCTAACTCTAGTACACCACACGGCAACAGATTTGTTTCCCGACCCCCAAAATTCACCAGAAAGGTCACCCCCCCCCCCCCCCCCCCCCGGATTTGAACCACGGACCTCCAGTACCAGGGCCCAGATCCTAGCCTCGTTATATAGCCTGGGTCCGTTTTGTAGCCCAAAACCTGCACGCCGGGTTATAAAAACATTTTTTCCGCCCAGTTGCCGTGTGGTGTGTAGTAGAGTTAAGATTAATCAAAATAAAATGCAACCAATCCTGTTAGAAGTCAAAGTCATTCAACTCGGGTTTACGAGCGTATTATAAGGTTCAACTTGAAGAATATCTGAAGAAGAGCAATTGATATTCCAAGAAACAGTGTTGAATAGAAATAATAGGCGGGACGGTCAAAGTGATGTGGAGCTGGCATGCAGTGGCGGGTAGTGGTTGGTGTCGTTGAAGATCTACGTCATCAGCTAGGTATTGCACCCGAAGGTTGTTCCCTGGAAATGTCTCTAGGCGGGCAAGCTTTACTGTTGAAAAGTCACGGACTTACCACTCGATGTAGGTCACTGAATGAAATTTGCAGTAAGACTAAAATAGGATTTATATGATTTTCTTTGATTTTCGCGGCGAAAAACATTAAGCGTTAATGTCTGACGCAAGGGTGCTATCCGGACCAGTTTATTATTTGAGTTGTAATTGAACCGGCTCTTAAATACTAATAAATACAGACTGTTGAGTGTCTTTTTATGTGCTAAAAGTGAATGACCTTACGGTCCTTTACGGTATTTCATTGATTATCATATCGTATATTGTCATACCGTATTATGGTTTTATCAGTGGCGTAACTAGCGGAAGGCGAGAGCCCTACCCCCCCCCCCCCCCCCCCACCCACCACTTGGAACCCTTGCCCCCCGCTTGCCCCCCCCCCCCCCCCCCCCCCCCCAATGAAATCAAGTAAAGCTGTAAATGAAATTTACAAAAAAAGTACACACCAAATCCCACCTAATAATGACGTCGCGTCGGTTGAGATTGGCACTGTCGGTTCATTTGACGAAAGGAATCATGGAATTATGATGGTCAAAAGTACACATATGAAACATGTTCGCGCGCTACGCGCGCATATGTCTTCCAAAAATGAAATACTTTTTGGTACAAGCTTGTTTAGAGCCAAAATGTAGCTCAATCGTGCAAAAAATAGCTGTAAAGTCGAAAATTTTCGCGCGCAACAAGCGCATCTCTTGACTCAAAATATATTGTCGGTTCATTTACATTCCTCGCCCCCCTATATGAATAACATATCTACGCCACTGGGGCACATCCCCCCTCAGACACCTCCCTGTCCGCGCAAGCGCGGCACTTGGATTGTCTTAGGAGCCCCCCCCCCCCCCCCCCCCCCCCATTTCAAGTCACTGCCCCTTCTTCCCCCCGCCCCCCACAAATGAAAAAGTCTAGTTACGCCACTGAGTTTTATTTTACGTATTTTGCTTCAGTGCTGATTATTACATTCGGAGCAAGCAGAGAAGGTTGATCAGTGGCGGATCCAGAATTAAAATTTACGGGGGGCTGACCGAGGTTTTTTTAATTGGTACCCCCCCCCCCCCCAAAAAAAAAAATCGTAAAAAAGATCCCCAATTTCTTTTGCCGTCAGCTCGTAAAATTCTGCTAAGTGGGGTGGGGGGGGGGGGGGGGGGGGGTAGCGATGTGGTTGTCCAAAAACCGGCAAAAATATCGCATGGTACAAGTCGCAAATGTACCGACGGAACCTACCTATGGTCTGAAAAAGGTAAAGTGGTACACAAAGGTAGATTTAATAATAATAATGGCAGCTTATAATGCGCCAACATTCAACAAAATTGTTGCTCCAGGCGCATTGACACAACATTGCAAAACAAAATTAGTACACAAATCTGAATGAAGGAAAACCGTCATCACTTCAACACAACAACAACAAAAATGGTAGCGTTGACATGGTTGAACTAATGACAATCCCCACTCACAATGTGAACAACGCCACAAATAATAACATACACATCAAGAACATAAAAAATTCACAAAAACATTAATCAAAGAAATCGCTCTCAGATTTCATCATTAAAGTCTTTAACAATGTTTTGAATGAATCCACAGATTCTGCAGTTTTTACAGACTCCGGAAGCTTATTGTACAAATTCAATTTGCTACTCACATGCTAGACAGTTTCGTCTTCCCGGTCGGAAGACGTCTTCGGTAGTGACTTGATCCACTTGTTTTTCCCGCGAGATTTCCCTGCTTTTCTTGGTCCCAGGAAGCTCAGGTGTCACTACCGAAGAAGTCTTCCGAACGGGAAGACGAAACTGTTTAGCATGTGAGTAGCAAATTGGATTTATACAACATAAATTTCTTAAACAAGTATAACACTTAAAAAGTAAGTGGAAATTGGATTAGATACAATGAACCTTTCTTCTCATGTTTATCACCAATCCTGATGAATCTTTTCAACAAAGTATAACAGTTATTTTTAACTTATACCTTATTATACCTAAAGGATGTTCCAGCTACCATTTGTCTCAACTTGAGTTATGACGAAAACTGTTAATAAGATGTCACTAATTGGTTTTAAATACATCCTACGACGTCACCGATTTGCTTACATCGAAACCAATTATAAGAGAAGCGATTAAAATTATAAAGGAATGGCTTGAACGTGACGTAACTCTCAAAGACGGTGTCCCTCTTATACTGTCGACAACATCATCGAAAATGTTGGACTGCGTTTGGATCAGTGGCGTAGCCAAGGGGGGGCAAGGGGGGGCAGCTGCCCCCCCTGTGGGGTTCTCTGCCCCCCCTGTTGCCCCCCCTGTGGGAAATGTCAGTTGAAATAATTTGGGACTAACCTATTCACAACACAAGGAAATTCAATCCTCAATTTGGTTGTTGCCCCCCCACCAAAACTCCCGGCCCCCCCTTTGCCCCCCCACTGAGAAAAACCTGGCTACGCCACTGGTTTGGATACCCCTTATTTCTCCAATGGGAGTTTCTATAAACCAATGTATGGATGTGCCATTGGTTCTCGGATATCATCCTTAGGCAACCTTGTTATGGAATAGTTTTAGGAAAAAGTATTGAGCAGTTTTACCCGAGACTTTGGTTACGGTTCGTCGACGATATCTTTGTCATCATAAACCAAAGCGAACTCAACCCGTTCTTTGAGCATATCAAGAGTATCAACCATAAGGCCAACAAAAAAGTTGAAAATTTTTGAAAATTTACTGCACAAAAACACGTTTTAAAGGGGGAGTTGTTTTTTTGTGTTTTTTTAAACAAGCAGATACTACTCAAAAACACGTTTTGATCTTTCTTTATTGTTATGTGCTTCTTTCAAAACAAAAACAAAAAATTGATAAAAAAGAAGAAGAAAAAAATAGCGACCCTAGATTTCCGAAAATTCGGGTCGGTCGGAAAGGGCAAGTCAACTCTTTTTTTGTTGTTGGCCTAACATCAAATTTACTCAGTGCAGGGAAGAGGGTTTACACGAGAGAGATAGACCTGTTATCCAGCCCAGAATTGAACAAAGGTCTTTTGAATTGTTCAGCTGTACCAGGCCCGTAAGCAGGATTTTTTTAGGGGGCGTATTTTTCGGAAAAGGTACATTGGTACCAAAAGAAATCGTAAAAGGTTGCCCCCCCCCCCAATTTTTTTTAGTAATCTCAGACAATTTTGAGAGCGGGGGGGGGAGGGTGGGGGGGGGGGCGTTTTCACCAAAAAAAGGTATATTAATAACAAAAAAGGTACATTGGAAAAAAGGACTTTTTCAGATTGGGGCGGCGTCCACCCCCCCCCCCCCCCGCCACCCCCCCCCCCCCCCCCCCCCCCCCCCCCTAGTTACGGGCCTGAGCTGTACTGACATATCTTGGATGAGCATGATGAGTGGGAAAGGGAAATCTGGTGTTGCAAGATCTGTTTGCAAAATTAAGTAACTAAATATATATACTAGCGTGTGAAAGCCACTGCTACACACAGTGGTGAATCAGAAATCCGCCCACAGTGTTGGTCCCACTACCCTCTTGTGCACAATTTAGGGGATACGCACCCATCCCTCCGCGCCGACACACTATCATGATAATGGACCCTGGTACTGTAGCGGAAGCGTAAGCGCAACCGTTTAACTTGTTAACATAACAATGTATAAGGAGCACTAAGGAAATTTGGGTATCTAAATTGGACGTTCAAAAAAGCCACAGCTGGTTCCAATGATCTCAAATCCAATCACACCAACTCCGCATACAAATCACCATCGCCTATTGTGTTGGAACTTCTGAGCCGGCCTCTGAGATGCTTTAAGGGTTAAGGGTACGAAATCTCCTCCTTGCAGACACCTGTTATGTCAATCATTATGAATGTTCCTATATTTTTGTCAAATTTTTCAGAATGTGCTTAATTAGAATGTCTTGTATTCTATGGTTTTGAAGGACATTTGAAAATAAAAACTCTTGTTTCGATATCACTGTGTAACCTTTAAAGGTATATTATGTGATCTTTCCATGGAACGCCCTCAACATCGAAAAAAAATTGAAAGCAGATTTTCTTGCAGATTTACATTTCTGATCATAAATCGTACATACATTCCAAGTTACAGGGCGATACGATTCTTAATTACTTCAAAATCATGGTTTTAGAGTGAAAATAAACTGTCGGATATCCGACAACTTATTTAATTCTAGTCTAAATTCACTCTAAAACCATGATTTTGAGGTAATTATGAATCGTATCGCTCTGTAACTTGGAATGTATGTACGATTTATGATCAGAAATGTAAATCTGCAAGAAAATCTACTTTCTAAAAAAATCATGAATAGAGGGCGCTCTCTGGAAAAGATCACATAATATGCCTTTAACACTTACTACCAAAGATGTGACATCCTGAGGCGAGACAACTGAAGGATTTCCCTGTTTTACCTAAAGCAGTTCCTGCTAATTGGCGATTGCGAATTTTAAAAACTAGGACAAACATAACTTACGGCCGAAACTGAAGTGGCTGCACTGCTATCATGACTATGATCAGCTGTGATTTGTATGGATATTATATCACGGTATAAAAGTCAATGAGGTTATATGACCGGATGAAAATGAGAGGAACTGTACAGGTGATACCTATAAGAGAATTATTCTTAACAGCTGACAAACTTGCTGCAATTGCATTCGCCATCAGGACATCGTCAGAACATCGGCGAAAAAATTAGCAACGGCAGGCGACGCTAGAAAGAACATGCTCAAACATTTCTGCCGTTGCGCTGCCGGAATACAACGGCAGTACAACGGCAGTACTCCGGTATGGCTTTGTTAATGTCGAGCACCGGTAGCGCCACGTAATGGATCGGCGACTCTCCGGTGGCCTCAAAGTGGTACCATACTGGTACCGATGTGATACCGTAGTCCTGTCGATGTACTAACCATGTACTACCCCCCGGTTTTCAACTTGGGCCGTTCGCCAAGACCCCCAATTCAGGATGTGTCATTTCGGTAAGCCCCTGTTTTGAGAATGCCCAGTCACACACCCCTACCCTCTTCAAATTCGAGTTGTTAGTACCCGGGGTACTACCGTTCTTAGCGATGGGATATCCGATACCGTTGCGCTACCGTACTAGTACCGACCCGGGAGTACCGATATCTCCAAAAATCGCCAAATGTGTGCTCCGGTAAAGCTCCGGCGAGCCAAATCGGCTAGGTGTGACAGCGCCTTTATTTTTCAAGTGCTTTCTCGACGGAGCTCCGCCGATTTTCTCACCGTAATTGTGTGCTCCGATATAGTCCCGGCGAGGTACATCGGTAGTGTGTGACAGCGCCTTTGTGTAAATATACCGGTATCTGAATTCTGAGTGGCCAAATAATCATGATTTCCTTATGAGTAGGCCTATTGTTGACTACATACTCCGTTTAATTAAGTGCCTGTGTGATGACATCCAAGTTGAAGATGGCAGCCCGGGTCTACTATCTATTATGTTATCAACATGTTCTAATGTACAATTAAGTGCATGTTCGAGCAAATTATCATAATACCGTACCTTGCACGATTTTCTTTCTTTTTAACATAATATAGCGTGCAAATCTTCAATAGAACCTTACAAAAACAGGCCTTACTTGACCCAACATTTCCGGCACAATTTTACCTTTCATATTGTTCATCCAGTACACTTAGAGATCTTTTAAGATCAAGCTATCGTTGTAATAATTCCAGGTCCCAGGTATAACTTAAATTGGCCTCTTTCTCACTTTCTCTCTCTCTATTAGTGAAGTGTGCATACAGTTTTCTTTTTCGATTCAAGTTTCAACATTTGGCATTTTATCGTAATTTGGTATGTCATTCATGTCATTGTCATTATGGTTCTTTTCGTTCATCTTTTGGTTTCAAAACGCTAGGGTCATTGACCGCAGTGAATTACACGACGCGCTATATCTCGTATTGCATTTTAAGGACGTCACACAACAAACGAGTACAGCGTAGTATAAATCGTACTTCAGAATCACGACCATCGGAATCTTTGTCGCCTTGAAAGCCTTGCAGTAAATTGCATTATTACAAATGCGTAATTTGATGATAAGTAAAAACTAAGCCAAAACATTGAATGTTTGGAAAGTGGTACATCTGAATTCTGAGTGGCCAAATAATCATGATTTCCTTATGAGTAGGCCTATTGTTGTTGACTATATACATACTCCGTTTTAAGTGCCTGTGTGATAACATCCAAGTTGAAGATGGCAGCCCGGGTCTACTATCTATTATGTTATCGACATGTTCCAAAAAACTGTATATTACAAATACAAAGGTTGGGAAATCTATGCAGAGATGGATGTGACATTTGTAAAGTGAATTTTGACCTGGATTTGAGGACAGATGCTATACGTGTTTTAAAAAACCAACATTCTTTTAAGGCATTCCAGCTGATAGTAACAACAACAAAAACACACACAAACAAGCAAATCAAAAACAAAAAACTTTCATTTATCCTATTTGAAGGTGAATCTATCCGTGGAGTTAGAATGACAATACTACGGGTTTTTACTAAATCAAGGTATTCTAACTACTTGGAATTATCAATCCTGCGGCCATGCCAATCAAACACTACTTGCAAACATGATTGGAAGGAATTGCGCCCCCACAGCCACAGGCCGATTTCCGCCTTATTTATAAGTAGGACGGTTTCTTACGTCTATACGTATACAGTAATGTAACCCTATAATGGTCTGAAGGTAAATGTTTCATTAAATTCTCGCACGCACAAAATCATCATTGACTTTGTGAAATTTATGATATTCCCTAAAAAAAGTCCGATTGGTCAAAAGTTCATGGTTGGTTTATGAATTGTTAAACTCCTAATCCATCATGTGACGATGCAATATATCTTTAGCTTAGGCATGTTCGGGTTAATTAAACAAGGGATAAGAACACATTAAAATTAAGACATTTTAAAGCGCGCACCTTTAATGACCGGGGTGTTAGGGTTGCATACCATAATTATGTTCATCACGGCTAGAAAGGTGGACCCCTATTTCATAAAGGTCAACTTAAGACATTGACAGGGGTTTATATATATATAAGTTATGAAGAGTTCCTAATGATTTTTTTCTTAAGTAAAGAACAAAAACTCTTCTTAACACTTTCCACGCGGCTATTGGTTTTACCTGAGACTAGTATACTAGTCTCAGGGTTTTACCATATAAAAAACAGATTTTCAGAAACCTTTCCCAATTTTCAAAGTCTATCTCAAGGATAACTGAACCAATACGAGGCATGTTTGTACTTATTTCAATGCATTTCACATGGTGATTCCAAATATGGTTATGAAATTTAGCAATTTTGACAATTTTGAAACAGTTTGAGACATTTTGGAATGTCGTCTGCAGACGTCTGCTGCGTGGAAAGTTTTAAGATTAAGGAGTATATTATTATATAGTATTTAAGAAGAATTCCTGAGACAAGATACCCTCTGACCTCTTCTTAAGTTTAAGAAGAGAAGGAACTTAAGAACGAAATTCCTCTTCGTTTAATAATCTCCTTAACTTAAGAAGACTTCAGGACTTAAAGATCTTAACGTTTTATGAAATAGGACCCGGATTACAGAAGGAGAGTGTGTAATTCAATTGGTCATGGGTACTGTAATTGGCCATCAGAATTTCACATAATACTACAAAATTTGAAATTATAATATGATTCATCAACATGCAATAAAACTCTCAAAAACATTTTTTTTTCATTGTGCACTAAATCAACTTGAAATGCTATGAGTCCAGTTGATCAGGATGAGCATATTTTTTCCACATAGCATGATATTCTGCTCCCCGACTTGAGCTAACGGTACACGTTCGTATGCCAGCGGATAATCAGGATCATACGTCGCAGTCTCGCAGATCAAGATAAGGAAGGCGTTCCGAAACGATTAATGGTTTATCGCGATTTTAGTCTGCATAATCCATACAGCTGCGCATTCACAACAAACGCGCATTTTAACGACGACGGCTCGTTCCAAAATATTAGTCCATAATTTTAGGAGTCGATGACAAGTTCAGAATTGTGATCAATTAATAGGGATTTAAAACCAATCTCGGCAATGAATGGATTGTTAACCTCGTTTTCATGGTTTTTCCAAATCAGTGAGCCGCCGAGGACATTGTCTCATAGGTCGCTAGCTCACTAAGGCTATTGGTAGTTCACTCATATATGCTGCATGTATAAACACTAGTAGTAGTAAGTAGTACACTACACAGCAAAATTCCAGTCGCGTTTGGGAATCTGTGACCGATTTATGAGACATAGTTACTATAAGTATAAGACAACATATTAGTATGTAATCTTCTCATCTCATGCGGTTATTATATCTACGGTTTAGAGGACTATAGTTATTTAAAATTATCTATTTTAAATCATAGATGCGGATGAGTCGGATGACCTATGATAGGCTGTTTGATATACCATCTTGAACATATAGCGATGACAGAACGTAACTTATTACACATATCTTCACACTATGACCACGAAGAATTGACAAATGAAAATTGGCGTCCTCCTACCCATCACCAGCTACTGAGCTAAAACTGCGTTCTTATATGACGTCAAATACAAGCCAATACGCTGAGCGTCCAATCATTGGCTCAAATGGTCAAATGCAGTAAAACTTGCAGTGGTTACACAAGTAGCACTCATCAACCGACCGGATCGGTGATCGTCCATAGAATACTATGCAGCAGCTACTTACAAGTGCGGTGGTTTGTCCTCAATTGACCTTTGGCAAACCAGTAGTCAGTAGCAGATGCTACGGCGGTTTGTCGAAAAAAGGGGCGTCATCGTCATACGAGTTGCTGCTGACTAAAAATCAGTAGGTTATATACTTTACTTGGCTTTCACCACTCTATACTATACCACCAACGACAATGAAGTTATACGTATTGCTTGTGTGTTATATCCTATTTCTGTACATCCTTCCCATATCTTGGTGGATGAGAATTATCTTTGCTATTCCTGCCTTTATTTTGACATATCTTGCACGAAGTAGACCTGGTGACGAACACGTGGAATTGAACAAGAAAGCAGTCTTAATAACCGGTTGTGACACTGGAATTGGACACGAGTTAACGAAACTTTTGGATTCACTTGGAATCCGCGTATTTGCAGGATGTTTATTCAAAGATGGTCCTGGAGCTACTCAACTACAGCAACATTGCTCTGAAAAGTTGAACATTCTCCAGCTTGACGTCACGGACGATGAGCAGATATCCGAGGCATTTCTACAGGTGCAAGAACATCTTCAAGAATCGGGAGAAAGTATGTATCGCTTTTACTTTTATTTTGACATCGTGTATAAGAATACAATTTGTTGAGATTCCTTGATGAAAATATCAAAATTGTACGAACGAATATAAGTTCAATTAGCAAATATCTGAACGAACGGTAGCTATGTTTATATGTTGAATAAAATAGATATGATAGTAGAGCTCAATTGACATGACGTTTTATCCACTAAGTAAGAATTAACCATTACGTTCTGGCTTCTCTCTTAAGTCGGTCATGTAGTCATGGTAGTAGGATCATCATTTTGGAATGCCTGATATTTTTAAATTCTATATACGTTATCGAAGACATGACAATTCTAAGAATGATATTCCGATTTCAAAAATCGAAACAAACCTGTTATGTTTACATACACTAAGTAGTAGACCAATATTTTCATGCGGTATAATAGTCAACAAACTTTTTTATACATTTGTCAATGATTTTCAATACAATTTCCTGATTTTAAAGAAAGACACTGCCGACAATGAACTACCACTTCACCATAAATCAAACATAAAGAGATAATTGTCAAGTGAATGAATGAAATGGCCTAGACATGCGCCGGTCATGACCGGGAAGTTGTAGCCCTGTATTTTCAATATAAACGTGTGCATGCAAAAAATGACATTTGTCATTGAGAAATGTCACGACATTTCGATAACTTGTCATCTATACACCTGGCACATCTAGACAGAAAATTATCATTAATCAACGAAATAGATCTAGCTCCACTTAGCAGTATATTCTAATCATTTCTTTGCTCAATACATAACCTTTCAACAAAATCAAAGCTCTTTTCTTGCCGGCCCACATTCATACGTTCATGTGTTCTTATGTGGAACTAATGTACAATTATTAAGCATTGTTCAAAGCTAATTAAGTGGATGTTCAAGCAAATTATCATTATACCGTACCTTGCACGATTTTCTTTCTTTTTACCATAATATAGCGTGCAATTCTTCAATAGAGCCTTACAAAAACGGGCCTTACTTGACCCAACATTTCCGGCACAATTTTACCTTTCAAATTGTTCATCCAGTACTTTTAAAGATCTTTTTAGATCAAGCTATCGTTGTAATAATTCCAGGTCCCAGTTATAACTTAAATTGGCCTCTTTCTCACTTTCTCTCTCTCTCTCTATTAGTGAAGTGTGCATACAGTTTTCTTTTTCGATTCAAGTTTCAACATTTGGCATTTTATCGTAATTTGGTATGTCATTCATGTCATTGTCATTATGGTTCTTTTCGTTCATCTTTTAGTTTAAAAACGCTAGGGTCATTGACCGCAGTGAATTACACGACGCGCTATATCTCGTATTGCATTTTAAGGACGTCACACAACAAACGAGTACAGCATAGTATAAATCGTAGTTCAGAATCACGACCATCGGAATCTTTGTCGCCTCGGAAGCCTTGCAGTAAATTGCATTATTACAAATGCGTAATTTGATGATAAATACAAACTAAGCCAAAACATTGAATGTTTTTGGAAAGTGTTACACCTATCGTTAACGTCAAACAATCTGCGTTGCATCCCATGTGTACATTTGTTTAGTATTTGGTACAATGACAAATGCCAGATTAAACTCACCTAGCAATATTGCTCACCTAGAATGTGAAAAAGAGATTGATGATATTCTGTATTGATCACAACTGCTATCAACCAATCAATGTTTAAAAATATTTATAATTTGTTTAATACCCGTCGTATATGCCTATTGATATTTCTATGCTATCAACCAATTACATAGTCTTGAATTATCCATCGTTCCACCTCCTCGTGCCATAATTGCGCAATTTGAAGTAGGGTCGAGGTTTTTTATTCAAAGAATTATCGAAAAACACACAAGGATAAGGGTATGCACACCGGATTGGTCGCAGGATAATCTGAAGAAAAGTAAAAACAATCATACACATAGTAACCGTCAAAATACAACATGTTTATAAGGAGTGGTATCTGGTACATACGTTAAAGGGATCCAAAATGATCCAACCCACGCGTTTTTGTCGGTTTTTTGTTCAAAGTATTAGATGATAACTACGTTTGCAGGGATGCTAATGGTATAATGCAAAAACCAGTTAAATTAAATCAGTACGAGAATGTTTTATAATTTACGGCAAATTGAATCAAACTTTACCTGTCAGTACACATACTTGTCTTTGTTTAACATGTTTATGACATAATATTGTACAAATACCTGATTTGTTTTGCATATTTCAACATTATAGTCCTATATTACTTACAAAAACAGCACGCCGACTCACAAAAAGCATAAAAAGTTATATTGGATCATCATCAAACATATCGAGGGCTCAGAAACACAAGCCCTCGATATTCGATATTGTGGTGTTTTTTTCTGATTCCTTATGGTTTTATGTGAAGAGTTTCATTGAATACCCATATTCGACCTTTTTGTCTGTTTTCTTTTTAACATGTATTACTTTAGTAAACATAATGCAATACACGCAATATTCAACTACAAACAATGACCGTGATATAGAACAGAGCAATTTCGTAAGTGTCACAAAATGATTTGACAAACACATTGGAAGGCATCCTGGATCCCATATTGTGTATCAGATCATGGTTCACGAAGTTGCAAAGGCCAAGCCGAAAAAAGGGACAGATTTTGTAACGGTCATTGCTGGTTTATAATAAACAGCTTGGCAAGGATATCTCGTTTAAATAACAGGATGATACGGTACACATACGCTTATAATCCTTCCTTGACAGTTATTTTAATCCCTATAGTATGACCACATGTTGCAGGTGATGATCCGGTACAAAATATATAGGTTGAGAACTTGTAAAATCTGTCAACGGGTTGAGTGGAAGTTTTTCCTCTGTGTATACACACACACCCACCCCAATTTGCCGCCAGAAAGGAACGGATGGATATAAGATTGACTATGTCAAATGATTCATAACGGACAGTCACTAGGCGTATAACATGATTTCCGCAAAATAATTTCACTCTGTCATCTGTATCTTTATAATATTCGTAAATCACAATTACAAAGCTGTCTTTATTTGTTTCCTATTGAGGTTATTCTTGGTGACATTTTAGAAACATTTTATGTAACATTTAAACGGGGTATTAGATCTTATCTTATAAGCTTAGACACTTCTGTCATTGCGTATGAAGTTCAATTAGGTCTAAACAGACATTAATGCCAATACTGCCATATTGTAACCGATGACGTGTTTTGATTTGAATCAATTCACTATGATCCGATAAGATATAGCCTAATAGTGTTCTAACCATTTATTGAAATACCGTATCAAATACAAGACGGTCAAGACCTGTTGGTTAAGCTATACACATTTGAGTCTATTTACATACATTCTAACAATTTTACCATCTGAAACATAATGCAACCGATCCAGATTTCCATCAAGTCCAATTGGGGAAAATTGTTTACAACTTTTATTGTATATCAAAACGTATAGGCCTACATCTCAAAAGGTATCCAATGTGATTAAATAATGTTGTTGTACAAATCCAATTAGCTACTCACATGCTAGACAGTTTCGTCTTCCCTTTCGGAAGACTTACTCGGTAGTGACTTGATCCACTTGTTTTTCCCGCGAGATTTGCTTGCATTCTCGGTCCCAGGAAGCTCAGGTGTCAACAGTGGATCATAGACATGATGTAGAGAATTAATACCCTCGTCGCGGTTGATGTTTTGGCCCCCTGCTTGCGTATCCAAATGGAATCTCTCATCCATCGCTTTTATTTGTCGTAGTCTTTGTCAAGGATTGTTGCCCCCTCCCCGTTGATCGTGTGATTCTCTTGTGCTATGGTCGGTGACAGCTGATTTGTGTTGTTCCGTCGTAGAATCTTTTCTGTTGGCTCTCGTGAACTTTTTGTCGCTAACTTTCTTGGCGTCTTTCTTGTGTTCGTTTAGCCTTGTTCCAAAAAGACGGCCTGTCTCACCAACGTAGGCTTTGTCACACGTTATCGCTGGTTTGTAACGTGTCTCGTTTGTCTTTGGGATGTAGTCGTTTGAGTGTTTTGTAAGGTTTCATTGCAGTCTGAATATTGTACTTCTTTTAAAAAGATCTTTGTAGTCTTTCAGACACACCTTGGATGTAGGGGATAACCACCATGCCATTGCTCTCTTTGGTCTCATCCTTTTTCTTAGCTTTCTTTGTGGTCTTGTCCTTCATCTGTTGCTGTACTCTTTTGAAAGTCCAGCTGGTGTATCCACACAGTCCTAATTCTTTTTCCTCTGCTATTCTGTCTGGTTCTTCTGTGACAATCTTGTTCATTCTGTCAAACAGTGTTCGCATGACTCCCAGTTGTTGGTGTAGAGGATGTTGTGACGAGAAGTTTAGATACTGGTCCGTGTGTGACTTTTTTTCTGTAAATTAATAACTTCACAGAGCCATCTGCTTTTCGGACAATGAGCGTGTCGAGGAATGGTATCTGACCTTTGTCTTCCTCTTCGTGTGTAAACTTGATGTTACCCGTACCGTGTCGTCAATTGTGTTGAGGTGGTCTGTGAGTTGTTGTGTAGTGCCTTTCTTGATGATCTCGAGGATGTCATCTACATAACGCTTCCACAGTTTTGGTTTGCAAATCTCGCGGGAAAAACAAGTGGATCAAGTCACTACCGAGGAAGTCTTCCGAACGGGAAGACGAAACTGTCTAGCATGTGAGTAGCTAATTGGATTTGTACAACAAAATTATTTAATCATTTCAATCTACAATCCTGATGAACTTATTCAAAGAAAAGGTATCCAATGTATTTGTTTATTTAACACAGATTAGATTTTGTTGCATATTATGCACTCTTTGTAATTCCAAAGATTTTCTAGTAATTCCTTAGTATATGGAGGAGTAATTTACTTTATTCTCAACGATATCAGATTCCTTGATTTAGGACTTAATGCCATTTATAATACTTTTGACATGATCCTCGAAAATACAGTTCATATTAGGTTATAAGTTTCAATTGTCGGTCGTAATTGAAATTATTTGTCGTCAGATCCAGGTCACGGTTTTGATTTGGAACAGAGAACAACCTCTCATGGCAAACTTAAAGGTCAAAAACCTAATAAAATCTCTGAAGAATTATCCATTTATATCCTGTCAGTCTGTTTCTCATAAATCGGCAATAACAGGGAAATGTGTACATATAATGATAGGTTTCCCTATCATATATAGAACATGCATCCACTTTGATAATTTGGTAGTTTCTGTGAGCAGCGTTAAAGGTGTCATTTTAATCAGTCACTACCAATAAACCTGATAAATGCTCTGAGAGTTTGAGTTCTAAGCGTGTGAAATACAATGAAACAGGATCGGTAGTATACTTTACACTAGAATACAAATTGCGGCAACTTCAAAAGCTCTTCATCAGCCACGTGGAATAATTCTATTATATCACAAATTAGTGATCTTATTATTCAAAATTGACGAATTTTGTTTGGTGTTCTACGTGAAAGTTTAAATGTGTGCACCTGTTGAGCGTATTATGCTGTAATTTACATATCGAGAGTTCGTGCAACAAAGATCGATCTCCAATAGCTGCCAGATGTTATAATGTGGTAGCCTATGCCCAGCCAGCGGTTTGTACAATTTTAGAAATATGATATAAATTAGCTATTAAGATGGACCTAGAAAAAACACCTCATTGTAATGTGAGGCGGCCTCATCTGCAAAAG
Source organism: Ophiura sarsii (assembly GCA_035610835.1). Taxonomy (NCBI): domain Eukaryota; kingdom Metazoa; phylum Echinodermata; class Ophiuroidea; order Amphilepidida; family Ophiuridae; genus Ophiura; species Ophiura sarsii. The sequence goes on along the minus strand of CM069441.1, from coordinate 126,704,748 downwards.
CTGCCCCGTATTCTATATTACAATCATATTTAGTGTAAGCTTATAAGAAAATTACAATCTAACAACATGGCAGCCTTTTAGATAGGATCCCATAGCACGAAACCATTGATAAATGCCTTTTCAAGCGTGGTTTAGTGAAACTTGTTCTAGAAAAACGACCGCCTAGCAAGGGGCATTGACATACTATTGGGCTATCGTGGTATTGGTTATTGACCAACGGATTGACCCACAACCATGTCAATAATTTACGGATAGTTTGGGTTGTTGCTGCTCTGCCTCTATATATTATGCATAATAACGTTCATTTCATTATATTAGTTAACTTTTAATGCATAATTTTATTTGATGCTAATCTCAATTCACCTTTGCCATAATTCTACCTCCCCCTCAATTTCAGTCACCCTCAGGCCTCATCTCAATGATACGCACACACATATGATACGAACCCAGTGGTTCCAGTGATGGTGATAATACAGATACATTTCAACTATAATAAATATATTGCTTCAATTGTTGTAAAATAATGTTTTAACATTTAGAACTGTTTGTGTATTTCTATGTCATAACGGTTGAAAGGTCATTACATTTTTGTAAACAATGATGTTAAACTCGGTTATCTTATTGATTTTGCAGTAGTTGTGTAAACGTCCTTGTCATATCCTATTAAAAACATCCCCAAAGCTATCAAAAAATAAATGTGCTCCATTGACTCAAAAGCAGCTTTACAAAGTCAACACCGTTAATCAACTTATACGTTTATAAATATAAAGATTCAACATTTATTCCTTCGGGTAGTGCAGGTAACCAATTGTAAAGAAACCTTCCCTGAAGCCTTCCGGTTTGTTCAAGTTGGTGCACATCTTATTCAGCTTAACTTAGAAGGTTAAATGATAATACAGTTACGCTCCACCTTTTCAGTTATCCTTCTCCATTGATATTTATCGAACTAATTTACGGATTTCATATTGACAAATCTGTGTGAACGAGAGAGATTCATCCTTCATACGGTATATCATTTTATGGGAGATACGTCAAGTTCTCAACCTGTAAATTTTGTACCGGATCATCACCTGCAACATGTGGTCATACTATAGGGATTAAAATAACTGTCACGAAAGGATTATAAGCGTATGTGTACCGTATCATCCTGTTATTTAAAATAGATATCCTCGCCAAGTTGTTTATTATAAACCTGCAATGAACAGTTCATTTTTCAGATCGGCCTTTGCAACTTCGTGACATATATCTGATGACGCAATTGAAATCAATCCGCGGCATCTTCTTTTGAGTTTATCAAACATAGTTGCTAAACACTTCGAAGTTTCTCTTGTTTGTTTTTGTAGAACACGCGCGGTCAATGTATCATAACGCAATAACGAATCAACTTTTCGCATGGCCAAGAAGATCCAATGTAGCGGGTGATGCAAAATAAGGGCCTCTATTGAATTCCGTGAAAGTAAAACCGTTCATTTTATTTATGTAAAATGGAGTCTTTTTATCTTTGTATAAGACATAGATTGACAATCCTACCTCCAAGAATATGATGAAATACGTGAGCAAGAAAGAACATTAAAGAACGAATGAATTTATGTTCATTTGGTACTTTGTACTTTATAGTCGACATCATAGGCCTTCAACTTAAATTGTAACGCATACTAACTCGAATACATACAGTGAGTGAGTGATATGGCATGCCACTAACTCGAAAAATGCTACTTGTCCGAGAGGAATTGACCCATGACATTCACCAATCAGCAGTGATCAGTCAAAAGTTTCATTAGGACCATGTGCTTAGGGTCTCCAGCGATTAAAAGTGTCATGTCATATGGGGACACTAGAGAGGTCATTGACCTATACAGGGGTGCAAATTAAGACATGGTCCGATTTGCATCAGACTTGTTTTATTTTGTTTGGTTTGATGAGCCAAGAAAATAAGTCAATCATTGCATTGAGGTCAAAGATCATTTAGGGTCACTAGAGGTCAAATTGTGAATGTTTGCCCATTTAAATGCTACTTGTCCGAGAGGAATTGACTGATAACATTGACAAACAGTTAAAAGATTCATTAGGACTACGTGCACGCATAGGGTCTCCAGCAAGTAAAAGTGTCGTGTCATATGGGGTCACTAGGGGTCATTGACCTATACAGGGGTACAAGTTAAAACATGGTCCGATTCGGACCGGACTTGTTTCGTCTTGTTTGGTTTGATGACCCAAGCAAATACGTCATAACAACGAGATCAAAGGTCATTGAGGGGTCACCACAGGTCAAATTGTGAATATTTGCCCACATTTGGGCCAAAGATTCCTTATATCCAGTTTTAGAGATTAAAAGTGACAGGTCATAAGGGTCACTAGGGGTCATTGACCTAATGTCCGATTTTAATTAAGGAAGCCAATCCGTGCTTCTTGAAGCACAATTAGCTCTAGTGTACTGTTGTTGTTGTGAACACGATTGTGTTTCTTGCTTGTAAATTCCTGTATCATTTGGCTTGGCTACGTTTTATTCCATCAGATTTTCATTTTATATGAATTTAATTATGGAATCATTTACTTTTCGCTAAAGTTCATCTGATCGGTTTGGAAGATTTGACCAATATAATTGAATTTGATATTACAAAACATAATGTTTTAACCACGATTACTTGCCCGGCCATACACCGTCAGAAAGCGTTCGAACACCTAGTTTATTGTGTTTTTACTAGAATCTAAAGCGTTTGTATAATTCATATTAACCATGTCATCATAAGGTGTGTAGCCTACAAGCTTACACCTAACCTCACGAAAACACCATTTAATTTCCAATCTAATTGTAGATGTGGACAAATCTGCGATGTATTGTTCTGTTGCTACCATTCCATACCACTGATGTTTTCTGTTTGTTAATCTTTAAACCACATATTTGTCGAAATGTATCTAAAGTAGTTATTCTAGTGATTGTTTTTGTACCATCTAAATTTACAGTTGTGTAATCGGCATATTGTGTTAATTTAAAAACACTATCATCTACCCGAAATCCATTAATATTTCATTAATTTTTTCTAATCATTATTGCTAGAACTTCCACATACAGATCAAACAGATACGGTGAGATCTATCACCCTGTCTGCAACCTCGATGAATGGTGAAAGACATTGATATATGACCATTTATGATAACTGATGAAGAGACATTAGGCCTTCTATATATAAAGAAGAGAACCATTTAACGTAAACTTAATAAAAAGTATACTGCTTTGCCATAAATAGCTCAAAATCCCCAAACATGAACTAGGATGACCTCTTGAGTGGATTTAATTGATTTAATTATTAATAAAAGGTCGCAATTAAGGAACAAGGTTGTACAACCACATTACATGTTTAAGATTATAGATTTGTCAACGGGTTGGGACCGTTTGTGGATACATTCCGATATGATTGATATGCTTGTAATTTCTTTGGACGTGGTGAAATCTCTTCTTTTATCAATACACCATGTTTTGGGTTGAAATCACGGTTGAAATATTGGATCAATTGTTGTTAAGTACTAGTTTCTGAAAGCCAAACTATCAACGAGGCGTGGTCGGTAATTTATACGAATTAGCAGCTTCACAACAGACTGAATCGTCCAGGGATATTTGTCATAACAAATCCTCAAGCATATTTAATTGAAAAATCTCTCGAGTCAGATTTTATTTTTCAATCTAAGCCGACCGTCCAAGTGCCAAGTGGATTCGTTCTATAGGCTTATTCAAATTTGACGGCAATTTCTTACGCCGTAATCTGGCCCAGAGGCAGGCCTCTACAACCATATCACGCCTTCCCCTTCGCTGACTTTCAATTATTTGGAACTGGTCAGTGTTCGGCTGATCTAGTTGTACTGTCTTTCATCGTGAATATTAATCTATTTTGTGAGTCGGATATCCGTTATAATTCCTTTTACGCAAGAAGTTGATTCACTCACACGAACCATTGGATATGTGTGTTATTAATATAGGCAAATTCGTACAATTCTCTCACCCTGTTGGATTTTTTTCCCTCCTTCTCCTGCCGCTTTTTCTTATTACAACTCAATCAAGAAATATACAATATGACCTCAAATAACCCATATATTTTTTTAGTATTCGTATTTCTATCTTTAAACAATGACCAAAATACAGAATTTTCTTTGTAGGACACACATCATCCTACGCTGTAAGAAATATCGAGTATCAATTTAGAAAAATTTGGTTAAAATCGAGGGTGAGAAAATAAACTCAGACAGAAAGAAGAGTTCACAGTTTATAATGGAATCCCAAAGTTTTGCTATACACGTATAATTTATAATTGATATAAGCACTAAAATTGATTTTTTAAAAAATGATTTTTAAATTTTTTAATTTTTTAATTTCAATTTGCCAACATTCATTGATAAGAGTTTTATTTAAAACAAATTTAATTTGCAGAAACAACAACAAAAACAACATTTGAACTGCAAAAATCTCACCCCAATTGAGGAAGCTGACATGAAGATTTGTTGAACAGTTCATTAATTACGTCATGGTTTTTGTCCAAGATTTGGCTTACTGCAACATCATACTGCCCAGTGACATTAAAACAACTAACAGCACACATAATTCATAAAAAATAGTTCAGATCAGTTTAGCGCAGATCAATTTATTTAATTTCAGGCCAATTCTTTTCAGATCAGATCAGATTAGGCTAGATCAGTTCAAATCAGTTTAGTTCAATTCAGTTTAGTTAAGTTCGGTTCCATTCGGTTCAATTTAGTTCAGTCGATCAGGTCAATTCTCTAGTTCTGTTAAAGTTCCGTTTAGATCTGATCAGATCAGTTCAACTCAGTTCAGTTTGGATATAATACAATAGGTTACAAGCACATGATAAAAGTAACGTATACAGTAAACGAACAAATTGTGTAATACCCTTCATCATCCTTAAACTTGATATTCAACGAAACATGAAAAACTGTGAATTGAAGACCGGTATAATGACGTATCCACGTATATCTAGTCATAATAGTCTTGACATTTCGTGATTGACATTGACTAAGCAAATTCATCTTGGTGATGCTTGCGCGACGACATACAGACATACGCCTTCTTCTACAATCATCATTGACTTTTACTCCGTTACCTGTTCTATCGATTTGCATACCCAAATGCAATTTGGATTCATCAAATTCAAGTGCGACTTTTCTCTCGTAAGGATATCAATATTTCTTTATTTGAATCAAGAGGAGCATTTTAATTGTGCTTCTTTTAAGATCCCCAAGGGAAATAGCGCGTACGCGCTCCGTCGGTCATTACCCTGGCCCTGTTGACCCTCGGCTTTGCTGTATTGACTTGTGCTCTTCTCCGGGGGCTGGGTTCGTTGGCCTATCAATTAATGGTCAGGCAAATTGTACAATATACAGTGGACAAGCCTCTGACTTCATCTTTATTGAAATAAAAATGCATAGCGGTGCTTCCGTATCGCCCGTTCCCTCGGGAGCCGCTTCTTATTCTCACCTTATTCTCTTTTCAATATTCGGCATCATTCCTCAGGGGCATCTACAAGAGATTTGTGCCGATTTCTATCTTGACGTGGAATAAATTGGGGAGGACCCACTTCTTATGAAATCTACCGTGGCCGGACGCAAAAAAAATGAGCAGGAGTTACGAGTGAGATGGGTCAGTGATTGATTTATGAAGACCCTTGACCGCCTACGAACGCGGTATCTTACGATTTATAGAACCATGGAGTTCCCGTTTCTCATACGTTGATCAAACCATCAACTGGGACATTTTCTTGAGATTCACTTACCTTTTCCGGGACGTCCCTCATCTCTTCTACGATGGAATCGAGTGTGAGCGTTTGAAGGAGAACTGTTTTAGTCTTAACTAAACCTCCCCAAAGCTGTAAAATACTATACCAAACCAAGCAGAATATTAAGTGAGAGCACCGGGCTAAATCAAATAAATTTTATATTTGACTTTTTCATCCAACTTTTAGGTCTAAAAATGTTCAATTAATAACCAACCAAATATATTTGGCTTCATGTATCTGTAATCAGCATTGGACCGCAAACAGTATGCTGACGTACGTCAAAGTAACAAAATGACAAATCCTTGCAGGTCTAAAATGTATGTGTTGTTTCAAGAAACATTTTCAAAATCAATGCACGCGAGCTGATATTGATGTCTGAAAATTGGCACGACCCCGCAGGGGGATTCTTATTGTGAGCATATCGACATATATTTTTGCGCAAGTGCCTTGATTTTTCTAATTTTTTCGAGAAAAAAGCACGCATTTGTTGACCTAATTCATACACGATGACACACATTACAAATCAATTCGTAATTTGTGCATATAATATGTTATCTCTTTAGTAACGAATAAATTCGTAGTAAAAATCGCATTGACGACGGAAGCGCGGGGGTCGTGACCCCCACCCCTAAATTTCACGACCCCCTCTACCACCTAAATATTACCAAGTCTCCCGTAGAATACGTTAAATGTGTCGGCGCCCCCCCCCCCCCCTCCCCCCCCCCCCCCCCCCACACCCTTCCGACCCTTTAAATGTCACTGAACATTCGGTGAAGCTGCTGCGTTGCCGGAACAAGGAATGTTCAATGCACACCGCCTATTTTAGTTTTCTGCTTTCTGAAACTGAGAGTTAATAGCAATAACAATAACTAGACCTCTCATAAATATTCATTGGTTAATTAAGTGGTGTTGATTTTTTTGATTTTTTAAACACAGCAAAACTTGATTAAAACAATACCATCGCTATTCATTAAAAAACACTCTCCATGCAAATATGGTTCGCGTTATTTATCAAGCGAACTGCAGGGGGATACTGTCTGACGTAAAATGCTGATCAGGTCCGATCAGCATTTTTTGAATCGACGTTTTGTTGTACAAAGAGGGCTGATTTTTCTTAATCCTTATATATATAGGTGTAAGTTCATCATGTTCATACATGTAATACAATTGTATAAATATACTAATCCCAGATTTTATCATAATTGAGGGCGCAGCCTCCAACACATCTCTTAGTGCCCCTTTAATGTGTATGTCACTGAGTAATGACCTCAGTAACTTTGAACAAGTGACCGGCATTCATTCCAAATTAGATTGCTCGTGAATGTTTGAACTTGAAGTTTTTAACATTAAAAATCCTTCCTCGAGTGACGAATATAGATCCAATTCAGGATCCTTACGAATGTGTCAATATCCCAATGTCTTCCATGGGATGCGCTATGGAAATTAACTGGAAGAACATAAACAATTATACAATTATCAATTAAGGAAGAGTATCGTACGTTTCATAGATTCAAGGCAATCCATTCATTATTGGGAAACTTGCGAAATATAAGGCACCAATGGAATGGATAGCCTTTTATTGGTTGAATGGTAATGTACAAACACAATAGTTACGCTCTTTTCAAATTGAACGTGGCATCATAGACTGGTGGCATCTTAGAAAGAGTAAGATGTACACGTTTAAGTCACAGTACATCTTAGGATAGCCTCGGAGCATTATAACCAACATCTCATGTGGGTGCGTAAATATAGACAGATTCAGAAGACAAACCATTACTAGTACAGCACTCTTTCCTTTCAGAACGTACTTTATGCATCACGCAGCGTGATGGCTGTTTCTCAGAGTTTCATTTGTGAAAACGCGCAATCATTACCGCCCATTTACCTTGCATAAATACACGCGCGCATATACCACCAAACCTGCTGTGAAGGACTGTGAATGAAACTTCATTCATTATTAAACTACCCCGCAACTCCCCCATACCTTAAATACAGTAGCAAAGCGTTGTTAATTTGAAATAAACCACGCTGATAGCGGAAACCACCAGCGCGCCAATCGAACCGCACCACGCAGATAATGTGTTTACGCGCGACGCGGACGCAACCGCATATATGTGTGTTGTTTGGAATGATCGTGCACACGCTGTTCACATCGACTTTTGAAGCTAAAAGGAACTTGACTATTATTTTTATTTGATTATTTTAGTGTTTAGGTTTTGGAAAATAGTTTGAGGTATTAACTCAAACTATTTTCAACTAAAATGATCAAATAAAAATAAATTGTTAAAAACGAAGAACATTTAAATGATGATGTTCATTTAAATTATGTTCTTACATTGTCTATTTATGAAATGACGTCGCTGAAACATGATTTAATCCCTAAATAACCCGTTCAATACCTGCTACTCCCGTGTCAGCTCAAGTTGGGAGGTGATGTAAGCGCGATATCAAAATAGTGATAGACGCAGTGGATATGGGTTACGCCCGCACTGTATGGTGTGTTCACTCGCTGTGTGTTCACGAGAAAGCGTGCTGACGTCATCACCCAACCTGAGCTGACACGAAGTATACATAAATAACACAAGCAGGGGCGCGAACACGCGTGCGTGATGCGATTGAAGAAAACACACTGAAGACTGAAGGTTACGGTTGGGGTTAGGGTCAGAGCTTAAGATTAGGGTTAGGGTACGACTTAGGGCGATGAACTCGGCATTGGCATGTAGCGTCTATTACGAGAATACGCATTGACGTTATGTTTGTACTTCATGCGAAGTGGAGTATACTTTTCCCCATCCCAACCCATGCCCACGTAGTGCCTTTACTCATAATTTATATACTATTAAATGGCTTTGAGGGTGATACAAGAATATATTTTTATCATAGCGACTACAATTGAGTGGGTATCACAACACCGAAGTGAGTGAGAAACACTTGACTTACATTGGAACTTTATTTGCCTTTGACACCTTTGGGACGCCTTACCCTCCTTATATAACATTGCAATATCCCAAGCCGTGTTATATATCCTGAAATGTTGATTGATCGATGGAAATCAGCATAATTTAACACGGATATCTCCCTCAAAATCATGTGAAAACGCTATACCTTTTAACTCTTTGGTGTATTTCAACTATGTGCCAAACGAGATACTACTTTTTAGTGTTCTCAATACGCTGTTGCTTTCACCAAATGATTACATCAGAATACATTGTTGTATGTTCCTTCCACTATAAACATGATAAATGAGTATTGAATACTGTATCATGGAGCACAAGTAAATTGGTACATGTTGCACACTCAGGGAAAATAGGTTTACATCTTTTTGAGCTAATCAGGACAGAAAGTATGATGGCAATTATGACAGTTAAACAATAGAAAGCCTTATCTCTATTCTAAATGGAATACTCAAATGCATTTGACTAATAAAACAATCAAAACAATTTTAGAAATACACTATTTCTCAGGAGGTTTAAAATCGATCACGCAATAAAACCCAAAACTTTAGAACCACATACGGATACCTGGAATTCAACCCAAACAACAACATACACTGCACACCCAGGTTGACAATACCACCATGCTCAAATGGTGCGGTTGCTGCTATTAAAAACTTAAAAAGCCGAAATAAATACTCTCAAGAAGAACTTGCATTTTGAAAGAGAAATTATTTAAAAACCAACACATTATCTGGTCAATAAACTTCATCATCAGGTCATGGTGGTTTCTATCAACGTTATGGTCAATATACAAGTAATTGACTTTAGAAACACATTCAAGAGGCATGTAAGCTGACTTGAATGACAGTGCAGGGTTGGTAGTGAACATGGGGAAATGTTCGAGGTAATTCACTTTGGTTTTACGGTTAAGTGCCAAAGCGATTTGCGGTGGGTTTTGCTGATTATAGATAAAGATCTAAGGAATTCTTGGGTTAATCGATTATTAACTAGTATAAATAGGTATACATTTCTATCCCCTCTAATTACTGTGAGTTTGTTCAGTTGTACAACAGGCCAAACAGGGCATGTTAGAGAGACACAAAACAGAAACGCCAAGGCAGCTATTTCAAATTGACTTATTATGGGCTTATATCCCATTTTGTAGTGTGTTCAAGAAAGCATATTGCTGCCACATGTTACATATTCCACATAATATTCCACGATTTATTTCTTATGATTATGTATACGAAGGTGCTACCATACTTTCAGTGTCCACATTTCCATGCTTCACAAATGCTTGAAACAGCCGCTAGGCTTTTGACCCAATTTTACTAAGTGCGTTATAAAATCTTGGATATTGCAGTTATGTAAACCAATTAAACAATATAAGCAGTTAAGATAAAGTGATAGAGTGATAGAAAGGGATTTCAAGGAATATCTGTGTTTAAAAGCGTTGTCCTCTATTACTTATAATATTCTCTGTCCTGGCTTATTCGACGAAAGGTATCTGGAGACCGAGAAATAAGCTTATAAACCTATTTACCATGCTGCGATGGCTATTTGTTGGAAGTCTATTTAAAAGCCAAATGTCCGATTAACCCCGGTAGGTTGTTATGAGATGGATTTTAAAAGGAGGCGTTTTCTAATTGAAAGTATTTATCCATTAACACGACGGATGAACAGAGTGTGCCCTGATAAGCACGATGAATTAAGTCAGCCATAAAGTGGATGCCTGGTGAAAGTTCATCGTCTTCTATAGCTGCATGCACACTGCACTGTTCCAGTGCTTAAACTGAAGTGGTATTTTCTAAAGTTGTTCTAAACCTATCTTCAGGACTCAGGTGTTCACTGGCGTCACGAAATACTTTATTTACAACCCTTGGTTTTGACAGGAACACCAACAACAATAAGCTGGTCTCATCAAATTCCCTCTTATTTAAAAAGAAATCATTTCTCCTCGAATAGCCTATATCGGGTGAGCGTCAAACCATGAAGCCTCATAGTCAAACCCTCGCACCTCTAACTAGGCTCTGCTAGTGTTATCAACCTTACACATAAGACTTTTTCCGGTATTAATTACATTTTGAATATATCTCGAAAGAACGTCCTATTTTACATTCAATGTAAAGTAGCTAATTTGTTTCTCAAAGTCTGAATGTTTTTGCCGAATTTGTCCGGCCATGGACGTAATGCCAGTCTGCTTCGGTAGTAGGGCCAGTGAGTACTCTGGAACTGATAGCTATAGCTATCTCAGCTCAATGGCGTAGACATACATCCTCTAATAACTTGGCTGATACTAACGTATTCATTTACGTAGAAATATGTATAAAGCGATTATCGATCATATTTTTGTTTTATTTATTTTTTATTTTTTATTACTTTGGCCTACCCACTCATATTCCTCCATGTTTACACCTTATATGCTTATGGTCACGATGGTTGTTCGATATTACTTCTTTACGACCAGTTTTTAATATGAATTTAAGAATATTGATTAGGAATTGCACAACATTACATAGATCTCAAGACTGAGATTATTCACTATGAGGACAGGATCACTTCACCGCATCGAAAGAAGCTTTTGCACCAAATTAGTTATTTAATTACTTTTGATATCTGTTAGTGGACATTGATTTTTAGTTGTTGCTTCATTTGGAGATTGGTAAGACTACGACGCCATGACCCTCGCAAACTTATTATTTCTATAAGCCTTATTCTGAAATTATTTATTGAAAATATATATTTCGTAATAGCTAGCTCATTGTTAATAACTCTGTGAGGCATTATGCGTGGACAGTCCTATCGGAGGCTATAATTATTATATCATGATTCTTCAGATTGAGTTTCAGTTTTAAATAGGATATTTTATAAACCGGTCGGTATGCGTGGTCATATGTCTCATAACAATGTAAGCTTAGGATATATCAATTTGTACATCACTGCGCATCACTATGTTGACTGATCGGATGAATTGACGGTATTGTCTAAAAGTTGAACGAACAGATAAAGTCGGAAGACATTGGTAAACTGAAGCATCACTATGAGCGATCTCATCACGCGATCCTTTCACCATAAAATAGTTGATTAGTGAATGATATAATTTCTTATGAATACATACGATTAAGACGGTATCCTGCCAACTTTGCGAAATGCCCGGTCGAAATGCCAAAGTACTTTGGTCTTTCAAATTCGCTCAATTTGAGTGGGAAAATTAGCATCGTGGATCGACCGTCAAGATTTTCCCGCGCTTCTGATCAACTTTGGTGTTTATGCCAAGCTTAAAAGGTGAAGCGAAACTCCTATCGTTTGAACAGACGTTCTTGCTCAAACAAGATGTCCATTATTGCGTGGATCTTTCCTTCGGTGCAATTTCATCTCCCCAATCACAGTTCACAGCGTTTCATTATTTCTTTCATTCGTTGATTTTTTTGTTTTTTTGTTGGCGAAACGCACAACAAACACGTGCAAAGGTCAATGGTCTTAACGCTCAGCTAATGTCCGATGCGGTACAACAAAATGATGAAATATTGCAATAGGAAATCCGTCCACCTGGCCTTTTGTGTGATTACATATGAATTATCGATTTAAAAAGAATATTTATCGATTATTTGACTAGCCGTAGCGACCTTCTTTGACTACTTTTGCCCACTAATTAGTCGAGGATGCCTTCGATTATTTTCAGTTGTAAACGATTTTCGCTCCATTTTTCGTAGGCATAACATATGTGTGGGTGAGCTTGAGCAATGATACATCAAATCGTCGACCGTTCGCTTGAGGTCAGTCATTTAATATTGAACGAGCTCTGGCCAGGTTAACGTTCGAATGGTCAAGTTCATCCAATAACCTTCAATTCAAGGAGTTTGGCATTGCACGTGTGTTTTTCACACCAAAGTTTGTCAAATCCTTGAAACATCCACAGAGCCTGAAGCCCACAGGCGCTTTTTGAATTGAATTGCTTTAGAAACAATGTGATATGTTTTGGTCCTTGGAATTAAGAGATTACTTGCTCAACGTTAGTGGACATCAACAAGTGATTGTTATTAGATTTTCTTAAGCACTGCCTCAAGTTTGTGTTCTCTATAAATCCGTTCACGTTTGTGGGGACATTTTTTTCTCACACATCTCGGCTGTAAGATAAAGTGTATGCACCTTACTCTGGCCGTTTAAATCAAATGTTTTATATTTGTGATTTATTTACGTCCGAATATCCGTGTACAATTCATTTTCTCCTCCTTGTGCTGTATATTCAATAATTATAAATCACGAGACAGTGACGTAGCTGCATAATTGACAACTACTCAAGGCGCTAGGCCCATACACTCTAGCGAAGAAAGATATGATGAAAGATACATACGCGTGCGTAGATACTGTGACTTTAAGCAACATCGCACCCAATGCATTGCGCAAACTCCAACCAAGGCATTACACAATAGATTGTTCCCACAATGTATTTGGATTTCCTCTTATAATATCGATACTCGTATCGATACGATCGAGAGTATCGATAAGATTGACATCTCACTTCAAACCCATCATGGCCGATATCGATATCGTGGCTAGGTGGCTTTCTATCACGCATGACACGTATCGGATAATCGATGGTTCCCCTGTCTTTTTGGTTTTTCTAATAACTGTGAGTAAGTCGTTTACTAGTCGAGCTCTTAGGTTTTAGAAATCAGAAAATGGAACTCTGAGAACTAATTTATTTATCGATGTTAAACAAGAATATAAGAGCTCAAACGATGATGGCGCTATGAAGCCATGATTTTGTGCATGTCTATTGGAACCGAGATGAATCGGAGACCAGATTCACGGCGTTTAACAAAAATGTAATGTATTGTGGGATGTTTTTAATATCTTATTTGACTATAAGGTTACGTCACTCTCCAGAGGAATAGAAATAGAGTAAAGATGGGGTGACATGTGACATCATGCTGGGCATTTGTTCGGTAGTTGCCATTTGCCCGGCGGTGTGCGTGCGCGCGCATCCTGTTTTGTTTAGGACCCGTGCTTTTAAAACTCGCGCCAAAGCATTATAAATAAATGGCATAGTGGACAGTGTTGTGGTCATATGCTGTTCCCTCAAGCATGTAGCGACAGTCCAAGTCCCTTCGACCGTTGCTTTTGTTGATAAACATTACTGTCACCCCATCGGGTAGTGCCGTAATTGTAGTCACAGAATATGCGGGGTGCACCGACTATGTGTATACGCTCCATGTAGCAGCAGACGATGTATACAGCAATTAATGACGCAGTGACGTCACTGTAATGGACATAGTAATGTTTGTAGCATGTGTATGTTGCAATCAGTCGTCAGCATACATCAAACTATTATTTTATCTGTTTAGACCTGCTAGAAACTTCATACCTTTTTTTAAAATTATTCCTATAGGGGTTATCCGTGTTTTAATTAGCTGCAAAGTCGGGAATAATAACTGATGTGCTACTGTTTTATTAGATGTAGGCCTAAGCCAATTGAGTAACACGGTTCATGAATTGGACGTCATGCACCGATTCAATTGATTGAAAGACCGGGTTCGATTCCCCTTGTGGTCCATTGCGCACGTCTGCATGGATACCGTCTATGGTTTTGTTATTGTAATATTGAGAAAAAGAAATGATGCTTCAATACAAATCTTACAGTTAAACAGGACGCGAATAAACCCAGTTGGAATTCAGTATCGTTAAATCCGCGGGCTGCTGAACGGCTATGGCAAATTACAGATGGAGCGGTATGTTTGCTACTTGTAAACTGATAGCGAGCTTGCAACCGCAAAGCCCACACACTTAAGTGAGCCTCGATAACTTGCCTGATCATACCTGTTGCCAATTCTAATTAGACTTTGTGGTTTAGACTTTGACATTCAACTAAATTTCCAAAGATGCGGCAATTGAAAAAGGCTGTAAAGAGGTACTTGTAGCCATGGGCTTTTGTGGTCAAAATGGACAAGTTCCAAAATACTTGTTCAGGAATTCTCAACGAGTTACGGATGCATACTCAAGTGCACTCGATATAAACTAACGTGGGCGTTAAAGCGTTGTATCTAGCCTAAATACAATATTGAGGAGGAGTAAGATCAAAATTCAGGAAATACGACATTACATATGCAAATTGCAGATAGTTATATTATTAGTTCGTAATGATGAGACGGTTGGCTAGATGGACACAAACTGCTGCTTCCATAACTTGTAATATTTTCAGGACTCGTAGGCTACTCATGTACGATATATCATAGCGATCTAAGCTGCGTTAATAAAAGTTATTTATACGAGAAGACCGTAGGATAGGACCGTAGGAAGAACCCTTAAAGGCTGTTTTCCCACTTGAGCGTTCGCTCGTACCCGGATGTTAGTCTAAAATATTCAAAAAGCGCCAAGCAAACGCATAAGAACCGATTGGGGACGCAGTGGACACTGGCTAGAGCGGGAGAGGGTTCCACATGTAACACGCAGAAAAGAGCGCGGAAAACTGTTGAAATTGGTCACATTTTTAAAACAAGGTAGCTCTAGTAACTCCTATCCTGCTTGTCACATTTTCACGGCGCTACCACCCATTGTGTTTCTTTAAAGTCTCACGGGCTCTCAATACGCTTCCACTCACTGTAACATTCTTAGTGCGTTCAAGTTGCTGTCTGCGTTACTATACTCTATTTGGCTTCCTCTGGACAGTGACGTAACTTAACAGGCGCAGCTTTTACGCACGCGTATGTATCTTCCGTCTTTCAACGCTCGTGTGTATACGCCAGCGCCTCGAGTAGGCGCGCGTGTTATGTGCTGCAATTAGTGGAATACGCAGTTACGTCACTGTCTCGTGATGGCCAAATAGACCATAGTACGTTCTCAATACGTTTTCACAACGTTCTCTGCGTGTGCGCGAGGAGTACATAGCGATTGCACGAAGGGATAGATTCAAACATAAAAATAGTAGATACAGAAGGAATAACAATGATCCATGTTTAAGCTCTAATCAACTTGCCGATCTTCAACATTGATTGTTATTTAAATCCTATTTAGAGAGCATTATCCTAGCTTAACGTAGTGCGATAATGCCACTCTTGTTAGCCATGGGAAATAGTGGCGTGTCTGTTGGCGGGAGTTTTGAACAGGTGTGTATCAATAACATTGTTCTATCTGAATACATTAAAATGATATAGCGATATACAGGGTGTCTCAACAAAAATTGTGACGTTCTATTAGGTGATCGTAACTTCCTAAATTACAAGTTAGAATAGAACAACTGAACGACAAAATAAAGGCAAATTAGTCGGCTATAAAAAAAAAATTAAACGCGTTTGATTAGGTTATTAAATAATGGGGTGTCTTATAAGAATAAACCATGGTGTTAACAAAGTATGGTATGAGCTACTGAGCAAAGCTGTAATGAGAAGAATCAAACGGAATTGGAAGAAGAAATGTGTTCGATGGGAATACGGGAGAAAAGGTTATAAGTATGAAAACTTAGAGAAGAAATAAAGGCCCTTTCTCTCTTTCTTTGTTTTATAAAACTTCATATATCATATGTGTTCATTGTTCAATCCAACTTAGACCGAGTTATATTAGATAGTATTACTATTGCAAACAAAATGGAATGCGATATTTTTTGTATATAATAATATCACACAGAGTGCATATTTCTCTCTTTCGTGTTTAAAGTATAGGCCCAAAGTGTTGGAAAAGAAAAGAAAAGAAACCGAGTTATAAAACTGAATAAATAAAATTAGTTGAATGCAAATCCCTGTTAAAACCCGCAGTTTTTGGTCTGTTTTCTGTCGGCAACGCAGCGTATACGTAGTGAAATCAACGGGATTGCTTCAAAAAATACATAACCCGCAAATTTTTGCCGCGTTTTTTGTTGGCAAGGAAGTGTGCTTATCAGGCCGAAAGAAGTGTACCTATCAGGCGCCGCGTTTCACATATAATACCGTCTATCAGGTGGGCGCCGCGTTTTATTTACAACTCATGAACTCATGTTTTACAGTAATTTAATCATGCAACTCATGAACTCAATTTAAATCATGCTAATCTCTTTGCTCATCTATCATGTCTAGCGGGACCCGTGCGTAGCGAGTGTGTCCCGCTAGTATTATCAATAATGAAATTTTATAATATTCAATTTGTCAAAACAGGTCAATATTATTCAAACCATCACCCAAGTACAATACCAAACACCTGTTTAACTTAATAATCCAAGTGGTTGGACTCCATCCATGCATGTCTTTGTCTAAGGATGCTCAGTCTGTCCTTGGAGTTTTAAAACAAGTAAACAACATAGACACGTACACGTTACACAGAACGACAGGACAGGACAACGCTCTGAAGGCGCCAAACCTCCGCGCTTGTTTTGTGCATGCACAAAACAAGCGCTATGCACTGGCGCTCAGTGGCGACCATAGGGACCCTCTCACGACCCTCTCACGTCCCAGCCCGGTTTCTACTGCGTCACCGAGGGGTTTGTGGAGATCTTGATGCGTTTGGCTTGGTGTTTTGATGTGTTATACCCCTGTCACACATACGGCGATCAGGCCTTGCGCTCTCGTTGCGCTGAAAAAAGCCATGCAAAACACAGTGAGGTCTCTAAGAACCGAATGGGGACACAGTGGACACCATCTAGAGCGGGGTAGGGTCCCTATGATCGCCCTTGAGGCCCATACAAAGCGCCGCGCTTGTTTATGTTCTGCTGCGATCAAATTGCGCGTATAAGTCGCTGTCTGCGTTACTAGTCCCTTCTCAACACGTTTTCAAATTATATACAGTCCTCAAAATAAGTTACTACCTAGGTTATACATATATATACAACACATACATATAACACATATCGGCCGAGTGCACCATTTTATAGGGAGGTAAGCTACTTCCCTAGCAGCCCTAACTGTAGCGTAACTTACTAACGATGTAATTCTGAGAGCAAAACTGGCGAGTAACACCAGAATAGTAACTAGCGAGGTAAATGTCCACATTATTCAGCATCGTCCCCTAAAAGATGAAACTAAGCATCCAGTATGGGTTTCACCCTAAAGCCAAGCAAATGCCCAACTGTAATTGACTTTAATATTGGGGAAAACATTGTAAAAACTGTTGATCAGGACCCAACGTCTCATTGGTTCGCTGATAACATTCAATGGTAAAGAAAAAGATGTGTATGACATGATTGTGAGACAAACAATAAATTGTACAATATTGAGCAATCACTGGTTCGCAATGAGTTCAAATTGGCTTTATACACCCGTTATTGTCTTCTTTCCTTAAGATTTTGCCTCACTGTTCATGATCACACCAAAATCAGCCTCCAATATCGCGACTCGCAAGTTACTATATACATGTAGCCTAGCAGCTTACCCCGGTTTGGTGCTCTCAAATGTTTGGTTACGCCTCAGTTACTAGCGAGGTAGCGCTATTCTTCAGCTACTCGCCATTGGTGCACTCGGGCACTCGGCAGATAATGTTGAGTTGAAAGCATATTACCTGGTCAGTTACTTATTTTGAGGACTGTACATTATACTCCTTGTAGTAGATACAGAAGGAATAACAATGACCGTTTAAAGCTCTAATTTGCTAATCACATTGCCGATAAATTGATTGTTATTTAAATTCTATTTAGAGAGCATTATCCTAGCTTAGCGTAATGCGATAATGCTACTTGTATCCATGATCGGTTGGCGGGAGTTTAAACAGGTGTAGGCCTCACTGTATCAATAACATTTTTGATTAATCTGAATACAATAATAGTGATCATGATGTGTTTGTCTCCGGACAGCAACGGTTCGTTCACACTATAACGTTATTTACTGTGCAGTGCGGTACGTTATTGCAATGGAGTTAAAACATATTTAACTGTCATTGCGGCAGTCTGCGACGCATTGCGTGGACGCTGACGCTCTCATATTTTGCCAAACGGCACTGAATGCCATCACATGCGGTGACCTGCGTTGACCCGAATTACCGTACATTGCAGTGGAAGTACGGACACCCTCGCATCGCACGGCAAACATCGCCTAGTGTGAACGAACCTTTAATGCAGTCGCAGAGGACAAGTAGTTTGTATGCGTCCTTGCCACGTCGACGGGACGCTCACTTTTCGCTGCTACTGAGTCATTATAGCGCTCTGAACAGAACGCGGAACCTCCACGTTTGTTTTGTGCATGCACAAAACAAGCGTGGTGCACTGGCGCTCAAGGGCGACCATGGGGACCCTCTCACGACCCTCTGAAGTCCCAGCCAGTTCCCACTGCGTCACTGAGGGGTATGTGGAGATCTTGATGCGTTTGGCTTGGCGTTTTGATAATGTTTCAGCGTAATCCAAGCGCCGGTCTGATCGCAGCAGTTTGTGAAAGGGTTTTGGTGATATTGATTTAAACGGGACAGTTTTCCGCGCTATCACTGCGTGTTATACACTTTTTATAGCGCAGTGCGATCGCTGGCCTGATCGCCGTATGTGTGACAGGGCCTTTAGCGTAATCCAAGCGCCGGCCTGATCGCAGCAGAAAGTGAAAGGGTTTTATAGTGACCTTAATTTAAAAATGGACAATTTCGGACAGTTTTCCGCGCTCTCACTGCGTGTTATACATATGTCGATACTTTTTGAGCGCAGTGCAATCGCTGGCCTGATCACCGTATGTGTGGCAGGGGTATAAATCGTGACGACCACTACATCCTATTTCACCTCAAGCGCATTTGTGTGTATAACGCGCGCGCCTTGTTTATATAACATGCGCGATTTTCTGCAGTCATTGCTGACTCACGCGCAAAGTGGTCCCCCGGTCTCAAGTGAGCCGTGTTCCCACTTGCGAATTTAATTAGTTTGTCCGGACCTGGACTACCTTTGAAGGTGGTCTTAAAAATTAACAAAGTGACCATTTCGAGTCCGGACTACACAGTTGAATCGCGTTCCCACTAGTGATTTGGTCGCGACCGGTCCGGACTAGTCAACACATGACCTAAGTGTGGGATGGGCCCGGACAGCCTGCGCGTCGCTTGAGATAGTGCGACGGTCACATCTTACTAACACGCGCACAGACAAGAATCGCCAATCATAGGTGCATGAAATAAACGTAGCTATCTTTAAATATGGCAACATTTATCCCGGTCTCTGTTTCATTATCCTGAGTATTTATACGATGGAATATGCAAATATTACACTGGCACTCGTCGTAAAGGTCTGAAGTAAAAGTCACTTTTTGTCACTTTTCTCTTGATCTCCGCAGTTTTTGATCCATGTCTTCGGGATCGTACTACACAGACTCAGATTTCAGTGAATGTATTCCCCCATCGTTTCTTTTCATAACGGGCTTACAACTTAATTTGGGCGAAAAAAAATCATGACATTAATTCCTTTTAAGATTTCAATTAAGCATACATTGCTAAACATTCTACACATTTCGAAGTTTGCCATTAATAAAGACAGAAAATGACCTTAAGGTATAACTATCGAATATGACGTGTTCAAATGTTAAGTTCGGTTGCAAAGAGTGCTCGGTGAAATATTTCCTGACATTTCAGTTGTTCGTTCGACATACCTTCCAACGACATAATCGCTATATCTTTACAATGAAGTAAGTTTTACTCATTGTGTTACCCGTCATGTTAGTACTATTATGTAAAATAATGTATTAATTACTACATACATCTACGGGTGTTTTTAAAAGTTCAACGCTTGGGGGAACCACCACGTGTCAAAACTTTCGGGGTAACGACCATTGCAGATCTGGACTAGTTATTAACGGTCTTGCGAAGTCTGTTTCTTGAAAGTGAACTTTTCACCCCCAGAATTCAATTGTGTTGATGTTTTGATTAAGTGTTACGCATTGAATATAAACAAAATCCCAGAGAAACAAAACAAAATGCACATTAATCAGTAATTAGGATTAGGAAGAATGGTCATATAATTTACTAACTTACAAATTTCTTCTGAACTACATTATAAACATGATTTATTGTACAATTTAATTTCAGGTTTATGGGGATTGGTCAACAATGCTGCAATCAACGGAATGGGGGAAGTGGAATGGGTTAGCGTAGACTCTTTCAAAACAGTCGCTGATGTCAACTTATGGGGAACACTTCGAGTCACAAAGGCATTTCTGCCTCTCATACGCAGATGTAAAGGTATGTGCCATCATGCTTAGTCAACTTTCGCTGGCAAATATCCACATTCAAATCATCAGCTACTCGTGTTTTTGATTTTGGTGATAAGACAACTGATTCGACTATCACCAGATTGACCCCATTGAGGGTGACCCAGTAACTATGTTCGAAAATTGGACCAACGTCATTACCAATTGTGTCCATAGTGGCTTGGATTCAATCAAGACTACATAGTAGGGCCGATAATAGGGTTATAGGTTAGATTTGTGCAAAATATTCAGACGTGAGGTTTAAAGAACTTACCTTTGTACGCACGCAATGCCAAGCCACGTGCCATAACATTGTTTTTGAATGAACAACACCGTTTCTAAAGAAGCCTACCCATCTATAACTTAGATGTCGTCAAGATAGATGTCACACAAATGCCGTAGGAAGTTAGATAGGATATATTTCTGACACGGCCGACTGATGACAAAATGATTTCACAGATAGACCACAGAACAGAGATTTAAGTTCAAGCAATACCTCCCCTATGCTGCTATGAAACTACAATACAATGTTACTGAAATGGGCCTTCTATTAATTGAGGCCATTTAAAATATATATTGATATTAACAAAAGATAATGAAATAATTACTTTGAAACATTGAAATGTTGACCTCTAACAAAAGTACATACATCTTGTCAGTGCATCTTGACCCAATGCTTTAAAGTGGTCCTAGATTTCAATTGACACAGATACGTCGCATTACCATGATTATTGTGCCGCACCGTAAAGAAGGGAAATTGGGTCTAAACACACTTGAAAAAGGCTATGTCCGGAGATTGAACCTCATCGCTTAAGCCTCCTTACAAAGCACGCTTAAATACGTGCCTCGCATCTATAACGGGAACTCATAAACACCTCGGTATACCGGTTGTTGCCGATGACTGAGAGTTCAATAATCAGAAGATTATAGAGGCATGTAGGCAAGGCAAGGGCGACAGCACTCCATAAAACTTTTCATAGTTAAACTCAAATTCATAATAATACATTTGCCCAAATCAGAATACACTAAAAACCATTCCCAGAGGTTCTGTGAACTCAATTTGAGAAAATAGTCGTTAATTTGTAAAATAATAAGAAAATAAGAAAATAGCGACAATTTTAAACAAAGTCGTACAAAAATCAGCAGTTGCAGTGATAATATAGCGTATCATATTTCTAAAGATGAGTAAATGTACGCTTTGTCCACTAAAATAGATATAACATTTTGTTCTTATATCCGCTTATCATGTTTTCTGTCATCATGAAGTCATGAGGTCATACAGGTCAAAACTTGCACTTGTTGAAAGACACTTCTCCTCACTAGTGTCATGAACATGTTTTAAGGGATTATGTTGTTTAAGTATGGAAGTATTTAATCACCTTAAACGTACTGAGTAAATCGTCCCAATTACGAGCAGGAGTTTTGAAATCTAGCAATGCAAATAGCCTGTGGCGTCGCCAGAGGGAGGGGGCGAGGGGAGCGATCGCCCCTCCCCCCCCCCCCCCCCCCCCAATATTGACGTCGTGTCGGTTGAGATTGGCACTGTCGGTTCATTTGACCACAGGAATCATGGAATTATGATGGTCACAATTTTCGCGCGGCGCGTGCGCGCATAATGTGTCCCCAAAATACAACATTCTTTGCTACAAGATTGTTTAGTGCCAAAATGTACCTTGATCGTGCCAAAAATAGGTGTAAAGTCGAAACATTTCGTGCGCTACGCGCGCAATTCTGGACTCACAAAAGTCTTGTCGGTTCATTTTCATTTTTCGTCCCCCCCCCCCCATATGAATAACATAGCTACGCCACACTGCAAATAGCACTGAATAGGATGAACACTCTTGTTCCGTTTGATAGAAGAAAGTGGCCATTACAACTTCAGTTTTATATATTTAACCGTCCTTGAGCTGAAATGTCACATTTAAAAAACCCGGGACATCTTGTGTGTAACAAGTCTTAAAGTCATTCTAGTTATCCAATGCGAATGTCATGGCAAGGCACATTACCATAACATATTAATTTCATAAAATGACAAAATTCCCCCATGAGCAGATCATTCCGTTTCCGATTTAGAACAGCGTGAACGGTAATACTTCCCTTAGCGGTTTTTGACATCTATATAAACCTTTCCATATAATATCCATCGAAATAACTCTTTGCCAACTGTATATTTATTGCCAATGATGACTTATATACGAAATAGATAAATCAATAAAGATGAATGGGCAAATTGATCACGGCATTATCAATTTATACTTGAAACATGCACCATTTCTTCACGTTTTCCCCCTTCAATTTGGCAGCTAAGCGCAATATATTGCATTCGTTTTTAATGAATCCGTTAAGGAAAACGGTCGTGTCATGGTAAAGGTTGAAATTTATTTTGACATCTTAATCAAATCTGTCACAGAAGAAATACAGAAATAAAGTCGTCATGAAGCCGATCTATCGATGTGATCGCATAGGACACAGCTCTATTAACAGGGAAATTGAGTTAAGGACATACACCTGCATGGATTCCTGCTCAAATCTGTTCCACATTGAGTCTGATTTTGTAACTTTTTAAAAGATACTTGCTCGGTATCTAAATATAGCAACCTGATAGGGAAATAAAAGGCTGAAATGATTCAAATGGAGATTTTGAAGCATAAGGTCAGAGACCAGTTAGGCCTAAAATGTATACGTAGTATTGCTCTTCGACTTTTGTTTTGCTGCAAGTTGTTGTTGCGGAGGCCACGGTTCTTGCTATAAAATGTCCCAGTACTTCAATGAGTACATTTAGCTTTGCTGGTGTTAGAGCTGTTTCTGCCTCTGCCGATGTAGTCTTCTTCGTATACCGTGTGTAATTTCACTGTCACACAATCGAACAACACCCTCTGATACTTCGCCTTGCCGAAAACCGCTCCCATCCGAGAACCGACCACTTTCCCATGCTGGGATTTTTGGGGACTTTAAATATATATAGTGATTAGGGGACCTTACTGAAATGCACTGCAGTGGAAATAATTCTGTTGCAATTAGTGGCGGGTAACCCCTTCAAATTTGTTAGATTGATTGGACTATTTGCTATTGGCGAATAGACCATTAGACCCTTATCGAATGAATGATAAAGAACTTGTTATACAGATGATCTTACGGAAGAATAGCATTTATTCTTGCTTAGTTGCTTTATTCGGGAGTTTTCCCCGATCTACGATGGCTCTCCACACTTTTCGGTCTTTCATTACTGTCTTGATGTTACAAGTGTCCAATCCAGTGTCTTGCTTGAGAATGTCGATGAATGTCAGTGTAGGTCTTCCAGGTTTTCTTTTGCCATGTTTGGGAATCCAGTGCGCCAGTTTGGGTACTGGCTCCTCACTGAGTGGCCAGCAAACCTTTCCAGCTGACATTGAGTAGGCCTACTGCTCTAAGCATTCTGATGCAGCAGCCTTTGGGAGTAATGGTCCATGCTTCGCATCCATATAACAGCACTAACTCTACCGTTGAGGCAAACGTACAGTTTATTGTAATATTTTGGTCATTTTGCTACATGCTCTCCATGCTGCTGCTTTGCGTTGCTTAATGTCCTTTGCTGTACTTTCCATCCACATGATCCAGGCAACAATATACGAACCTCTTCCAAATTGATACCATCACTACTTGACTCTTAAGTATATAAGTCATAAAAGTTGTAGAACACATGAAACTTGTCCTCAGGTTTCTGATTTCTATGGTTCTTTTCCATTAACATGATTAGACAGAATTGACATGTATGGTTAATATTTTACACAGTGCTAAATGTTTCGGTAGCCATAAAGTTGTTTTAAATGTTATAAACTTTGTGCTGATTGTCATCAAGTTGCAAGTTACTCACATATACCTATGCTAATGTATAATAAACCTTTTCAATTTGGATTTTAAAAACCCCTGTCCCTCCTGTCCCTCCACCTCACCTGTCCCTCCACCTCCCCCTCCCCAGGTTTTATTACTTGAAAAGCTATTTGTATTCTAGCTTTTAGACATTTTGTAACTTTTTAAAAGATACTTGTTCGGTATAAATATAGCAATCTGAGCTTATAGTATTTATTGTGAAAGGCGTTCAGGCCTACATTCTAAGAAAGACAATTCTCTACAACAAACTATACGACAATGTATTCCATCACATTTAAAATGGTTTCTATCAATAGAACCGAAAATAGTTTGATAACACGCGCGATGAACCTTATATGGTTCCATGTGTGTATATATTACTATTTTTTTCCAATATGTCAATGCCAAAGTGACCCAATTTAAAGCTGATTCCAATCAAACGCTCCATTTTTTTCTAATTGTTCATGTTCTCTCATTCAACAATCTATGATCACTTTTAAGCTTGCAGTTAGGGCCATGCGTTTTGAACTCACCACCCAAAAAGGGTGGTGGCGTTGCATTTTTGGTGACGAATCATCCATCTCTCTCTTTTAACTCAACAACTAAATGTGGTAGAGCAATGGTGGAGGTGTCATTTGAAAGCCTATTTATCTAGCTACATTGTGTGAATAAATCAGGTATTTCTATAACTGTTTGGCTGAGATATGATTGATTATATTGTGAAAGTCAGGGGTGGTGGCGGTGGATGCGGCGCTGTGTACAATCCCTATGGGGAATTTAGAAAACTTCAGTTCCCAATTCTATGTTCAATTTACAATCACTCCTCATCCCTGTATGGTAGAAACATGATTTTGCTCTCGTTTTATAGATTTTTTCATATTCTATAAGATTCTGTTCCAACAAACGTGACAACTATTATGTAACAATTGTAATCATGAATCGATTGCATTGTCCTTGGCTTTTACCCTATTCGCTACACAGTGAACTTGCCCTAATTCATCGGTTTTACATAGGCCTACATGTCTATAGCAAAAAAAGTATTCAACCGATGATAGCAAAGTTATACATTTTTGGAAAGCTCTCAAATAGGGGAATTCAAAAATGCCGTTTAAATCAGGATAGGGTGCATACCCCCAGAAATATACTTGTTAACTTTAATAAATATGAAATATACTAAACGTTTGTGCTCATTTACTTCTCGATATAGAATATGTTAACAAGTTACCATTGACAACCATTAAGTTCTGATGGGTAACTGCATGAATGAACTAATGTGCACAGTAAAATTATGATTGGGATAGGTATAAAAATGTTATTGAGCTTAAATCAAAATATTTAAAAAAATCGATATTTTTTGAACATTCTTAATCACAACATGTTACCACTTGGTCCTAAATTCCAACAGCATATTTGGATTCCTTGTGAGATTACCGTTCAGAAATATATACTTTTGATAGAACAAGTAGTTATTGCAATATGCTACTTCGAATCTCAGATGGTGCAAAATGTAAAAATCTGGACATGCAACGGTAAGGGTGGCGAGTTCAAAACACATGGCCTTAGACGAAATTATTATCCCTTTGTGGAACGGAAGTCTTTGAACTGATAGGTGGTGACTTACATAATTTGCGGTATTAGCTCTATCATGATAGGTGGTAACTTACATTGGCATAGCTCTATGTTCACGCCTGGCAAATATACATGTCTATCGATTACACAAAAATGAAAAAAATAGATGGCGCTATATAATTTTCTTCTAAAACCCTGAAACCCTGTTGAATGTCATGGAATAGAATACTCTAACGGAGATTACAACGCAGTGAATTGCCCTGTCATATTATGCGATGCGATGCGATGCGATGCGATACGGTACACGTTGCGATACAATACGAAGCAATGAGATATTATACACTCTAGAAATCAGATGATAGTAATTATTAATAATTATTGTCGGTTCCTTATTATCGCGTTTAGAAGACCATGTGACTAAATATGTTGGCGGTCATTGACACAAACTAAACAATAGCCATTGATAATTCTGTATCATCCTTTAAAAGTGTATTTACTGGTAGTGGTATCAAGATCAAATAAACAACAATTGGCGATTGAGCGAGCGGTCGATGCCCGATATGCACCAAATCACATCTATTCATTTTTGAAATAATTTCGTGACTAAATTTTCGTCAAGTAGGCCTACGATTTTGAACAGTTTGATAGAACTGAAAATCAATGTTATCATAACCTTTCTGTCTCTCCATATAATCCTATCACTGTGTAAAATGACTGGTCCATACCTTTCTAACAATGATCAAACAATTGTACTAAGTCGAAGATATGCGACGTATATTGTCTCTTTAAACAACCATTTCTACACTAGCAACCAAAAGTATATAAAAGGACACGTGGTTATGGTGTCAAAATCATTAAATTTGGAGTGTAATGTTTCAATACGAGTTGAACAAAAATGTTGCAGAATCTCTTCTCATTAATACATAATAAATTAATGTTTCCTAAAACATCTGCTTATTCAATTCCATGGAATTGAAGAAAACATGTGCCTTCTTCAAATCCCCATAACATTTCCCATTGGAAATAGCCCATGAATAATTAATTAACCTCATTATAGCCAATGTACTTCTATGGTGGGTAGTCTGACAATTTTAACTTCCTTACATAAAGACCTTCTTAATTGTTTGTCAATATATTCACTCAAGTAAAACTAATCCCAATAGTGTCACTAGTCTTTAATCTCTCACAGATATTGACACTTGATTTCTTCATTATTCTTAAAACAAGATATTTATTCTATGTGCTTTCTTATAGCACCATAACTTAGAATTTTTGTCAAGCTCATTTGACTCTAATTTAACTTAATATATATATCAATGCGAAAAAGCTTAAATCACTGAAATATTGTAATAAATAGTTTCCTAGTCTCAGGAATATCCCAAATTAATTTAAAACACACCTTTAAGAACTTTCCATGTTATAACCATAGAATACCAAAAAGCTAACACATTAGTTCAGTGGACTCCGAGTGTTTTCTCTCAATTTAGCTTGAAAAGGTGTCCTAATACTTTTGGTTGCTAGTGTACAATTATTTGATTACAGTGTTAGCGTTTATCACGTACTGCGTGATCACGCACTATCATCGGTGGAAGCAGGAGGTGACCTCAGTATCAGAACGTAATACGTTCGTTTAAAGGAATGTAGACTTTCACTTTAAGGTGTTGTCCTTCTTGGAATGGAACCAAAGACCTAACTGACATTGAGTGTGTGTCGTCTGTCCTGCTGTAACTCTGTGCAGTGACGTCTGAGCATATTCTAGTCATCGATGAAGTACAGGGTGTCCCAGATAGTGACGGCATTACGGGGGGAAGGGGGATGACCCCAGTCACGACCTTTGCCCCTGCCCCCCCCCCCCCCTCCCCCAGTCAGCACAAGCCTCCCCATGTAGGGCCCCAAACAATCGAAAATATTGAGTTTAATGTCAAAATTACTTAACATTAGTCTAAAACGTCTAATTCCGATCAAAGTTAATTAATTTCAGGCAATGTTTACATTCAAAGCCAAAATAAGAGACTGGAATTCATTACCTCAAAATATCACCAACATTATTAACTAAGGATTAAATAGCAGCATATATATCGAACAACAATTCCTGCTTGGGTAGTCCCACATGTTAAAGCATATATCCTGAAAGAAGAAAAAGAAGAATTATTCAGCTTGAACGATTTATGTGAATAGTGAAATTACCAGAGTTGGTAGGAAACATATTCGCCATTATAATGCCCTCCATTAGATTTGGACTGCGCGCGCAATGTTGTTTTATTTTTTTATTTTGTCAAATACGGTATATAAATCATTCTGGGACACCATGTATTTATGCGTGAATGCCGGTGTAGTGGGAGACACGGTCCCCTGGAGCCATAGTCCGTCCTGTACAGTAAAGTATAGGTTGGTTTTGGCATCCGGTGGATCACGTTGTAGGACTATGGAAAGTTTGCAAAAGTAGGATTACGGAGGAACAACATGGCCATGCATGGATGTCTATGATTAAGTTATCTTGACAAAGTATTAACATTTGGATTTTAGGTGACTTATAGACAAGCATTAAGATAATGAATGGCATTCTTTTATTTATCTTACTCAGGTAGAATCGTAATGATGAGCAGTATGTGTGGGCTGGTAAGCTTTCCATGTTCAGCTCCGTATTCCGTATCCAAATACGCCATAGAAGCTGTGTCAGACGCACTACGATGTGAAATGTTCAAATGGGGCGTCAATGTATGCATAATTGAACCAGGAAATTACGCAGGTGAGCAATTGATTATACTAAATCTTCCAGAAATATTCTATGTTGTATTGTTTGTACAAATAAATTACTTTTAGTTGTACAACTTCAGCTGTACTTTTAATGCACAATACCACAGCATTCCGAATTGTTTCTAGACCTACTCGGGGACCGTTTGATATTTCACCAAAAATTAGGATTTTGTTATTGTTTTTAATTTCAATTTGGGAATTTTCAATTTTGTTAATTTTGTTACAACTTCAGACTTGTCAAATTTAGGTGTTTAACAACTTTATGGATTGAAAATCACAGATATTCCAATTTCGAATTATCTTCTTTGATTTTAAAGAAAATCATTCGAAAAATCCAGGAAAAAAAATCCTATTTCAGAAGCACTGATCTGAAAGTATCTGTTAAACATGTTAAAGTAACCTGTTTATCCGAACTGCTTGTCACATTGGTACTATAGGGTGTATCAGAAAGAACTGTACCGTGTTTTTAAAATACATACAAAATACAAAATGATTATTGTTTTTAAATTTAAACACCTGCAATATAAAGGTGAACATATTTCCTACATTTTATGTTGATTTTATTAAGATATCTCTTTTAGTTCTCGTGTGGCAAGACTTAATCGAAAACCGATAAAAATCGTGTTTTCAAATTTGTTAGCTCAAAAGCCTTTCGCAAATCTGATTAACGCATGGTTCGGGTTCGGGTTAGGTTAGGATTGGGGTTAGGGTTGGGGTTGGGGTTAGGGTTAGGGTTAGGGTTAGGGTTAGGGTTAGGGTTAGGGTTAGCGTTGGGGTTGGGGTTGGGGTTGGGGTTGGGGTTGGGGTTAGGGTTAGGGTTAGGGTTGGGGTTGGGGTTGGGTTAGGTTAGGTTAGGTTAGGTTAGGTTAGGTTAGGTTAGGTTAGGTTAGGTTAGGTTAGGTTAGGTTAGGTTAGGTTAGGTTAGGTTAGGTTAGGTTAGGTTAGGTTAGGTTAGGTTAGGTTAGGTTAGGTTAGGTTAGGTTAGGTTAGGTTAGGTTAGGTTAGGTTAGGTTAGGTTAGGTTAGGTTAGGTTAGGTTAGGTTAGGTTAAGTTAGGGTTAGGTTAGGGTTAGGTTAGGGTTAGGTTAGAGATAGGGTAAGGTTAGGGTTAAGTTAGGGTTAAGTTAGGTTAGGTTAGGTTAGGTTAGGGTTGGGTTATGGTTAGGTTAACCCTTACCCAAACCCTTTTAGGGTTAGGGTTATAAGTTAACCCTAACACTAACCTAACCTAACCCTAATCCTAACTTAACCCTAACCCTAACCCTAAACCTAACCTAACCCTAACATTAACCCTAACCCTAACCCTAACCCTAACCCTAACCCTAACCTTAACCACCCTAACCCAAACCATGCGTTTTCATAATTAGAATGAAACTCGCAACATTATGAATCTGGTTTATGTTAGTATATCTATTTAAACATGATAACAGCGTCCTTTGCCGTTCACCTTCTTTAATCAGATTGGCCGATGGCTTTGAGCTATCATATTGAAAACACGTATTTTCATCGATTTTCAATTAAGTCTTGCCACACGAGAACAAAAAGAGATATCTCAATGAAATTAACATATAATGTAGGAAACATGTTCACCTTTATATTGCAGGTGTTTAAATTTAAAATAATAATCATTTTGTATTTTTTATGTATTTTAGAAACACGGTACAGTTCTTTCTGATACACCCTGTATACTGACCCGGTATTAAACTTGACACTCTCATTCTTCTATCTTCGTGGACTAACAAACGGTGCTTAATTTGATAAACGGGACTAACATATCTGCCTGGTTATGGCAGGCCCAATGTCCAGTAACTCGAAAAACCAAGTTTTTCGCCGAAATCAATTGAAAAACCAAGTTTTTCGACAGCTAGGCGAAAAACCAAGATTATCGATTTGAAAAACCAAGATTTTCAGTTGGCTGGAGAAAATCTTGGTTTTTCGATTGATAAACCAAGTTTTTCAACGCGGAACGTAAAACTTGGTTTTTCAATTAATGAACCAAGTTTCTCGAGAAAAACTTGGATTTTCACTTCAAAAACTTGTATTTTCAATCGATAAACCAAGTTTTTCGGCGAAAAACTTGTTTTTTCGAGTTACTGGACATTGGGCCTGCCATACCTGGTGCTTATTTGTTTGTCTTTGCTCGTTTCGTATTGTAAATACAAAGATTACTGTCATAATTGCGCTAACAATTACGATTCATTCATATGAAGACTCGTCATGTGCAGTACCGTCATGACCGTTGTAGGCCTATATACATGTACATGTATTATGTCTGAAGAACCCTTACAACATACTAGTAGGCCGAGTGCACCAATGACGGGTAACTTAATAGGGAGGTAAGCTACCTCCCTAGTAGTTATGCTGTAACTGTAGCGTAACTTACTAACGATGTTATTCTTAGAGCACAACTGGCGAATAACAACAGAATAGTAACTAGCGAGGTAAATATCCACACTAATCAGCATCGTCCCCTTACAAAATTAATTGGCGCATATGCGAAGTGTTAACCTATAGGTTACTGTAAAATACTGACGTGAGTGGTCCTCCGTAATATTTAAAATGTGTCGTCACTCGCTAGGTCATAGGTGAGTACTGTACATAATTAACATAAATAATCACGTTGAGTCGGCCTGTGTTCCGAACAAAAAATGACGGTATTTCTTTGGCCAAAAATTTCGAATTTGTTCAACGCTTTTTCACAAATAAGGACTATCAAGACATTACAAACATATTTTGGGCGAGGGGCACACACAAATATTGCACCAAAAAGCACAATTTTAATGACAAACACAAGCACCCGATGCAAACAATTATATACAATTATAACACATCTCTTTACACAAATACTTCCGTGGCGTGGATACCTTGTTCTTCGCTTGTCAACCGCAGACCCCGGTTCGATCCCCAGACCACGCACGGCACGGTATGCTTTTATTTTATTTTTCGTTCTTCTAGTTCTACCCTTCCACTCACAATAATGTTGAAACTTCAGTTTTTAATTAATAAAAACAATAATAAGTTTATTTATTTTAATATTTATTTAGTCATTATTTAAGATCCTTGGACAATTAGTACATTTTGGTCAAAATATGACCCAAAGTCGGTGCGATTAGTGTTTGAATGGGCAAAAGGAGTTGATCTAAATTTTGACTAAAAAAATCCCCAAATTGCATGAATGGAAAAAATATAAATTTTCAGCTTATGAGGGGTCACATTCCACTTCAAATATACATCCCCTGGGCATGCAAGCGAAATTGGTCTTTCAGCATCAGCGAATCATCCCCTCCAATGTTCACAACAAATTTACGCTACTGCTAGAATCGACTGACTTGTGGCATAAAACGTTATACCCCAACTTACTCTTGGGTCCGGTCAGGTATAACATTTAGCGTAAATTACCCGCCAGTTACTAGCCTAGTAGCTTACCCGGCATTGGCGCTCTCAAAATTGTGGGTTACGCCTCAGTACTAGCGAGGTAGCGCTATTCTTCAGCTACCCGTCATTGGTGCACTCGGCCGTTTAAGAGAATTACCCGTAACTCATAGAGGAATGTGCAAGATTCTAGTTCATGAAACGACCTTGTATCATGTGTATTATGACATTGAACTCTAACAAGGCAACGATATGAGTAAATTAATCGTGTTGGAGTATCAGCGTTAATAAATCAATGTGAGATTTAGCATTAATATGACGACAGGTAATTACCATGACTCTGGAGTCTGGAGAATGTCAAAAGTTTTGATGATGCACGCCACGTATAGTTTATAACCATGGAATAGCTCTATACTGGAAGATTAGACAATGTTAAGGCAATGGTGTCGAGAGCTGTGTCGAGATCAAATTAAATTCTGAATTCGGCCTATCCCTTTCGTATTTGCTTCACAAATGTTCATCTTTGTTATTTGCACTAAAATATAGGAAACAGCTCCGATTTATAAAATGTCTGACATTTTATTTATTTTAAACTCAAGCACTGACATTTGTGTGGTGAGGTATCAAGGATCTACTTGTTTGAATGGGCTGAAAATGTATACTTTATTTGGTCAAAACTTTGTTAAAAATTGGTATTATCCTCATACTCATAGGAATCCAGTCAGTTGCGAATAAGCATTTCACATAAAAAATCAAGACACATGTGCCTGTCGCGCAGATGTCTATCACTTGTTGGAATAATAATGATTTGCTATACAAACGAAGCAAAGATCATCGAAAATAATAACAATATCTACGGTCCATATTTCCCATGGGTTATTTTGTATAATCGTCACAAGATCGTGTGGCATTCTCTATATATTCTTGCATAATGCATAAATAGCCGACTGATGATACAGTGATTTCATGTGATGAAAGAGGTTTGTCATCGCTGGCGTAAGACTTGAATAAAGCGACATATTCATGATTGATGACTGTTTTGTATTCATACACTGTTAGTAGTTAGAATCCAATCAGACAGCAGGAAACTAAAATACGCAGAGTACATGTACATTAAAAAAATGTCATATATTATGTAACCTCGCTGGTCTAATTGCACTCCGCGTGCGCGCCGTACATACGCGACCACACGCCTTGTTTTGATTCGCTGTTCACGCAGCACAGTGACGGGTTCGCCGATTTTCACTGCGGGTGATATAGAACTTGTAACATGTATTTATTCGTATTGAAGAGATTAAAAGTATGCACACAATTGTTTTGATTTGCATTCTCGAAAATTTAGAAAATTAATGCACTTGTGTTGCTAACAATAGCACCCCCTATGAGGTCGTGCCATTATTCACACATCAATATTAGTGCGCGTGCATTGATTCTTTTAATTTCTCTCGAAACAACACATATACGCATTTAATTGACGTATACATAATTTTTTTTAAATATTTTGGCACAAGTGTTGATGTTAAGCACACTATAACAACTCTCCTGCCATTGACCGCCGAGGTATTTGTTTTTTCAAGTGTGTTAAGTGACAATCATTTCTTCTCGTTTAGTCAGGTTTATCGACCTCTGCTGTCATGGTCAATGAGGGCTACAGCTCATTAATGATGTCAATACCATAGACTCATTAGCACATTTCTATTGAGTCAAAGGGTTCTTTGCCCGCCCCGGAATTTATTTTTCTTTAGTTTGGAAGTTTAGGTGAATTATAGCCGGCCTACCTTTTGTATAGCTCACTGTGCGTCCATCAGACACGCTGACTCGGCTCAGTATTTGGACAACTATTTGTGCGCAGCGTTGTGGACTGAAGATAGCCTAATACCTGCTATGTCCACACCTGAGCTCTAAACTTGTATAGAAAAGTAATGATTCCACGTAAAATTGGAGAACCCTTATCATGCGGGCATAGCATTCTGACTTTACACTTATTGTTAAACCCCACACCAAATGAGTATAGGCCTATATTCCGTGTCTTTAGCGCTGCCATAACATTATATTTGATCTGATAATGCTAGGGTTTTCAAATCTTCATTGATCTATGAACATACAAGGAGTGGAGAACTGTAATAAGCCTACAGTCGTTCTGAGAAATAACAGTTTTGAAATTACGACACGAATTACGAGGGGTTCACAGTCCGGTTCACAATCACTTTCTGCTCCCCTTATTTTTGTTCGAGTGTTGACGGATAGGCCTATGTCAGGAAAGGTGAGAAGCTCTTCTCACCTTTCCTGCCTATGTATAATGAAAGTATTCTAAAATAGGCCCTACTTCAAAATAGTCCCAGTAGGTTTCAACATTAAGGTAATAGAGGTTATCCATGTAGCTGATTGAATGAGTGCATGATCAAGTTCCTTCAGTCTAATAATATCTGGAATGCATTAACCGTCATGGTTTATGAAGTTGTAACAAACCCGTCACGTTACAGATGATTGATAGTGCAATTCAACCCCAACCATGTTTTAACCACATATAAAAACGAACGTAAGTTTATGGTAACATTTAGATGTGTTCAAAAATGACCCGCCACAGTCATGACAGTCAAACTCATAATCAACTCACTCATTGTGAATCACATCTAGTATTCGGTGAAAACGTGTTATCTCTTGTGCACGACTTTGGATACCCGTTCAAGTTCTGTATAATATGTCTGTCTTTCTTCGCCATGTGAATTCTTCAGTTAGGAATTTAATTGAAAAGTTTCAGTGGGTTTTTCCCAGTGATTGAAGAATAATTGTTACAGTTTAACAAAGGCTTTGCGTTCCTCTGGGTTCAATGGTCCACCGGTCATGATAATATATATTACCAGTTATACATAGAGTCTACATGTCCTGTGACCAGTCAAACGCAGTATACTTGAATGTATTTGCGTTTTTGTTCTGAATTAAGAATGTACGCAATCAAGCATCATTTTGCCATTATTTCGTTTGATTGAAAACAAATCACACACAAATTTGTGTCCTGTGTTCATAGCTTCATGATGTTTATTAACCCATTTCAGTATAATGATATACCGGTATACTTTGTCGGCTATGTCTGTGAGTAAGAGTAACGACGAGAGTAGCGATGAGTAGCATGTAACCTTGTCGGGGTGTGCAAGCACTTCATATTCGGGCACACTCGTCGTCACTCTTACTCACAATGTGACATGCTACAATCAGGGAAGTAGGCTACGGTATATTACTTACATCTTAAGTAATTTGGTAGCAGTAGTTTATCGTTGGAAAACAAAATCGATTTGGACGTCAATCATCACACAATCGCCATTCTTTGGTTTATTTTCATTTATGGTTCTAAGGAGTTTTTCTGTTCGTGTTCACGTTCATTGATATTTGTAATTTTTCTTTTCGTTTGTTTCCCAAATACCTGTGCAGCTGGAAACTGCTTCCATTCATATTATTATGCATGAAGGCTATATAATAATCAGGTCTTCAATGTAGGTTTGCCACGTCCCATTATATCTCGTAGCATTGCGATTTGCGACCAATAAAGTTCCCGCGGTCTGTGTTTTGTAATACGATATGTGTTTGGTGTTTAACTTCAAATGAGCGCAGTAACTTTTGACCGTTCATCTTGAAACTTATACGGCTAGATTTGTATTCAGTCAACAATGGACTCCGGGTATGAACCCTGTTCTATTTCTCAATCCAACATATCAATACCGTATTTGTTTGCATAAGGAATTCTCACTAAGTTCAATTGCCATCCAATAGTGAAATACCATCTTCGTTCAGCAAACTCCAAATTTCACAACAGCATCGTCAACCGTAAAAGGCAATAACAGCAAAGTTCTTGAATCGAGAGGTTGCGTCATCTATTGAATTCTTCAAATGCCCTTAAACCTAAATGAGACGATACGACTTCTATCACTTCTATCTGCGTAGGCTACACACCACCCATGACCCCACACCCACACGCCCCCTAAATATAGAGGGGTTCAAAAAGTTCACAGGTGTACGTCAAATTCTGCGCCTGGATGTATGTGACGTTCGTTAATAATAATTGAATGCGGTATATGCACTACGACATTTTCTACATTGGTATCCGCTGATGATCAGTGCAGACTATAGGATTGTTTTTCATCAACATCACTCAGAACTTGTGGCAACCAACTACTTCAATGGCCAAGTAATAAGCTGCCCATCTCCTCCTATAAACCTTTTCATTTTAAGAATCTATCAAATCTTTGTATCTTTGTTTCCTTTTATGTTTCATTTACAGGTGCTACCAGATTTTTCCAGAGACAAACAGTTGAAAAGATTATGAAGAATGTTTGGGATTCCATGTCCGATTCCGTCAAACAAGATTACGGCAGGGAGTATTTCGATACCATAGTGAAACACCTCTGTGGCTTCTGTGAAACCGGCTCTAGTGACCTATCTCCGGTGCTGCGGGATCTTACACATTCACTCACATCAACCAGTCCCAGGGAGAGGTACTTTCCCGCACCTTTCTCGTGGAAATTCATTGTTAGTTTTTTCCTGTATTTCCCGGCGTCGATAACGGACTTCATCTTTAAGATATCACTTCATTGGTTTAATTTAGGGTTAAGTATTGACCAAACCAACGGGAAAAATAAATCTAATGGAAAGGTTTAATTGCTATTTGGTGATACAGGGTTAATTTCCTATAGAGGTTATCCATGTAACCATGCAACAGACTGCAAAGTGGAATCGTTCCCGACCCGGTCTATTTTATATTCAATTGAATTGGTACACATGACGTCCAATTCCTTGCATGAGCCGTGTTACCAAATTGCCCTACATATCATGAAACGGGTAAGAATCTTAAACACAGTTATAGTATTCCCAACAAGATGGCAACTAATCCAAAACACCTCTGTTTCGCCATTCCATGGAGAACTTTTATATAAACCATGTGGATGTTATCAGTATGATAACTTTCTACTGAAAGAAACTAATCGCAAAGTTCGGGCTCACGTAAGTTACAGACTAGCCCTACTGAATAGATTAGAAAACGGCTATCAAAATGCTGTGTATTTGGACATAGATTATCATGAACCATCTTTATGGTTGTTTGATAAAAATTAAAATGATATTTAAAATTGTTATATATTGTACTATTATAAAATATTATACAGCACGGGTATACTATTTTTAATTTTAGTTGTGGACCAAGCTTGGCATGATTGGAAAATCACCTATTTTACACTATGAAGAACCAAAGTCACAAACAAATCGAAGCGTCTTGATTGATTGGTAATGTGGGCTTTTTTATTACTTGACTTTACTTTCACTTCGTCGATGCAATTCGTGACGTCACTGCGTCTGTCACCTCTCGCGGTACCAATCTAAATTGTGCGCATACAAAGAGGTGTTGCTGCGGCTATATTATTTCAAAATTGGCAAGTCATGGGTCTTATACAAGAATGTTGTCAACAAATCGCATACCGTATTTCAATTTTTGATACCGACGCGATGTCCTATAATATAGGACATTCTAAATAAGCTTTCATTCAATGATTTACGGTTTTGAGCTCACGCCATTGTTTTAAGGAAATGAAATGGAACATTTTCTCTCCAATTTGACGCCTCATAATATTAAAATTGACTATATTTTTGGAATTATTATTGTTAAACCGTTAAAAGGTGATGACAGTATTGGTGTATGATGCACTTTCGTAAGAGGTTACTGGATCTCAGGCAGGATCGGCCGAGTGCACCAATGACAAGCTGAAGAATAGCGCTACCTCGCTAGTAACTGAGGCGTAACCCAAAATTTTGAGAGCGCCAATGCGGGGTAAGCTACTAGGCTAGTAACTGGCGGGTAATTTACGCTAAATGTTATACCTGGCCGGACCCAAGAGTAGTCAGTCGATTCTAGCAGTAGCGTAAAATTTGTTGTGAACATTGGAGGGGATAATTCGCTGATGCTGAAAGACCAACTTCGCTTGCATGCACAGGGGATGTATATTTGAAGTGGAATGTGACCCCTCATATTAGCTGAAATATTTTATATTTTGAAAATCCATTCATGCAATTTGGGGATTTTTTTAGTCAAAATTTAGATCAACTCCTTTTGCCCATTCAAACACTAAACACTTGGGTCATATTTTGACCAAAATGTACTAATTGTCCAAGGATCTTAAATAATGACTAAATAAATAAAAAAATGAACTTATTATTGTTTTATTAATTAAAAACTGAAGTTTCAACATTATTGTGAGTGGAAGGGTAAAACTAGAAGAACGAAAAAAAGAAAGCGTATCTTGCCGTGCGTTATATGGGGATTGAACCGGGGTCCTAGCGGTTAACAAGCGCAGGACAAGGTATCCACGCCACGGAACTATCTGTGTTACGAGATGTGTTATAATTGTATATAATTGTTTGCATCGGGTGCTTGTGTTTGTCATTAAAATTGTGCTTTTTGGTGCAATATTTGTGTGTGCCCCTCGCCCAAAATATGTTTGTAATGTCTTGATAGTCCTTATTTTTGAAAAAGCGTTGAACAAATTCGAAATTTTTGGCCAAAGAAATACCATCATTTTTTTGTTCGGAACGCAGGCAGACTCAACGTGATTATTTATGTTAATTATGTACACTCACCTATGACCTAGCGAGTGACGACACATTTTAAATATTACGGAGGACCACTCACGTCAGTATTATACAATAAACTATAGGTTAACACTTTGCATATGCGACAATTTATTTTGTAAGGGGACGATGCTGATTAATGTGGATATTTACCTCGCTAGTTGCTATTCTGATGTTACTCGCCAGTTATGCTCTAAGAATTACATCGTTAGTAAGTTATGCTACAGTTAGAGCATAACTACTAGGGAGGTAGCTTACCTCCCTATTAAGTTACCCGTCATTGGTGCACTCGGCCGCAGGGTGTCACAAAAGTTATACATTTTTAAAAGATCATCGTATCTCTGGCAAAATAAATATGACTGAATGGTTTATCTATTTCATTGATAACATTGTGAAATATATTTGTTCGTAATAAAGATAAAGATATTTAGATGAAAACTTTTATATTTCTCTATCATAATGAATTACAAACAATTTTACATACATACCTATAAAAGTCATGATGGTGTATCTACACTAATTATGGTTTATTGATTTTTATCTAAATATATTTATTGATTTTTCAATTTCATATCTAATTTTGGTAAAACAGATATCTATAACAGATTAAATTGGGTACACAGATAATTATATACCAGTGTGTCTTTTCCAATACGTTTTATCGCTATATAATTTCGATTGCAATTTGTTTTATCGAAGATATGAAGTTTTGATGCGGTAGTAATTCTTGAGACACCCTATAAAAATTGAAATGACATTGAAATAAGGAGGAACTTGAAATTCATGATGATGATCTTATGGTCAGTGTTGTAGTACGGTGATGAACTACCGTCTATTCAAAGGGTAGAAGCCGGCATTTACATTTTACGCGTTATTATGGACAATTTACATAATTGAAATATATGACTCTCCTGAAAGTCATGCATGCAAAACATTCATAACTCCAAATTCATCGTCAACGGAATATCACCTTATATTGATTATGCTGTAATTTGAAATGTTATAAAATCTTATAAGTTATAATATGGATGGAAGGGTCCTTCCCTCGGGCCAGATCCATTGCTCAATGATAGGTTAGGTCAGGATAGTATATACTCTGTGTAGCTCTATGACGATGTGTGACTGTGTCAACCATTCCCTCTCCTTGCGGTGAATCTGATGCATCAATAAGGTTTGAAGATCATTGGAAAAGCAGTTTTGATTGCTCGAAGTAGGTAATAATGTGACAGAGAATAATATTTGCATTTTCTAGTGAATATGTGTCACCTCAAATTGGAAGATGACGTCAGTTAGCAGTCTAGCAGGTGCGTCATAAACTCGCGCGAATAACTGATGTGGTTGCGCCTCGCGAAAGACGAATGTCAGTCTTTGCGCAGAAAGACGAATGTCAGTCTTTGCGCAGAAAGGTTGGGCATACGATGAGGATAAATGCTGACGTCACCTTTCAACTAATAAGGGGATCTTTAATATATTAAGGTGATGCTGATTTTACTTTTAGAAAAAAGGTTTTATCGTTTGAGTGAAAAGATGCAGCAGGATCAGTATCAAAATTAGTTGAGTGATTATTTAACGGATCCAATATAAAGTTAGGCCTATAAATATAAAATCACTCAAACCATGATAAAACAAATACCAACTCTATAATAGCAAGGATCTATGATAATAGATATGAGCCGGTTGATGAAGTCTCATGATGACGGCCAGGATTTTAATCTGACATCTGACCTGATGCTTAAAATTACGTGCCTAATTTTTCGTATTATTTGAATAAAAACATTTACAATTAGTCATCGAAAAAGAAATTTTAATATTTATATGAAGAATGATGCAGTTTATATATGGAGTTGGCTTATCTCTATATTAAACTGTTCGAAGGAATAATGAATTTAATGAAGTCGGTAATCACTTTAAAAACCATCATGACTTCAAATTTGGTATAATTGTGGAATATCCTTCAAAATCTATGTTTTATAATGCACCTGATGATTCCATATAATATATAGTACATACATTACATGATGTAAATGGTGCAGTGTGAAGGGTATTGCATAATTAATCCACACACAAATTGTTTAGGCAATTTGTGCTACAGCATCGTGGTTTTTTTAATAGATGTGTATATCTTATTCCACCCCAATCCAGCTGACAATCTTTAATGAATTCAGCTCACGTAACGTCAAATCTGACCGTTTCATACTATGATATTAAACCGATTTCCGACCAGTGACCTCTGATGATGTCAGGAATTTTCGAACGAATATAAAAAAAATCTTCTTTTTAGGGTTTTTTTAATGCGTCATTCTTCATACTATTCTAGCGATAGATGCAAGTCATTGCATGACTCGAAAAAAACTCCATTCGCGTGTTTTTTTTTAAAAACACCAGTCAATCCATAATTTAGATGATCAGTAAATGGCAATGACTTTATCATCGCGTCGTTTATTACATAAGATGGACACATAGAAATAATTGTACTTGACACAAGAATATCAAATAAATTATACATGCAGTTTTCGAGATAATTCAATAATATTGTTAGTTTTTGAAGCAATTTGATAGCAGTTGATGTATACTCCAAGTACCTCAAAACTAAAAAAATATATATTAATCATTCGCTCGATATGACAATATTATCGAATTTGAGTCTTTTCCAAGAACACTGCATGGACAGCATAATTACCATAGTATGTTTCTGTATATATTTTATGTATTACTAGGCATGAACGTTCATCTGTGTTGGTACTGATTTTATAAAAGAAAATAATCTTTAGCTCTCAAAATAAAGGAAATAGTTCCCTTGAATTTTCAGTTCTTGCTAAAACTTTCGTCAGTTGAGTTATGACTCGATCTGACGTTTGTGACCTTGTGACATCAGAACCGGGTCACTCACTCAGGCTTGTTCAGATGACTCTTGGTAAGCGTTTAACCACGGATGGTGGAAACGCTCCACCCTCTCTTTGTTGAGTGATGTTTTGTTGGTTCGTTTGTCTTAATGATGCATATGGCCTCATTGATGCCTTTCTCAAATCAAACTAACAGTTTCTAATCTGTGTAATGTCCACAAAGACACGGTGTGTTACCGATTGTAACGATTACCGAGAAGAGTCTAGGACCCGGTTTTGACGTCACGGTCCCTTTTGGCCACGAACGTCAGATCGAGTTATAAGTCTGCTGTCGAAAGTTGAAGAAACATTTGAACATTTCAGGTACTAGTTATTACTTTCTCGTGTTGAGCCATCCTGTATTTATGGTTGAGCACACACGTTTACTTTCTCACTGTTAAAAATTGATGGACAGAAATGGCCTTTCTCGTGGTATGTAGCATACAATTATCTACACAGGGGCTTGTGTAAGGCAGAGCGGGAGTATAGTAATGTTGGTACTTGCGGACACCATTTTCATAATTATGATCGATACAAAATAGTACTACCGTAGCTTACCATCCACGGTATAGGCTTTAAAGGCCTAGTATGTGATATTTTCCAAGTAGCGCCCTCTATCATTGATTTTGACTATGAAAGCAGATTTTATTGCAGATTTGCATTTTTGATCATAAATCATAAAGATCTAAGTTACAGATCGATACGATTCCTAATTACTTCAAAATCACGGTTTGAAATTAGATTGTACCGAGCGGTACAATCTATTTTTCAAAATGTGACTCTAAATTCACTCTAAAACCATTATTTTGAGGTTATTAGGAATCGTATCGCTCTGTAACTTGGAATATATTCCTGATTTATGATCAAAAAAGTAAATCTGCAAGAAAATCTGCTTCCAAATTTTTTTCGAGGATTGAGGGCGTCCCCTGGAAAAGATCACATAATATACCTTTAATTGAAACGCTGGGATTGGACGGGCACTGATATGTCCTTCTACTGCGATCTTTTCAACCAAATCTGATGGACATTTTACAACGGGAATTGAGTTGACCAGTGACCACTGATAACCCCGATGATGGACCCCAAATATGACTTGGTAGTGCCATTTGTTAAAATAAGTCATCTTTACTGTTTTGGACTAAGTAATTAGAGTGATTTTCTGAAAAAAAATAATGTTATTTATTGTGTCGATTGACATAGAGAAACGTGATAAAAGCAAATATGACAACCAATTGAAGTCACATTAAATATAAGTTATTTTCAAAATTGATATTATTGTTTCTGTATTCAATGACCATAAAACATACCCACAATCTGGATCAAAATGATAATGTATTCAGTGTTCAAAATATATTTAGTAAGTTAATGTAAATAATTAAAAAGTTGTACAGTGTGGTTCATTTATCAATATCGTTATTATGTGCATATATTGCAATCAAAAACTGTGTCAAAGATAACAATGTGTGTATATATAATTATTATTAAAGTAAAACAGGTACAGAAACTTAGTGTGTGATATTCATTGCTTCTTGTTTTGTCTGGGGTGGGT
The DNA here is from genome assembly GCA_035610835.1 of Ophiura sarsii. Taxonomy (NCBI): domain Eukaryota; kingdom Metazoa; phylum Echinodermata; class Ophiuroidea; order Amphilepidida; family Ophiuridae; genus Ophiura; species Ophiura sarsii. The sequence continues at coordinate 126,661,330 of CM069441.1, read as the reverse complement.
AGTAGTAGTTTAGGTGAGATTGCAGCTTGTGGAGCGGGATGCTAATTTATTTTCCGTAGTTTACATTTGCAATCACTGCAAATCTAAAGTGTTAATGATAATAAACACTTGAACGCGTTAATCATGCTCTAAGATTGTACAGTAAATGTATAGGATGTGTTAATTAAGTGTTCACTTATTAACGCCCGATGAACGCCTGAAAAATACATTAAAGAGTTCACATTTGAACACTTTGGATGCCTTTAACATATCCGTGTGTTCAAATATGAACTCTTTAACACGTTAATCATTGTATTTTTAGGCGTTTATCAGGCGTTAATGTGTTAATAAGTGAACACTTAATGAACACGTCCTACACCTTTACTGAACAATCTTAGAGCATTAACGCGTTCATAAGTGGTAATTATCCGTTACTCAAATCATTAACACTTATATTTGCAGTGTAGAACCAAGGGGTTATCATAGTTAACGTTAATATAATAACTCCTTGGTAGAACATACATTCGCAATTAGAACATCGTAGCTAGTGCGTGGTTCACAGGGCTCACTGTGTCTACGCTATTCGACTAATATTATACATGTAGGGGTGTATGTGTGTAAACAAAATAATTGACTTTAGTCCATAAAAGCTCATATCGGATTAAAATTCCAACCATGGCAGCCAATTCTTCGTGGCCTTGTGGCTAGAGAATATTTCTCATACAGCGTGTCCCAAAAAACTGGGTCCAAAATCTGCAGAGCTTGTAACTTTTAAAGTTGGAATTGTAACTGATTCATATTTGAGGATTTTAAGGAACATATACCCGACCTCAATTGGTTAAAATGTGAGACCAATCAAGGGGCAACTTTGTGAAATACAAAGCTTTCAGCAGTGTGTGGTTAGAACCCGTTTTTTCCAATTTAGCAATAAACCACCTTATGCCATGAATTTGCTTTGTGTGCAAGTTTTCCCTTGTGCATGGTGTTTATTTTCCGAAATATCTTATGTTTGGTAGAAAAGGGTTAAATTATAGGTATTTTGGATCAATATTCAGCATTATAAATACCCATTGTAGTAACCTTGTCGTTGAATATACAAAAACAGAGCAACTGTTACACTGATAGGCTGATACCATGCCTGGAAGTAGCACCCGCCCACCTGCCCATAGCGGGTAAATGTTGTGTCGGGAAAAAGTACCCCGGCAACCGACTGGCGGGTAAACAATTTCAAACTCACGGTGTAAGTGTGAGAGTTACTAGTGGAATTTCTGTCGGGCAGGTATTTTTGTAAGTTACCTGCCCGATTCCGACTGGCTGGTTGAAAAAAAATCAGCCCTGCCTCTAACTCCTTTGATGAGATGACTGACTTAACGGCTGGTTTCCAATTTCGAAGAAATGGTTCTTGAACTACTTCCAAAGATGGCAGTGTCTCAGAAGGTTATTTATTGATTTTTCTAACAAAAATCATAGGTATTTACACTTTTTATCCCCTTATGAAGAAGATTTCCCTGAGTAAGTGATTGTTATCAAGTCAAACTTTGATGACGTCAATACGATGCGCAAATGCAACGCATGGACGGTTTATGGGCAAAATCGGGAAAAACGGGTTCTGACCACGCTGTGTGCAAAGCTTTGTATTTCTAAAACCTTACATCCCATTGGTCTTATAATTTCACCAAATAATGTCAGATATATTTACTTTTATATTCCCAAACATGAAGCATCTATGTTTCCCATATTTTAAGTTAAAAGCTCTGAAAGTTTTGGACCCAGTTTTTTGGGACACGCTGTATTAAGCGAAAGATTTACCTGGTTCGAATCCCGGTGTTGCAGAATTTTGTGTAACCACTTTGTTTCGTATTTTGTCGACGTAAACAATGTGTACGTCCAAGTTATTTGCACGACGAGTGTATTGTGATTGGAATCAAATGATAAATACGGGGGGAAAGTCGTGAGCGGGATGATGCGAAGTAAGTGGGTGTGGCGTGCCGTGGGACGAGATGTAGCTAGTTAAAGGGGCATGGAGAGATTGGCGATAAAAATGAAATTTGAAGAAAGAAAAATAGTTTCAATAGATAAGGAATAATAGAACCCTGAAACATAATATTTCATGGGAAAAGGGTTGAAGTGGGTTGAAGTGATGGCGCTAGATAGACATTCTGGTAAAGCCATATGTGCCGAATTCTGCAGATAATTTCGATGTGATCTACAGGGTGAGTCAAAAAGAAGTTTACCCGGATTGGTGATGTTTAATTTTTTTTTAAATGACACTCGAGAGTTCAGTAAAGCATATATTTAACAAGCATTCTCTCCTGTTTATTAGGAAAAAGGAATGACACACATTGAGCATTGCTAAGAGGAGTTATGTCTATTTTAATAAAGGTACTCATTTTGCGCTGCAAGCTGTCCACGGAATACTTGACCAAACAAATGTAAAGTATGCATTAGCTGCGTACTTCCCTATTGGTGATGTTTTTCAAAATAAATAAATAAATGACACTTAAAAGTTCAGTAAAACATTTATTTACCAAACATACTCTGCTGCTTATTAGAGAAAATCAATGAAGCAAATTGATCATTCCTAAGAGAAGTTATGCCTTTTTTACTGAAAGCGCTCATGTTTGTAGCTGTCCATGGAATGCTTTACATTTGTTTTGTCAAGTATTCCGTGGACAGCTTGCAAAATGAGTACCTTTATTAAAATAGGCATAACTCCTCTTAGCAATGATCAATATGTGTCATTCTTTTTTTCTAATAAGCAGGAGAGAATGCTTGTTAAATATATGCTTTACTGAACTCTCGAGTGTAATTTGTTTGTTTTTTAAAACATCACCAATCCGGGTAAACTTCTTTTTGACTCACCCTGTAGGCCTACGTCGAAATTTCCAAATTGTGAAATATTAAAAAAAGAAGGTGAAAGGTGCACGGTTTCAGATGGTAGTTAGTATATGCCTAAGTATTACTTTGGGGCAAAAAAAAAATGTCGAGGAAAATTGAGGGCGCACTCCCATACGTAGGCCCTACCTATCTCTCAATGTCCCTTTAATTTGCCAATGGCATTGGTGTTAATTTGGGGTGGAACAAGACAGAAGAAGCAATATACCGTATTAATAGTAAAAACAATTTAGGCTGAAAACGTCCCGAGGGTGAATTTAAAATTGTTCTACTGAATAGAAGGTGATGGAATGTCACATTTCTTTTCCATTTCAAAATCACGTTTTCATTCTACCTGGCCCCTATATAAACTGCTCAAAAAAAGTTTGAATTTTTTTTTCAATCACAATTTGTTCAAATATCTCGGGATATGTTCATTTAGTGCAATATATCATGTAAAAGCTGATGTGTTCATCTTTACAATGGTATCCAATTTGAAGCAATCCCTTGGTCCAGTGCTCAGCCACATGCTTGAGAACATGGGGAGGTCGCAATCTGAAAGCGCCAAAATCAACACTATTTTGTGCTTAAGATCAATAGATACACGAAATAGTGTTAATTTTGGCACATTCGGATTGTGACCTCTCCATGTTCTCAAGCAAGTAGCTGAACACTGGAGCAAGGGATTGCTTCAAATCTGGTATCATTGTAAAGATGAACACATCAGCTTTACATGGATATCCAACTCTTTACATGCCTAATGAACATATCCCTTGATATTCGAACAAATTGTGATTGACAAAAAATTCCAAACTTTTTATATACTTGTGATATGCCATCTATGGCATGGGGCTCATGGCGCTATGAATCTTATTCAAGGGGGATGAGGAATAATTAGAGAATGAAAAACATTAATTTCCCTTTTTAAATCATTTGGAATGAGATAACAAAATCATACATGCATAATAAAGAGAATCAGAGATAGATTAATAGTAGTTTGGTTTCAGGACTATGGTGTGTTGGATGTGCAAGTCCATATTTTCATCGTAGTGGATTCTCAATATGGACCTACCTGCCCATCCAACACACCCTCTAATCCAACAACCAAACTACAATGTCCATCTTTTATCATCCTGCTTATGCATGTATGTTGTATTATTCATTCAAAATGATTTTAAAGTACAATTAATGAACCTTGTCTTTACTACAGGCCGTGTCAAGAAAAGTGTCCCATGTGAAACATGATTTTTCTAGCCATGAAAAGTATCAAAATAGGACGTGAAGTAGGCCTATACTTATAATAATGTTCATCTTTGATGTGTCCTAGAAAAACATTTCTATCCATTTTGGAGCTTTGGTTATCAAATTATGGCAAATCGTCTCAGGCATGTCTAATTCAGCTTTGGCCACTTTTCATGTGCAGATGACTATTTTATTATCAGTGTGCACTTAATCAATCAAACCAATAATAATCTACAGGCTACTAAATGGTTATAGTAAGTTGAATTTGAGCAGAAAACATATTTTCATCTAGGCCTTATATTATCTATGGTAACCCACAGAATATTTGAAGATGTATGCTATAAACAATACATTGACATACCGTATCCTATAATCATCATTGTAATTACAATGCAGTTTTTTCAGTTGAGAGTCAGTAAGTTGAATTTGAGCAGAAAACATATTTTCATCTAGGCCTCATATTATCTATGGTAACCCACAGAATATTTGAAGATGTATGCTAAACAATACATTGACATATCCTATAATCATCATTGTAATTACAATGCAGTTTTTTCAGTTGAGAGTCCAATTCTTGTAACAAAATTGCCAAAATGGGATTCACACTCTTGTTACACAATTAATCATATCTCGGCAAGGAAGTGAAATTTGACGGAATAAAGTGTATTTAATTTGATGGGAGACTAATAGGGCTTTCTTTACTGTCTATTTTTTGAAAACAACACAAAATGTGATGTATTTTTAATTAATTCTGTTCCCCATGGGACACTTTTTTGACACACCCTGTATTGAATATGTGGGGGAAAGTTTCTTAAAACTATCTCAAGTAGCATCCCAAAAGCCAAAAAAAATCTCTGTGGGGATGGTCCTTTTCCATTTGGCTCTTTACTAGTATTATGGGGTGGGCAGCACATGCTTGACAAACATTACCTTATGGACCATTAAAAACAAGCGCACTTTGAGGCATTTTAATAAGTAGAAAATAATGTTATCTGGTTATTTGATTACAAAAAAGAGGGCAGTATTTAAATTATATCCTCTCAATTTCTGTCAGCATTTCTAGAGCTTGATAAGCATAACATATTTAGAGGGGGTAGTGCACGCATGCACTCAGTTCCAGATGACCATGGACATGGTTTACCGTATTATTTGGAATTTCATTAGTTTTGATGTTAATTTAGATTTTGCTAATTTCCCCATCATTCACGGTTTTAGGCGTAGCCACGAGAGAAACTGTCGAAGTCCCAAAGTGAAATGCATATTCACAATTACCGACTTAAATCAACTGATTAAAGTAATTATCGAGATTCATATCCGTACTTTATGAATAATCGCGATAGCTGCGTACTTTATGAATAATCGCGATAGCTGCGTACTAAGTGCGTTCCAATAAAATGGATCGTTAGATGAGAACGCGGGCGCAAAGCGTAGGTTACTAATAATTACCCGAAAGTACTGCAAAAAGTGTTCGATTGTTTTGCTCATTGACCGACCAATCATTTTTTTAAAAAGCCTCACGACCCTAAACTGAATATTCAATGAGTTATGAACGTCGATTCAAAAATGCTGATCGAGCCGCGATCCGCATTTTACGTCAGACAGTGTCCCCTGCAGCACGCCGTGATACATAACGCGAACAATATTTACATAGAGGGCGTTTTTAAGAAAGGGTTCAATAAAAAGCGATGGTATTGTTTTAATCAAGGTTTGCTGTGTTTTTGTGAGTAGAAACAACACTAATGGTAATTTTTAATGTTCATCTTGAATTCTGAAATAAGTTAATATTAAAAAAAATCTTCAACACTAATTTGTGTCCCTTTAAGGGGGCTATCATTTTCTTCGGGAGGGGGGGGGTCACAAATATGTTAATGGCCGTTGTTAATAAATGTATAACCCCCCCCCCCTATCCGATACAAAATAATTTTATGACCCCCGCCCCCCCCCCCCCCCCCCCCCCCCCCCCCCCCCCCCCGCCTATCGAAGTTAGATTTTGTTATGACTAAATAGCAAATAATGAAAAAATAAACAGGAAAGGTGTTGTAAACATGTACATTTATAAGGGATATGCTTAGATGAATGCGCGCGAAGCGCGAAAAAAATGGCAGTTTTGAAATTTTAGAATCTGAATTGCTACACAAAATTATAACCCCCCCTATTTAAGATTTTACAAAATTATGACCCCCCCCCACCATATTTGTGACCCACCCCCTCCCGAAGAAAATGACAGCCCCCTAAGTGAGGAACTTGTGTGAAGCACAGATTTGATTGGGGATCAGGTCCATTTTTATCCTAAGCGCAAGAACGGTGCACCAAATGGCTTGAATTGGGCATTCATTTGTTGTTGCAAGGTGATTTTCAACTTTACTATGTCTCAAAAGGGGCACCTCACCTTCTAAGACACCCCGCATCGTAATACTAGTATACGCATACCTAGCACTGCGCAATGGAATACGCAAACGATACAGTGGAATGTGCAAACGAGGCAATTTAATGTGCAAATGACGTAATCAGCGACGCGATTCGTCGTGGTTAGGAGATTCCTTGACATTCGTTTTTAAACTTGAACCACAAGAAAATCATCACTCTTGAACCCCCTCTGCTCATTAATCTTTTAACTATAACCAAGATGAAATCGTAAACCTTGAACCGCTCATTCAGGGCTTATTGACATTTACCTTGAATGTGAAACTTAACCTTAAACACCAACCAAAACAACCTCACCAAACTCTACCCGTTTGGGTACATACCATACTACGTTTGCGGAACGATTGTTCGACAAGACTTATCGATTGGTGATGGGTGGGGGTGCGCATTTTCAAAAACATTAGATAAAGTCGTAATATAACTTTTCAATTGATTATTAAAAGTACTAATGACGTAAGTGTCATTAAAATCATAAAATAACAATGGTTATAAAATGACAATTATGAATCAGGTCAATGACATTCGGTTAATGAGGCACTAAGAGATCCCTCATGGAGGGAGCCCTCAATTTTTTTTCAGAAGTTGGGTTTTTCACATATTCGTAATGCTTATAATACGTACTAACTACCACCTAAAATTATAGAGCTTAATTAGCAGTATTTCATGTGAAATTTATGGATTTCATAGCGTTTTGAGTTTCGATGACATCACATCAAAACTACCCAAATTCATCTAAAAGGTCACAGATAGCTTCTTACTTATTTGTTTCATGTTTATTCAAAATAACCTTGAAGACCACCATGGCTTGTTGCGTGATGCATAGTCATGACCTCCCTGATTCAATTGGTTGCGATCATTAACTAAGTACAAAAAAGGGAAAAGCACTAAAATTCTGAGAAAATGTTTTTATTTTTCATTTTTACTTATTTGTTTGAAGAAATCTTACATGAGAGGGTTTCTCTACGTATATAATCTATCTAAACAAGGTACAAATGTTGAATTTCATTTTTTTTGAGAAATCTCTCTGTGCCCCTTTAACTGTGAAGTATTCCCTCTTTTCACGGATCCGCCCTTTTGCGAGGAGAGCCTCGAACGGGAATCAGATTGAATGAAAGTGTTGCATCATTTCACATTGTCTCACTGCATGACCAGTCACTATTGTGCAGAGAGTCGCACTAGTTACATATGGAACAGTCCCATTTAATGCTCTCCTCGCAAATGGCGGATCCGACGTGCAAAGAGCGAATACACATTATGCTGTTAGACCTCAACATTTCCCTCGGAGATACGTCCAATTTACGATTCCTTGGCTCCGAAGTAAAAATATTCTTCAAAGAAACCTCCAACAACTGATACAGTCATATCATTTGAATAATATTTATACAACACGGTGCAATGCAAACAGCACATAATACGGCGCTTTGATCTTTTTTGGAAAAGCGCCTTATAAATGCTCTGTAATAATAATAATAAATAATTTTAAAAAAATAATAATAATAATACCGTATTAAAAGAACTGACTCAAGAGAAATGATTTTAGACGGGACAAGTATTAACATCATTTTATTTTAAGACCATTAATGAATTACGTCTGACATCAAATAGTTAAATATTACGATTTGCTTTAAGATTATGCGTCTAGAAGAATACAGTTTATTTTGTTTATTTTGTTTATACTGTCGTATAACTTAATATATTATATCCGGTAAATGGCCTAAATGAGTTAATAGGTAGGCCATACACTCTAAGAAACGTCATCTATAATAATTTAGATTGCATTTGTTTAACATGGGTTCAAAATTAACCCAACGCAATGTCTTCACGTGTGCTGATTTTTAAATGATGACAACTCGGATTCAAAAGAATTATTTGTAAAAAACTTTTTTTAGAGAGTAGACCTTTAGGCTTACGCTTTAATTAAGGTACTATATAAACACAAAGTTTAGGTATCGTCTTTTTCTTTTTTCTCAAAACATTAATCTAATACAAATACTATATTAAGTAGATTGCCATGCCAAAAACAATTGTATGATTCTAAAATATAAGTAAAGCAAAAATATGACCGCTTGACGATAATTATAGCACGGATGCTTTTTGCTTTAAATAACAATTTTATTGAATCATATCAGAAATTTGAATTAACTATAATACAATATATCATCTATTAAAATAAGTCTGTATTTTTGATATAGCTTTTTCATAAATATTTACACAATACGCAATGTACACTGTAAACATACATAATTTACATAAATATTACGGCTTATATTATAAATTTATAACAATCATGCAAAATCTTCAAGATTCAAGACCTAAGTACAAACTGGTTCAACATTTGTCGATTTTCATGATATATTAATTCCGTTGTTTTGTGCAGAATTTGGGGTTCAATACTGGTCAGCTCATCAAAATTCCCTAACGATTATGATATCAGCTATAAAAACCGATATCCAATATGTCATATCACATGATCGACAGATATCGACCCTTTTCATCTACTCATTTGTTTAAAATCGGCTGCCGATAGAAATACTGGGGTGCAAAAAAAGCCAAGAAACCCGTCTTTCCTTCGTGTTTGGCTTTAAGGCTTGTAAAACAATGACCTATGGCCTCACAATTATTCTATTTAGTTACTGTACTAATGAAGGGTAACATATATTTTTCGTTTATTAAGGTGATGGTCTACCATAAAAACTGTTTTTGTTATTTTAAGTCCTACAAAGTTCATTTTTGGATATGTTGATACTTGTGACCATACTAGATGATTGCCGGAGAATTGTTTTCCAAAATTCATCTCATTTGCATAATAATGGCGGCCATTTTGGATTTTATCGGCTATTTTATCCCGGGGTACTCCTGAGAATACGCAAACATTTGTCGTTGATTTTTTCAACTAAAAATATCCTTATACACATAAATGTTTGGATGACATAGCCCTTTTTTCAAATTTGTGCCCCAATTTTCAAATTTGCAATTTTTTTGACAAAAAATATTAAAAAATCATTTTTTTAACCAAAAATGAGCATTTTTGAAAATTAAAATGGCTATAATTTTTCAACAAAAATAAAATATGCAAAAAAGGCTATGTCATCCATTGTTGAACTATTTATTCTAGTTCCATTCGAAATTTCAGCTTCATACATGCTTCCGTTTTTGAAAAATAACCCCGGGATTGATCGAAACGTCCATTTCGAGAAAACAGCGTTTGAAGTCTAGAAACACTGTTTTTAATTATTATGCAAATTAGGTAAAGCATTTACATTTTTGAAACCATATATAAAAATACTATTTGAATTATCACAATTTTTGGCGGTATTTTCATGGCAAAATCTCCTTTATTTCTAAAGTTATGGAATTTATAAGCAATATAACGTTAAATATCACTGGTTGAAAAACAAGGAAATACATAAGATATTTAAAAAAATATTTACGAGAAATGCGTTGGATTTTCGACTTTGATTTGACGTAACTTTGGAACCACTGCTCCGATTTTGATGAAACAAAAAGTAATCAAAAGTAAAACATTAACTGCGTCTTATAGGCATAAAATCTTAATAGCCATTTTTAGCCACTGTATGGTAGACCATTACCTTAAGACGACAAAAAACAATTTTGACTAACAGGTTTTTTCTTGTCATTAGTGACTTGGAAAATTCAACAAGGACAGGTATATTTGGAGGTTAAACAATAAGAACATAATACATATTCCACATTGATCAGACTTAATGGAAATACATTTAACCTAGATATTAATCTACAGTTGTACTATTTATACTGGTGAAATATCTGATCACAACTAGTTATTCTCCCTAGTTTAACTCGCAACAATGTGTGCCCTTTTACATTAATGTGAGCGTTTTGTAACCGGGGAGAATAACATGCATGCGATATTTAGCACCTGACACATTCTTTTACTGGTGCGAAACTTGGTGTACAAATTGGGTGAAAAGTGAGTTTCAAATATAATAGGTACGTTTTTGTGTGTGATATCTTACATTAACTGCCAATTAGTGATATAGTAATTAGTGCAAGGTAAGAGATAGTCTAGAGATGCGAGGTGACCGAGTGGTGCACTAATTGGCTTTTGGTGCTGGTGCTGAATAATTTATATTTAACTTTCTTAAAAACTCAATTATCATTCCACTAGAAACAAAATTCATGGGTTAAATAAATACATTCTAAATCATGTTTGTTTGCCACGTATTTTTATATTTTCATTCTTATTTTACTTTACATACATATTTTTCTGATACAGATTTATCATGCGACTAGTGTTTTTGTTTAATCGTACTGTATGCTTTTTACATGACAGGTAAGCGAACGCCCGAAAGTTTTGGTGATTTCTTGGCCACAACGTTCTTCTTGTATGGTCCATCAAAGTACCTGTTACGACGATCCATTCTCTGTAAAGAATGGAAGGAATCAAGATTAATATTTTTTACATACTAAGATAAAATAGTTCGGAAGAGGTTCTTATGTAGTAATTCACACCACTTTAAATCAAAGCGTACCGATCATTTCGACATAATATCCAAGATCAGCGCATGGATTGTCAGGGATTGTCGCAATAGCAACAAGATACACAATGAAAAAATGTTTCCTGTGATATTAAAATCAAACAAAGAATAACTTACCAGCTTAGATTGTGGTCGGAATCTGTTGACACCATCAACGCCTGAAACAAAATTCTGCGAACCCTGCAACAACAAAATAACATTTGGTTAATACCACGAGCATAATAATGATGTGATCTGGTATACAATGAATGTAATTCCGAATTGTTATGTAACAGATTATCTAGGAGAAGCCGTCGGTTAGTCTTATTCAGAATATTGACCATGTGCATTCTTACTATTTTATTTTGCTGGTCTTAGCGCAGTGTTAAAATGGTTAACGCGAGTGGAGTATGATAACAAATCTTTGCCAGCTACATCATTGTTTTGTTTGAGGTAATTTGTAGTAATGTCAAACGACCTGTAGCGACCGGTAGCGACCGGTAGCGACTTTACTTTACTGCGAAGTTACTGCTGATGATTGGGAATATAATGAGGTTGGATGGAGTAAGTACATAAAGTTCGTCACCATGCATTACTAAAATTGGTAAGCGATGCTAGTATGCATTATGCATTATCCACGACAGAAAAGTTAAGATTATGATGTAGCTGTGACTATTCGACAAGCAATCTATAAACAACTATAAATTGATAAATGATAACAGGATGGAATCAATCGTCTCCTTTTTCCTATGCGGACCTAGGGAAAATCACCTGCAAGGGAGTGCTGGAAAGGGGAAGCGTACGTATCGACTGTTATCCAAGGGAACGCTGTAACAAGGAAACGTACGTTATTGGTTGATCAGGCCAGACTGAAATTGCAGTATTTAAACAAGTAGCACCTCGCTTCATCTGGCATAAATCCTTTATCCAATACGACTTCTTACAGTCCTTATTTTGATTTACCAAGCAGTCTACTCACCCTCTTTGTGATCGGTGATTTCTTTGCAACATGTCCATCCTTCTTTACACCTTGATGGTAACGAGCCTGACAAAAACAATGTCAAAGGTACAGAATTATTTCCATAATCTCTTGACCATATGATTTAGTGAGAGGGTAGGGTGACTCAAAATGACCTTCGCGAAAAGTCTTGTCAACATTGATTGTTTCGGTTGCATTATGGAACCTCATAATGCATTCTTTTCAAAACAGTCCAAAACCAGAAACTTTGAAGACCATTTTATTGTTTTCATAAAATCATAAAAAATAATTTATAATTGAGGTGGTGGTTAGTTTTAGATCGGTGTGTGTGTGTGTGTTTTCTTTCTTTTTCGCTGCTTTCATTCATCACACCATATTTGTATTTGTTTATTTCGGTTTTATTTGAAACAGTACAACTAATCTTTTCAAACTTGTAAGATACTTTCTGGACGAAACAGCCAAAGTAAATTTACAAATTTCTTGAACATTTTAAAAGAAAAAATGAAACTGTTTGAAAAACCCTCTGCAAACGATCCTACATGAGAGGTCCGTCCGCGGCAAAATAACTCACCCGTTTGCTATAGATATTCTGGAATATATCGTTGTCGTCATCAGTTGGTTTGCCAACTTCTTGGAATTGTTGTACAAAAGACGCTTCATTCGGCATGTCAGGGATACAGCATTGTCGTGCTAAAAATAAGTAATGCCATATTTTTAAAATCAAATTCGCAGTAAAGTGCAGTCGGTTATCTAGTCAACAACAGCTATATTTATATTAAACATCTTTATCAATTGGTTATTGTTATGATATGGCTATTTGAACCCAAATGTTAATGTCTTCAACATACAACAATATCTAAAGGCCAATATTTTGTGTGTGTAGTGATACGAAATTAGTAGACACGTGATGTGACATGAAAACATAAATAAAGTCGTGAATATTTTCATACCTGTCCCAATAAGAGTATCATGTTTTTTAATCAAATAATAAGTGGGTATAAATCAGTTGAATCTCAAATTCTGCAAGTGAATTCGACAACTGCTCCGAGAGTGTTACGGTATTATGCTGTTGTTGATGGAATCATCCATTCAATTCGAAAACGTATACCTAAATACATTGGAGTCCATTTTAGGATTTTGAGCAAATTCTGATGTTAACCAACGAAATGCCAAATTAATCCACTATATGACACATATTCCCAAACTGTTTAATAACTGTTTAATTAACATCTCCCACCATCTCCTATCATTAAATAGGGAATTTGTTTCCATGAGAAAAGCTGGTTTCAAGTTCAAAATCAATCAATATCGATGTCGATTATAAAATTCCCTTTGATGATGGGGATGCCAAAATATTGACGATATTAATACATTTATATTAAAATTGACTTTCAACGCATTTTTGTTTCATTTTTACTTTATTTGACAACATTACAAGGCCCCGTAGATTCCTATAGCCAATGCAAAATGTGGACTAAAAATAACTTCTTGTGAGCTATCGTCCTACCTTCAGTGCAATCCACCTTTTCCGAATCCCAACCATCCTCGCACAGGCATACAATGTTCATCTCGGCTTTCACTTCACTGGTAACTTGGAGTTTATCTGGTAATAGTAATTGGATAAAGATAACCAGGTAGTTCATAAAATAATACTGTGTACACGATTGTTAGTATTTGGTATGTTGGCAACGTTTCACAAAATGTGAATTAACTTGCCATTTTACTAAATTACTCACCTAAAATACCGTGAAATTCTATATAGGATCCAAAGTGAAATGCATTGACGTTATTATAATGACTTGTCCTTTTTAGCAAATGACTTGACCTGACCTGATTAATAACAACACACATACCTGTGATTGTACGATGTGATCATTTTCAATAATTAAGCAATACCTTTTATTCATGGGGTTCGATTTTTCAAAATCAATCAATTGAACCAAATCATAAATGGTGGAGAATCCGAATTGTGTCGTGTGTAATACCTTCCTCTATATTATACTTACGTGTTTTAAGATCCGCTATCGGGCAGGGGTTTGGAGGGTTGTCGTATACGGGAGGACTGATTTCTGGAACTATTCTCTGCTTGTTAGGAATCAGATTTGGTCCCAGATGTTGCTTGCCTTCACCTGCGCCGCCTATGAATAACATGATTAACAATGAAAACAGAAATTTGTTTGATAATGGTAATTCATGTATAGCGAAGATAGAGCTTGGGAAATTTGTACTGCTCAACTCCTTCAAATGAAAAAGTCTTTATTCGTTTCAATATGAATAAGAACATCTATTTCTGTTTGCTTTGTACTTATCAGGACGCCCACCTTCGTCTCTATTAATTTGCTGTTATAAGTCGTCAATTTTGAACTGACCGAAATATTAGGGCGCTTTTATTATAATAAATATTCCATTTCACTTTAAAATAATAATAATAATAACGTAATAGTAGCATTTGGGGAGTAATTCTGTTATACCCTTCACAGAGGTATTCATAGTGCATGATTTTTAAGAACGACGCATACTTCCGATGTTGGTGTGTAGGGTATAACAGAATTATGCCGCATTTGGCTCGTACATACCAGCCACAGCAGTATTTGGTGGTATGACTGGTTTGTTACTGTTAGGATCTTCATTTCTGGTCTCTGGGTTGTACCCATCGTAGTAGTTAGCGCCCACTCCGGCGTCCTCAAGCATATTCTCAATGGCTAACTGCTCCTCAGGAGACAGATCCCAATATGCCCATGCCGATTGATAGAGGGCGCAAATCGCAATAGCCTGCAATACTAGCAGCCTCATGGCTGAGTTTCGTTCCGCACTCTACGAAATAAAATAAAACCAAATACATAATGATAAATAAAATCTTTGATAAATAAGCTACCGCTAATTCAAACTCAACTCAACTGAGAGCGGTCGGTCAGCATAATAGATACTCGCTTATTATACATGTAGAATGTAGAAAGATTAGTAACCCGTCCATGCCAAAAACAAATTATTTCATAAAAATCAATAATATTAGGTTTGTCAAAATCACATTGAGTGAGTTTATAGATCATGAATATCAGATTTGTCAAACTTGAAGATTATTTTCATTTAGCATGTTTAGTGTTATGGCGATTTTATCTTCTTAGCAAAGGGAGAAAATTTCACTATAGAGAGATATAACATATTATACTCTCCTTTGTAATTATTACCTTTTGAGGCCCTCTTTCTAGCTTTTATGGCTGATCATATTATTATTTATGATTTATGATAAATAAATTTAAATGGAGAAAATTAGTTTGTTACACTAGAGAGCGATGTCATGCTTTGTTTGTATTTGGCAAACTAAGGTGAAGGGGCTTTGAACAGTAACTAAAGTATGTAGTACTGGGTGGCTAACAGTGGTGTTAATATCTCTTTGTAATTGTGTGGATGGAGTTTGTGAGAAAAAGATCTAAAGTTGTACCTTTTATCATGACAGATTCGATTAGATTGAATTCGCAAGAAATTGCCATTTTTAAGCTAAAATGGTGAAATAATTATATATTAATTTGGTCTAAAGGTCTCAAATGTGCACCAGTTTGATGATGATTGGGACACCCTGTATTTTGAGTGTTTGCTTTACATGTTAGGCCTACAATACCGGTACCCAATGTGTTACTTCTGATTTTTCAAATTCTTTAGGCCGCATAACCCTACGCTATGAGTTTTAGTTTTTTAAAAATTGAAAAAATTGGGAAAATGTCGCTCCGAAAGGGAAAAAGCGGGCCAAAAACACAATGAAAAAAGAATATTCGCATTAAGTATAGCTACTTTTTCTTTAAAAAAGCAAAAAATAAAACAAACGCATAGCTATTTTCCCAAATGTATGTGAGACAGACCTTTTAAAATGTAGTGTTTGGTACACGATTTTATAGCTAAATTCAACAAATGTATATCGTTTCATTTTACTCATAAGCAGAACCAACCATTCCAATACGCTGTAAGCCTACATACCTAAATAGATCGATGTCCAATATAAATAATTCTGTCCGGAATTGATTCACAACTAGACATATAAATGTCATTTTTATTTCAATCTAGTTTTTGCACAGGGGACTTTTATCTATGGATGGGAATTGATGTTACAATGGCGGCTTTAAATTGTTATTTTCTGGATATAAACATGCAACAATTAATACAATGTACATGTATATTGAAAATATTTTGAGGAAATAATTATGCTGTATACACTCACTTACAATTAAGAAGGCATAATATATATCTATCGTTTATACAATTTGTATTTTGTCAACTCTTTATGTACACACACACAATAATATATAAATCTAAAACTATCTACTCTAATGACATAGAAGGTTCCCATTAATTAGATGTTCCGATTATGTTTTAATACGATTTATGTAGATTTTGTATTAACTTGCATAATTGCATGCCGGTGTAGAAGGAGAAATAGTCCCCTTTGAGCCATAGTCCGCCTGTAACATTTTTAAATGTTAAAAGTTATAGGGCATTCATCTCTACATGGAACACTAGTTTCAGGCTTTATTCAGTGTCTATGGAGGCCGGACTATGGCTCCATGGGACTATGTCTCCTTTCTACACCGGTTCAGTAACTTGACTTTTATCACATTAGCTATTACTATTGTCTTTGTCGGCGATTTGTTTTATTGTTGAGGCGAGTCTAAAATTCCCTAGTTAAAGGCACTGTATATAGAATACGGTATTTTATTGATGCATATTTATAGATGTGTAATCTTAGAAGCGCTTATCCAGGATTTTGATTTTAAAAAGTAGTGCGCTCTGATACAAACTGCGTTGCGTGGGCGATTATTCCTCCATGACGAGTGCCTTATCCATCGGTTTCTTCTCATAAAACATGCATGGATATGAAATAATGATTGATGTGGTTAGCGGATGTGAACGTTTTTAACAGGTTAAATACATCTCTCATTTAAATTATAAAATAAACATTCTAGCGCAGGAACAGCAACATTTCCTTTCTTCATTACACTTCACGGTGGATAATGTTTTAAAGCCTGATAAGTATCCAAATGGACCTCTCTTCCTGGGAGGTGAATCTTCAACAATTTTCAAAATCAAAAATGTTCACACAAACAAATATTTTCAAAAATAATAATAATAATACTATTATAATATTTTTTCGAAACATAATTAAAATTCTCAAAAAAAAAACTAATGGGTCGGTCGTGCACGTAGAATAGTGGTTTTTCCGTCGCCTTAACAATCAAAAAATGAAATGCACTGCGCAGAGATAAGTCCATAGATAACGCCAAGCCAATTCAATACTCCATGCCATATGCATGCCATGCGCCATTTTGAAAGATCTTTATATCAACTCGCACACACTGTAATAATGCGTTGCGTTCATCAGTTAATTTGAGATTGATGAATTATAATTTTATATATCGGTAGGCATTTGAATTATCTAAATTACATTCTGAACGAAGGCAACATTGTAATTAATTTGACATGTCTACACAATATATACACACCTAAAAATAACGTTAATTTACATACAGATTTCCTCACACTGAACGGTTTCTTGAATGCTATTTATATAGCATTCTTGAACGATATGGATGAAATAGGCTTCTCGTGTAATCATGGATAGCTCTCATAGGGCCATGTGTTTTGAACTCACCACCCAAAAAGGGTGGTGGCGTTGCATTTTTGGTGACAAATCATCCATCTCTCTCTATTAACTCAACAACTAAATGTGGTAGAGCTATGGTTGAGGTGTCATGTGAAAGCCTATTTATCTAGCTACATTGTGTTAATAAATCAGGTATTTCTATAAATGTTTAGCTGAGATATGATTGATTATGTTGTGAAAGTCAGGGGTGGTGGCGGTGGCGGCGGCGGCGGTGGCGGCGGCGCTGTGTGCAATCTCTATGGGGAATATAGAAAATGTTTCCAATTCTACGTTCAATTTACTATAACTCCTCATCCCTGTATGGTACAAATATGATTTTGCTCTCATTTTATAGATTATTTTATATTCTATAAGATTCTGTTTCAACAAATGTTACAACTATTGTGCAACAATTGTAATCATGAATCGATTGCGTTGTCCTTGGCTTTTTCCCTATTCGCTACACAGTGAACTTGCCCTAATTCATCGGTTTTACATACATGACTATAACAAAAGAAATATTTAACCGATGATAGCAAAATTATATATTTTTGGAAAGCTCTCAAATAGGGGAATCCAAAAATGCCGTTTAAATCAGGATAGGGTGCATACCAAAAAAAATATACTTGTAAACTCTAATAAATATGAAATTTAAACGTTTGTGCTCATTTACTTCTCGATATAGTATATTTCAACATGTTTACCATTAACAACTATTATGTTCTGGTGGGTAATTGCATGAGAAACTTAAATATGCACAGTAAAATTATGATTGGGATAGGTATAAAATTATTATTGAGCATAAATCAAAATATGAAAAAAATCGATATTTTTTGAACATTCTTAATCACAACATGTTACCATTAGGTCTTATTTAAATTCTAATAGCCTATTTGGATTCCTTGTGAGATTACCGTTCAGAAAATATATACTTTTTATGGGGTAGAACAAATAGTTATTGCGATATGCTAATTCGAATCTCAGATGTTGTAAAATGTAAAAATCTGGACATGCAACGGTAAGGGTGGCGAGTTCAAGACACACGGCCATAGAATAATTTGTATCCAAGCAACCGTAATCGAACATATTTGACAGCTATATATATACATAAAGGTATTTCGTAATGAGTGTGATAAATCAATTATGTTACTCGACAGAGTGGCAACTAATTCAGAGTATATGGATGTTGTAGGAAGGGTTAATTAGCCTGATTTAAGTAATAATATCTATTCAATAATTCGACATCGTAATTTATCAACATGATCAAAAGATCCATCGACTTGTGATTATTTTCAGTTTCGCATTTTTTGGATTATGATTGTATTAAATGGGTTTTTTTACGAATAAGAATGTAAAGGACGATGCTTATAGCATACGAAATAAATGTGATATGTTATATTTAAATTAAGTGTTATTATCAAATTGTGTACAACATCGCACAAAGCTCGTAATATTGGTATTTCACAAAGCTAAATTTGTCAAACACTTGGTTGAAGTCACACGCTCAAATGGAGTAAGTATGCCGGGTCGTATCGCATATGGGCGATTCCATGAAAATGCGACATGAACAAAAAAATAAAATAGCTTCCAGGCTTGTAATTTTGCCTTCATATTATTCCAAATACATGAGGGGAAAAAATAATCACAATTTTTTATGTTTACTATAAAAATATATACTTTTCCTAGTTTCAAACGGTAACAGGCGTTACAAACAGCAATACATTTTGAATGTGTTTCCTAAATAATTTTGTTTCAATTGCTCAATTGATGCCACTTGCACTTTTCCTTTTGTTAAAATAGTAAATAAACTGAAAATTCCAAATTACCACTTCACAGTGAGCCACCAAAAATTGTGACACGTGTTAACATAAGGCACTGTTAAAAAGTGTTAAAACATGAACCATGTTGGGTTATGTATCACTTTTCTTGCCAAATGTATAGTAGTTCAATTTACTAATTCAAAATTTGTGTACTTTTTAATTTAAATGAAAAATTAATCATTTATTTAGTAATTTAGTGGTCGCACAAAGTGTTAGCGTAACATGTGCTCCCGACTATTTTGCAGTTCACATAAGATGTATCACTTAAAATGATTGTTATTGATTGTTCTAGCCTTTTAAGCTTTAGTATAGTACCTCCTTATTATCTAAATAATTGTGGAATGGTTAGTTCTAAGATGAAGTTGAAACAACGTTTGAAAAATATTTGTTGCGTCGCGAAGCGTAACGCTTGTTAGCGAAATTCGCAGTGGCCTCACATGTATACGAGTTGATTGTTGGTATTAGCATGGGGATCTAGTTTGGAGTATTAGGTATTCAAATACAAAAATAATAAAATCTTTATTCCAATTACTCTTCCTGTTATAGAGAATGGAGAATAATAAATGATGCGATAAAATGTAACGCGTGTTACCGTGGAATCGCGTATACTTGTTCCCTCTCCTCGTACAATCATCAATGTCTTAGGTGTGGTCTTCCACTTCAAGCTATAGCATGAATTCATTGCCATCTTATACAGAATGTCCCCAAAAGTTACGTCCAGAAACGGGGACAGTGATCATTTTAAAAAAGCAAACCAGTTATTTTTATTTATGAATCTAAAAGAGTATATCTGTGGTTAATCTGTGAAATATTTAGACAACATAGGGAACTGTTTGAGGTATGCGATGATGTGTAAAAGCAGGTTCAAAACCTAAGTTATCAGTGATCTATTCCATTAAGGTACTGCTTTATCACTCGGAACTAGCATCAAAATTGTCACTGAACTGATTTTTTCTATTTAATGTATACTTTATTTTTTTCATGTACCTTCATGCTATCGCTACAGCCGTCTTCAATCGTCTCTGCTGACCAACGATGTATTTGTCTTTGGTTTTCCAACATAATTGCATTTTTTATAGTGAATAATTAATCCACATATGAATATCCCCAGTGTTCACGATGATTATATTTAAGCATCGTATCTATAGAGACCATTTGAACCGTTTTTAATTTCCCAATATATTTTACCTCAATATGGTGATTTTGTTCTGTCATTAATCCACATTATAAACCCCCATGCAGTGTTAATGATAATTAAATTGAGCAACGTCATTAGAAATGGGAACCTTTTACGTGTGGTTATAGTTACAGATGATATTCCTGCGTATTAGATGTAACTCCCACACACACACAGACCGTTTCGCTATTGGAGGATGTCTTATAATGAGACGGCACAGTCCGCCATCTTGATTCTTAATCAGCAGCAATATGGCGAAGCGCAATTTGCTTAGTCGTCGCTTGAGAGACGATCAAGGAGGAAAAGACGTCAATGCGTGTGTTCATTTTACCTTAAATATTACGTCCTATTAATTGCAAATAATAATTAAATAAATTAAAATAAATTGGAGGTTTCATGATGATGATGATCTAAATATACTGTATGTATGATAAAGGTTACAAAACAACATCGAAAGGAACTGATACCTAAGCATATTGTTGGTTTGAAATTGTTAAATCTGATATAAAATTCCATTTTATATTGCAAATTAAATGTTAAGGTAGTAATTTTCAACATAACGTCCAATTATATAGTTCACGTTGGGCATGATCAGCAGATTATTGCATTGTTAGATTAATGTGTATTAAACAGTAATACAGAGGTAATCTGAGCCACCTGTTCGGGAAACGTCATCTCTGGCAAATTTATAACAAATATGTTTTTTAAATTCAGCTAGCATTTTCTTTCGTGTAATTTCATCGAAATAAAACTGTTTATTTTACATGACACAATAATTACATACATGTACTCACCTTTGCTAAAAGAGACTCCTTTTCTGATTTTTTGATGTTCCTTTCCCGCCTTTTTTGATAAAATAAATCGTCTGCTTTTTTCCCAACGTTCTATCAACCAGATGGCTATTAAGCTATGCGATGGCGGTAAAATGCTATATGTACGTAAGTCTTACGGAAATTGTGCAGTGAATTTCAATTGCGGGTAATTTGGAGGTTCCCGGCTTCTTTCCCAGTCACGGAGTGCAATACGCACATTTATTAGGAGCTATGGCTTAGACAACACTGGGAACAATCAATCTCTTGGGTATGGACACATACATGTACGTCATTATTCTTAATATTAACGATTCGAACACCGTATAAGAAATAATAATGATGACACTGTTTAAATGTACATTTATAAAGTCGTTCTAAATAAAATAAAACATGTTTAAAGCAGTACGACTTCAAGAATTATGTTCAAGGAGGGAGACCATAAAAGTACAACCTGGTGTTCACAAAATTATTGTTTTCGCTGATTGTTATTTTTAATGAGATACCTAGATTCTCATCCTTAAATTAAAAAAACACTTCCACATATTCAAGTTAAGATAACGTATGTTACGTTATCTACCGTAAATTACATTATATTTGCTATGCTATATGGATTTATTATACAGACTGTAACTATAGAATTATACAATTACATTCATATCTCCATGAAAAGAAACGCTGCGGTGACATAATATTTCCTAGTGCAAAATAAATAATATTATTAGTAATATCAACACCAATTTAGCTGGTGTTTATAATTGATGTTATTACAAAGTATGCCCATTAAAGAAATAGGTCATATGTTTCTTATTTCTAATATATATATATATATTTTGTGGTTACAGTCTGTAAAATAAACCTACACATTCGATATGAAAAAAAACACGAAAATATGTAAGAACGTATTTTTGATATTATGTAATGCGATTGTTTTGAAGGAAAATTAGGTTTTGATGAACATACGTTAAGAAATGTAAACATGAAAATGACTTGTGTAGGCCTAAATGTGAATAATAATAAATTTGAAAGATAAAACAAATCTACCGAAAATATGACCACCTGCACGTCCTGACATTTCCTGATGACAATTCTGTTTTATGCGACAAATGTGTCTGGAGTGTCTTCCAGTGCTGTCTATACTAAAGATCTGTGTATTGATGAAATGTATATAATACATGTTATGTTTTACTGTAGATTATTCCTATTGAAATTTCTGCTTTAACACTTTCCATGCGGCAGGCGGCTGCAGACGACAATCCAAAATGTTACAAAATAATTCAAAAATGACACAACTATTAAATGTCATTACCATATTTGGATTCACCATGAGAAATGCATTGAAATACGTACAAACTGAACATGCCTAGTATTTGGTTCAATAATCCTTGAGATAGACCTTGAAAATGGGAAAGTGTCTGAAAAATCTGTTTTGCATAATATGGTGAAACTAATTGCCGCGTGGAAAGTGTTAAGGTGTAAAGTCTGCTATCTACATGCTGTAAAAAAATGGACGCCTCAAAAGTTGTTCTGGTTAATAAACACCAGAAGGTGTTCTATGATTTTAAACTTTCATATTGGAAATATTTACACATATTTTCAGTTTTCTCTTATTTAAACAGTATCCTATATCCACAAATATTTGAAAAACATCAACATATATGTTATCATTACAGGATTTAGTCAGCTGAAAATTGAACGTGTTCTTTTTTGAACACCGTGTTAAACAAAGGAACACCTTTCTTAACACCTTTTCTGTAACAGTTTGGGAACACCAATGTGTTCAAGAACGCGTCAGGTGTTCACAGATGTGTTCTAGTAGAACACATGGTGTTCCCAAACTGTTACAAATAAGGTGTTATAAGAAAGGTGTTCCTTTGTTTAACACGGTGTTCAAAATAGAACACATTCAATTTTCAGCTGACTTAATCCTGTAATGATAATATATTTTTGATGTTTTTCAAATATTTGTGGATATAGGATACTGTTTAAATAAGAGAAAACTGATTATATGTGTAAATATTTCCAATATAAAAGTTGAAAATCATAGAACACCTTCTGGTGTTATTAACCAGAACACCTTTTGAGGCGTCCATTTTTTACAGTGTATTGAAGATATTGATGCTGTGACTTTATTAGTTATGAAAATATGGGGGTTTTCTGTCATTGTAAAAGAGTATAACCGTTATTTTTAAATAACTTTTAGTTATTTAAAAATAACAAACCTTGAATGGACTTAGGCTATATAACTAT
Source organism: Ophiura sarsii (assembly GCA_035610835.1). Lineage (NCBI taxonomy): Eukaryota > Metazoa > Echinodermata > Ophiuroidea > Amphilepidida > Ophiuridae > Ophiura > Ophiura sarsii. Next base: position 126,637,648 of record CM069441.1, on the reverse strand, counting down.
TTTCATGATTTCAACGTGGACATGGTGGAAACAATGGGAATTGTTATAACCTTTACATTTACGCTGGGATAAGATACTTAGCAACAATATTAATGAGGTGTCAATGCAGCTTACAGCGGCTCTCTGTCGGTGTTACAAAACGTCAAATAAGGTAGAGTGACGTTATCAAAACCGGCCGAAAAAGAATCGCATGGTCAAAATCAGAAATGTACCGACGAGAGATCGTGTACCGACGAGGTTATTTCAGGGGGTACTCGCCCCCCCCCCCCCCCCCCCCCCCTGGGTAGGCCTACGCCACTGGTTTTAAGGCAAATATTCAGCATTCTGAGCAAGAAGAATTAGGGTGGTTCAGGATCCATTATAATGTTGAAAACTGTATAAAAAATGTTTCAGTTTATGAACTAAAATGGTCCAGAAAAATTTCCTGAAGCCATCTTGTTAAACTTAAATTACGTTTTTAACGTCCCCAATATATTATTTAGAATATTTGGTGTGATTTGAGACCCATTATAATGTTGAAACCAGAAAAATAAATAAAATTATATTAGCAACAAAAAAAACCTGTTCTATGGATCCGACAGACCGAATTTGTTTAATGGAGAAAATATGTTCACGCGCAAGAATGAATAGCGACCGAAATTTCGGAAATGTTTGGATTGTTGTAGTTGTCCAAAACTTGGCAAAAGTTTAAGTTAGAAGTTTAACTGGTTCGCCGTCGGACAAGTTTTAATCTGTCAAGCTTTCGTCAGGATTAGCTCTGACTTCTTCAGGACCAAATTATTATAATATTAAACAAAACATAGAGATTGCCAGTTCTCTTGTTATCATCATTGGGGCTGCCCGATGATTTGAGAGTAGGTGCCCTTTCCTACTTGTGAAATAATTGGTGGCTCTGAAAAGAGCCGTTCAGATGGATTGTCGCTTCACTGAACAGAGATACCTTTGTAGTCATCTTCCACTATCTTTTCTTGGCTTAAATTAGCACTTTGTCTTCTAATAGCTTTGTGTACGAGTTTCGAGGGATAACCATGCATTCTTATTCAATGCTTTTTCAATGTGTTTTAACTCATTATGGCAAAAGTTGTTCAGATTCTTGTGATTTTTTGTCATTAAAAATAATATTAGAACCGATCCCGGTCCCCACCCCCGGTCAGGGTTTTATCTCATTTTGTCGTGTAGGTTATAGGCCCGGTATAGGTAATCCCCCCCCCCCCCCCCCCCCCCCCCCCCACCACCACCACCACCATCTAAATCTAGTTTACCGTCATTCCATTATTGATTCCGATTCCGCCTGACAAGTGACAAGATTTTCATTTGCAAGCAATAATGTCTTTGTTTGCAGTAATCTAGAGGGTCTGAAACGTCACGCGGGCGGTTCATTCAAAAACAAAACAACTTCGTACAGAATTGTAGTCGATTCGTTGCTTTCTGCCAATTTCTAAAAACAATGGAAATGCGTAGTACAAATCCTTGGGTAACTGAGGAACATTCTACCTGTGCTGTCAATAATGTTTTACTTGTAGCAGAGAGAACTGGACATTTAAAAACTGTAAGTGTATACATTCAAATAATGTAAGCTTATCTCAATCTCGCGGTCGCAACTGTTGAATTTGGCATGCTTACTCACCTGGAAACTTTGTCTTTAATTTGGTTTTGTTACCGGATACCATTCTTTTTGAGATACAGCTGTAGAATATCATTAGGCCTACATGTACATGATTAATGTTAATATTAAATTATTATATTGAACAAAGAATCTATTTTAACTTTAAGTACATTTTGCAGTTTTTTAGGACAAGTGTGTTTTTCTTAACGCTTTTACTTCACCCTCACCCATGAGGGACTTATTACTACAACTACGTGTAGCAATCTTTCTCTCCAGGGAGTAACTTGGACCAGCCATAACGACCAATCGAGTGTCAGTATTCCATCAATTAGTGACATCAACTGCGACCGTGGGAATAAGCTTTATTGTGAATATGTTGGTAAAATCAATAAATCATGTATTAAATATAAAAGAGCAAAAAGCTGTTGCTAATGCTATATCTCAAACTCTCAAGCACCTTAGATTTAGAAACAAATTTAATGATTGAAATAAATTATTTATTAGGACTTTAGGTCTGCGCGGAATAACCTCAATGCCATGGACAACAAACAACATGAAGTCAACAAATTTAAATTTCAGATTGCATTATCACCAAAACGGCCTAGATATTGACTAGTAGCCCTTTTTGTACCTTCTTGATGTGGTACCAGAGACCGGAATATTTGCCCATGGGATTCCTCTGTAAACTCATGTTATCTTATTTACACACAATGCAAGTTTTCACAAGTTTTTTTGCAAGTCTGAAAATCTGGCGAAACATATTTCAAATGTGGACATTTTGCTACAGTGACTTACACGGCCTCATGCAATCACTAGGAACGATCTTCTTGTGTATGGTTGAGTAGAGCGTACAAACTGATGTGTTAAACAATTGTCTTTGTTGTCGACGGCAAATGACCCGGATATTAAAAAAAATACCTGGGTGACCTATACAGAAAGAAAAAGAAATTTGAGAAAAGGGACCAAGAAAGGAATTGCTATCTTCCTTTTTTGGCACGAGGCGGGAAATACACTAAACTGTTGATTTTGTACTGTGCATAAATCAGGTTTTTAAGAACCAAGAAATCCATTCTATTGTAAAGCCAAGACTGCTGCCAAGTAACAAAAATAACATGTTTCTCGTCCGGACTTTTTTAAAAATCAGTGAAGGTATGAAGAAATCAATTAATGGTATTTGTTATTTTCGGATTTTTGTTATTTTTCAGAAGCCAAAATACAAGCTTTTTGCAAGAATTGTTTCGATATTTGTATCACTATCTATGCCAATGTAAACAAAGAAGGAATCAGAAATCAGCTTTAAAAATTGTGTCTTTTTCATTAAAAAAAGTTGTGTATGATGGACACACAACAAAGACAGGTATGATTTTTGATGTTTTTCGAATTTTGTTTTTGGAATTTTGAAGGATTTTTTTGAAAATAACAAATAACAAAAAATTCTGGAGCGGCGTCAAAAACATTTTTGTTACTTGGCCTAATGTCAAAACAAGCTTTCATGCGATGTTGAGACTTATACACTGTAGGCCTAGATTCATTTTTGGATTCTTGTAACATGTGGGCAATTCCACGGTAACAGCGTGACAGTTTGGAAGATATTTTCACACTTCATATGCAAATAACATACACACTTGAATTATTCAGAACATTTTTTTTTATTGCATTTCTACTTTACTACTAGTACAACCTACACATAGAAAGAAAAAGAAAGAAAAAAATCATTCAAATTTATGAAATATGAATATTAATGAGTGCGATAACAGCGTGACGCTAAAAAGGACATAGGTATTTTTCTCATTTATGAATGGTTAAAACTCTGTGAACATTTTTTATCTTAAAAGTTTCATCAGGTGGATTGTAATTGTAAGAAAGTCAGCTATAACTTCCCTGTATAAAAAAGAAAATATCTTATGATTTTAAATATATATGATACAATAAACAAATTTGCATATGGTAACAGCGTGACGGTAACAGCGTGACCAAAGGCTGACCCTATATGAGCAATGCAGAAAGATTAAACATTGACGATACAATGATCTCCAAAACTTACACTGATTATAGTGATTGTTGATTTTAATTAAATTAAATCACATTATAGTGTTCTTTGTTAGTTTAAAATAGATAAAATACAATATTAAATACAATATTAAGTTAATTAAATTATCAAATTTAACTTAAAAATTGTATTGGAACTCACTGTATAATTCAATGGGGGTCACACTGTTACCAAAAAAGTAACAGCGTGACATATTGCTAATTAAAATAATTAATTAACAAAAGGTAGTACTGCATCTTTGAAGCATGTATGTTATAGGTCTATGGGAGTGTGATTTGCATTGCAAGTATTATTTAATTTGTATAAATGTAGATTTAATGAAAATTTTAAAAACCCTTAAAAACATCCATTTTTTCGGTAACAGCGTGACATTTTGGTGAAATCTTAATAAAAAATTGATCGTTGAGTCGCAACGCAGAGTTTGTTTGGGTTTTTTTAATTTAAAGAATAATATAAGTATGTAAGAGCTCACAACTGATAAAATAATTTTAAAGTGATTATTTTCAGTTTATAAATGAATAGCATTATAAATAACAGATTTTACAACAAAATTAATAAAATTAGTAGATTATGCTAATTAAAACGGGGAAAAAACACAAAATGTGTAAAAAAGAAAAGAAAAGAAAGTTCATTTCTGGAAAATTTAGACTTTTAGCTTTAATTTGATACTAAATATGTTAGGATATGAATAACTTGAAAATGAGTGGTCATGTCCACCTTTGCATGGAATTGCCCATTAACACAATTTGATGAAATTATCCCTGTAATATACAACTGATGTGCAAATTGCAATGCAATATATATGCAGGTAGGTAGAAGTTTTACAAAAGGTGCCGACTGTCAGGGAATCCAAGTGATGAAATAAAAAGATAGAAATAGAGTGGGCTATAGAGGATCATTTAGGTCATATTTTATAATTTCATGCACCAGGTGGTACTGTAAATTGATGACTTGATCCACGATCCTTTTTTAAATAAGAAAAAAAGTCTAAAATCCAGACATACAAGTTAAGCCTACAGGTATTGTATGCTAACTTTGCTTAGTATCTAGCCGAAGAACTCTGAAATGGCGGCCATTTTGGTAAAAACAGTATTTTGATCATAAATCTTTAACTTGGTCATTCTTGGTACATTGTAAATCACTACACTATTATAGCTATTGCATGAATACAAATTTATTTGAATGGAACATTAAGAGTGTTTGGATAGCATTCATTGTCTAAGGCAGAAGTGGGCAACCTGCGGGTCGCATGCGGCTGCCAGTGGGTTTTTTGTGGCCCGCGAGATGTCTCAAGAAAAAGAGGGAAAAAAATCAATAGATTTTACATCACAAAAAATGATCTAGTTGCTTAGCATTTAGGCCTAAAAAAAAAGGTTTGTTTGCCCAAACACGACCGACCCATAAAATCTCAAAACCCCATGCTTTTTTTTTTTTTTTTGAGATTTCATTTTTTTTTAAATAATGTTTTATGTTGAAAAATATATGTATTAAATGATATTTTCATCTTAATTTGCCAAACTAATCAACTAAACTGCCCTGTAATTTACTTATTCCCACATATCCACCCTTTAAAACACTAAGGAGATGCAAATCCAAGATCCTACCACTATCTAGTGAAAAACAGAACATGTCAGACCATCCAGCATGGTCTGAAGGTTTGTACTACAGGCTGCCAGCTGCACTATGTATTAAAAACAAAATACATGTACATGTATTAGCCCTAACCAGCCAGGCTATGTTCGTACGGTGTGGAAACTGGGGGAGGGGGACAAAGTATGATTTTTAAACCAAATAATCGCCGTGAAACCACTTGGAATTGACCCCCAGAACCTCTGATCACCGCACCGCGTCCCTAACCACTCTGCTAACCTGCCAACGCTCAACTGGGCGCGTATTTTCTTTATGCAACTATAATGGGATGCATAGACGACACATTGCTACACGGAATAAAGCGTAGTAACACAATGGGATGCATCCCGTTATAGTTGCAGAAAGAAATTAAGCCACCTGGGCAGCGATTTTGTACACACATATCAGCTTGGTTGATGGCGTCATCGAATCATATGCTATAGAATGCATGTGGACATTGTTTTTTGCTTTAGTGAATCGTAGTGTAGGAAGGTTAGGGTTTTAAAGAACATTCAAGTGTATTAACATCAAATTGTATAGTCTTTTTCTTCTCTAAAAGTGTCCAAAGCCAAAAAAAAAAAAAAAAAAAAAAGGTAATCGACCTACCGACCCACTTTTTTCAACTCTTGTTTGGGCTAACAAACCTTTTTTTTTTAGGCCTTATCATGTTTATTGGCACAAATTATGTTCCTCAACGTGCGTAGGTCTATTTTCCCCATTAATGTTATCTGTACTGTATTGAGAGTTTACGTTTTTGTGAAGATATATTATTATTCAGCACACACAACTATTGCTTGAAAGTCTTCGGAATCAAAGATTTGAAGGCAATGGTGATAGTTTCAAAATCAAAACAGAATACATGGTAATTACTCAAATTTTAAGGAGAATGCATATTGCATTAAATGTAATTTATTGTATTTCAACTTTAATATTTGACACTAAATTTGTCATTTTTAGGAGAACAAATGTCATCGTGAGGGTGTCATCACTGTATTCCTATTATAAGGTTACGGTTAGGTAATGGGTATTGTCATCAAAATCAAATTAATTTAACAAAGAATGACTGAGTTATGATCAAAAATACTGTTTTTTCCGAAATGGGTGATGTTTTGCGTTTTTTTTGGCAGGGCACCCTGGATTTCCGAATGTTATCAATTTTTTTTTCAAAAATGAGATAGTGTGAATAAAGTTATCAGTTCGTCCTGTTTTCGGAATGATCTGAAGTTATGACCTTCTACAGCACACAGGTAGAAATGAAGACTTAGATTAGAGACAAATAAATATTTGTCCAATCAAACATTTTAATTTTGTTGTAATTGTAATTAGAGTCGTGAGGATAACACTACCAAGCTGATGAAGATGATACATGACAAGTCTCCATCACTGAGGCTCATAAGACAACTGAGAGAGATGACTGAAAAGCAGAAATCACTTGATGAGGTGAGTGATTAAAGAGCTGAATCTGGAACAGAGACTGATTTTAAGTATCTTCCTCTGAGGTAAGGCCAAACAAAATAATAGGTTCGTCTCAAAGCTTGCGCGCGCATTGGTTTTGAAATGCCAAAATACCGCGTCTGAAATGCAGGAAATTGTCAAATCAATTTTTTTTTTCCCTACAAATTTTTATTTCAAGTTTTTATTCAAAATATCGGCAGATTTTCCTTTTCTCAAACTTTTACATGACTCAGTTCTTCAAAAAACGCTGCACAATTGTTCTTATACACAAGTACATCACAATATTCATTTCAAATGTAAAAACAAATATCAGAAAGTGTCAACGGTTGCAAATAGTAAGAGTAAAAATTGCCACACAAATAAAAAAAATGTAAAAAAAAAAAAAAATGGAAGACAAAAAACAGCGCGCGTCGCCCGATTTTGAAGCCTTCGCAAGCTTTGAGACAAACTTTTTTTTTTGTTTGGCCTAATAAGATGAATGATAGACTCAAGTGTTACATGGTTAGAGCCTGATGAGTCTTCTTTGCATCTGAGAGAGGTGATGTAAGAAGCAGACAGTACTAAATGAGGTGGGTGTTAAACCTGTGTCTGTTGCATTTGCATCCATTTGCAGCGATGGAAAAACCCATGACTTACCACCCTGGGTAGATAGTCCCGGGGTTGATCAACCCTGGGTGGACCAACCCTGGGTGGACTACAATAGAGCGCCCTCACGGAATAAACTGCATAATACTGTTTAAAAAACAAGGTAAAAACAAGGATGGATCATTTTAAAAAACCCTGGACTGTCCACCCAGGGACTGTTTTTAACCCTAAACCTAACCCTATCCACCCAGGGTTGGTCTACCCCGGGACTGTCTACCCCGGGTGTAAAGTCATGTGGGTATTGCCATTGCTGCATATATCCATATAGCCTGATTAGTCTCTATCACAATCAAGAGAGATGACAGGGCTGGTCCACCCAGGGTTGGTCTACCCTGGGACTGTCTACCCCGGGTGGAAAGTCATGTGGGTATTTCCATTGCTCCAAGAGAGATGACTTAGAATGAGAAGCAGAAAGTACCTGAAGAGGAGGGAGTTAACCTGAGTCTGTTACAGAGACAGATAAGTCACCATCACTGCAAGGCTTTACATGTATGGCTCCGAAAGCAATACCGGAAATTGACTCCATGTACCAGGCCTCAAATTTCGTCATTTTAGGGGCACGGCCACGGGGCACCAAGGCCAAACCAAGGGCACACACGGCCTCTGTTAAAAATAGGGCACGGCCATTATGGCCGTGAATTTTTTTACTGATCCGAGGGCATCGCGGCCAGATGCGAGGGTATCGCGGCAATGGCCGCGATGTAATTTGAGCCCTGCCATGTACAATGTAGGCCTATGTCATTCATTCCGCATGATTCCCTTCATTCGATGAAGCTAGTGTACACATTACACATTTGCTTCATCGCATTAACATTTATCTTCGTCGAAAGAACTTCCCAAGGTTCATCGAATGAAGCTGATTTAATCTTCGTTCAATGAAGGGCAGAGCGTACACACTATTCACCTTCAATAGTAGCGCTTCATCAAACTACCTAAGGGACTTTTATAGTGTGTACATGGTCTAAATAAAAGGTTATTGTGAAATTCAAATGTTATCAAATATTGTTACAAAAATATTAACATGAACGTTTGCCTGATTCTATACAGGTTAATATTGAGATCCAGTGCAGGTTAATGGACAAAGACACAAGGGATATCACACATTTGGATATTCTAGGTAATTATACAGGGTGTCCCTGACATGAGAGATATCACACATTCTAGGTTATTGTACAGGGTGTCTCAGACACGAGGGATATCACACATTCTAGGTAATTATACAGGGTGTCCCTGACACAAGGGATATTGCACATTTATATTCTAGGTAATTATACAGGGTGTCCCACAGTCCTAGACACAAGGGATATCACACATTTGGATATTCTATGTAAGTATACAGGGTGTCACATACACAAGGTGTCACACATACATGTATACAATTATACATGTACACAGTTTTGTATATTCATTTACTTTTTGAGTAAAATAACACTAGTTGTCTAGTACATTGTAGGCTGAGTGATACATCATCTTGTCACATTGCAGGAGAGGTGTTTATGTTTTCATGCAATGGTATTTAACCATGTAGAAAAGCAACACTTGTTTTACTTCATTAGTTTATTAATAATTAGTTAAATGTTGACATTTTGGAACTTGGTGCAAATGTGGAGAACAGGTTTCAGATTATGCCAGCAAAAACAAGTAGCAATAACTAAAGCATCTCATCAGAAAAACATTTAACAAGTCACTCAGAAAGCTTTTAAATAGTAAAATGCAATATCTTATTTTATGAACCATCTAGAATTTCAGTTCATCAAGTAGAAATTAAAATGAACCTTAAATAAAAAATAAACATGACAAATCAGTCCAGTGTTCATAAAACATGTGAACAAAGTACTAGCCAATAGCCATATAGCAACTGCCTTTATAACATCATCATATTCTACTATCAGTCACACAATTTCAAATTTGCCTGTTGGAAATATTTGCGTTCATTTTTTGCCATGGTTTGTTTTTCAATTCAAGTGGCAAATTTTAGTCCAGTTTACACAAACCTGTAGAAATAAAAAGTGTTAGCCATAGCAACTGAGCCACTAAACTTAAAGGTCAGCCAAAATGGTGATTCAAGTTTGTTTTATTGGAGGATATTGTAAAAAACAAAATACCCTTTAATATTGCACCGGGGAAAAAATATAGAGTTTCTAAGCATGCATAACTATTGTGGAAATAAAAGTGTTGGTTCATGTACATGAACATGTAGCAGCTAAACTTAATTTATCAATGTTTTACATCATACACAGTGAGTCAAAACAAAACTGCAATAGTGGAAAGAAGCCATCTTGATTTTAAAACCAAGTTGAAGTATGGCATTTCGTGAACGTTATAACAATACCTTATTTGTTATTAAATTTGTGTGAAAAAATGAAGTCAATATCATTTTCGTTTGCCTTTGGTGAACCTTTGTCTTTTACCTGTGCACCCATTTCACACGTTTGTCCATGAGATACCCAAAACATGCATAAGATCGCAAAATGTGCCTCTCATTCAAATTTGGAAACTTGAGTACATTAATCTTTGCTGTTCTGACATACCGGCACATCTCTTTACTTATTTCTGTTGTGATATGCCGGTATGTCAAAACAGCGACGATTTGTGATGTTATTGGAATTTAAAGCACCCTTTTTTGTTTACATGTGAGTTAACATATTCCATTTACCCTACATGCTATTAAATGCTTGTAATGTTTTCAATTTTTTGTTGGTGGGATATTCAAATATGACAATGCAATGTGTGCAATTTCAATTGAAAATCACTGTGCTTGCTTGTGGACAAACATGTACATTGGTTTGTGCAGCAGTGACTTTTGAGAAGGGCAGTTTTTGTCTTCCATCTGAGCTCATTCAGCCAGGAAGTCATGGACATTGTTCATTTTCAAACAATACTTACTGTAGGAAACAGTCATAGGATTATTTCTAACTAAGTTTAAGTCTAAGTTTTATTGGTAAAATGTTTTACCTTACGATGTTATGACGATCTGTTGAGAGGGGGACTTACTTTTGTTGATGTGTTTATACTCAAATCTATGAAAATTATAATTTTATACTCAGTAAAAATATTTTAAAGTTACTTTGACATTTGGAAAAATGTGTGATTATTTCTCAATATTCAGATTTTGCGACCTTCAATTTTTGAGTTTGCTGGGCGGTATTTAAACCATGTTTTAAACCGCCTGCAGCAAAAACCTGCAAACCCTGGTGGAAAATGATATGCATTGTCAATTACAATTATGTTGCATTATACCAAGAAAATAAGACGTCACTTCTGAAAATACAGAACCTTAAATAATTAAATTATGTTTTTCATAGAAAGAACAACAATACCATGTATTTAAAAAGAATAATCTTTGTTTTCATTACAGAATCAAAGATCTCTCACCTGCATGCATTAAATAACCACCTCCAGTCAGTTGTACAGCACAAAGACAGACTTATTGGCAGTCTACAGCAACCTTTTGTTGGAGACTACCTTAAGGTAGAAGCCACATATCATAGGCATGTGAAAGAGCTGTTCCCATTGGTGGGTACAACACTCGCTGAGCTTATAATCAACCTAGACAATATCTCATGGGCTAGTGGCTTTGATTTACAAGATGGCAAAATGGTAAGATTGAATCATAAAGAGTATTTGCCCAGAGATAGAATATATATATTGCAAGAGCTTCATCAACTAGTAATTTGTTGAGAATAGGCCATTTACTTTTAATCTTATAAGTCAGAATTCTAGATAGTAGATATTACCTTAATATATGATGGAAATTCGCAGAGGCCATACACATGTAATAATTGTTTTTGTTTTTTTAATGCTTATAATTATTTGCCAACATTTTGAATCAACAGGAAGGAAAATTTGTCCACAAAAATAAATTTACACATGAATACTTGTTGGTTGATTGGTCCGCTTCCATTGTGTCTGATAGTTTGTGACTTTATTGATGACATGTCATATTTGGTCTGCAACCATTCGGTAGATGGCAAAGAACCATGCAAAACCATCCATAAGAACCAGCTTGGCTTTGCCCGGCCTTAGTGGCAAATTAAATTTTTAAGTTATTTTAAACCAACACAATTTATTTATTATTATTGGGTCTGTTAAACTCCAGTAAGATCAAGTAAAAATGCCTTGTATAATTCCCATTTTACAATGGTCTGTTACTGATACAGTACTGGTTGCACCATATGCCTACCTGTCTTTTTGATCAGTATTCATTATTAATATAATTTCACTGTTTTCTCTTACTGCAGGATCACGTTCTTAGTAGCATATCTACTGGTTTAGCACAACTACAAACCAACTTCCAAAGTATATACCAGTTAAGAACAATGTTTGAACAGTGTTAATGAATGCTACAATGTAAGTTTTAATTACAAATATGAAGTTCAGAAATCGTGGCTTATATGCATGCAATGTGAATGTAATTAAAGATGACATCAACCTCAAGGAATCCAAGAAATTGAATCATTTCTACAAAGGGTCTCATTGCAGAAGTAAAACATGTGAGTTAAAGTGACCAAACAGAACCAGCAGCACTTCGATTATGGTACAGTGGTACTTTCATAGAAATACTTAAGATCAGGCCTGGACTGGAAATAAACAAATTTCTTGTGAAGATCACCCATTATATAGTGAGTATTTAAGATGTATTAATGCACAAAATCACCACCAAAAATCTGCAATTTTCTCTATGCAGTATTAAGTTCAACAGCAACAGCAACAGCAACAGAACCGGGCATTTTCATTTAACATTTCAGAACAGCCACCTAAGATTTGTTCTATTTTTCCTTTGATGGGTCACTTGATATTTGGCTGTATAAAGCTGTAAAATGTTGTGTTGCCTATACCCTCTACTAATTGAAAATCCAAAATGATTTATTTTGCATGCAAAAGAGCAACTCCTACCATGCTGATAGAATTGATCAAAACAATGCCTATCAATGTTCAAACCAAGTGTCTTTGAAAAACTAAGTAACAAGAAGGCACCCATATAGAACAAACTGTGTAAATAAGAGGCACTGCTCAACCTTTATTGGCAACATGAACATCCACGATTGATACAGCGTAACCTCATTAACACAACCTCTGATACAAAATTGTTGACAACACAAAGTGTTTTTGAATTCACAAGTCTATATTTTACGCTATAATATCACCTCAAAACGTGAGGTTCATGTCAACACAAATAAAATAGAGACCCGAGTAACTATGTGTTATTGAGGTTCCACTGTATTATAATTTACCGTTTATCATTCTTAGTATCGCTGTTATTAGATATAGGCCTATAACTACATTGATTTATTTTCAACAGTGCATAATTCAAAGTTTCTATTTTGTAAAATATTAAAGATTTGTTTGTATATAATGTACTTTTATTTCAGGTCCTATGCATGAAGCAGGTTTCTGACTGTTTGAATGAAGTGTATCATATGCTCGTAAATGTTCACTTATTCTTATGCAAAGTACACTTTGCTATCTTACTATAATTCACCGTATGTTGTATGTATGTATGTGAGTATGTATGTATCCTGAAAAGGCTTTCTCATTTTGCATTTTAAAGCCGTGAATATTTCACTGATACTAGATGATGACCTGACACGGGTTATAAGCTATAAATGGACGAAAACCGTACAGAATTGACCGAGATATGAGCAAAATGATGTCCAATTTAGGGCCTTTCAGCCCGGCTTTTGAGACTATTTCTACGGGCCATGTTTGTTTTTCTCTGCGTACACTGTAACCATGCAGTCGGCGCGTAGCACATAACGCGTCGCAGTGCGCCATACAAAATAAACGCGCACACGCACTACACCCACGCACCCCTACACACGCGGGCGGGTAAATATTGTAGAAATACGCTGCGCCACACGGGGTTGGTTATGGTTTAGGCCTTGGGGTTGAGATGATAAGCCACGGGGCGGGTGCGGGGACGAGGCGGGGACGGCAGGGCGGGCGGGGGTGGGGGGGGGGGGGGGGCGGCAGCGGGTCATAAGGTAACAAAATAATGTGGTTTCTGATAGAACAAAACATGATATGGTAAATCTAAATTACGTAACATGGTGTCAGATGTGGGATTTGATACTGTATGTGACACGCGGGCAGACAAATATTGGAGAAATACACCGCGCTACGGGAGATGCGGTTAAGGTGAGGCCTTGGCGTTGAGATAAGCCGTGGGGCGGGGAACTTTAGGCCTTTGGGGTTGAGATATGCCACGGGCGGGGCGGGGGCGGTGACGAATGGGGGGGGGTGTAATGATGTAATGTGTTTTGGGAGGCAGGGGGTTAATGAAGAAACTTTGATGCTTAATTGCGTAACGGATATGCCACAGGCGGGGGCGGGGGAGTGACTGGTGGGCTACGGGAGATGGTTAAGGTTTAGGCCTTGGAGTTGAAATATGCCACGGGGCGTGGGTCTTTTAATTGGAATTTGAAAACTTTTGAATTAAAACAAAAATGTTTTAAAAATTGTTCTATTCCTATGTGTTTCGTCATTAATTTGCCAACACTTATGTGTTGTTTCATTTTGTAGGTGTTCTATCTGGTAGGCCCTACTCCCTAGCGGGGGAGAGCCCGTCCGAAGGACGGGCGTCCCGCTAGTCATAATAATTCTTCTAATAGCACATACACAGCCAGTCCAGAGTTCCACAAATTTCACTTACAGTATAGCTTCAGAGTGCTATGAATTTGACATCGTAAATAACCTGATTAATTATATCCCAACTTGGTGTGTGTGTGTGTTTAGTAGATGATTGTTTATCTTGATCAGTGTTGCTTGAATCAAAACTTCTAAGTTCTATCAGTGTCCTACTGTGCACGGTTTGTACACCGGTTTGTATGTCCAGCAGAGTTCTGCCACATAAATCATCACTAATACTAGTAATGTTGATGAGTGCTATAAGTATAAATCATACTAATAATGTGCATGTTGTTTATAATTAAGATAGTGTACATAAAACATATTGAATGATAGTGCAAAGAGCAACTGTATTATTACACTCGGTTATTCCGTTATAATTTTATAAAGGTTATGGGCTAAAGAAAACTTGGTAATTTCAATCGTCTACATTCTGTTATTCTTAATACCAACATTATCCATTGTACATGTATGCGCATGGAGTTCCAGTATATGCCTTGTACTCTCTGTCGTTTGTTTAATTAACGTAAAGTAATTTATTAGGACTGCCACTGCCAGGGTTATTAACGACATTGCTTGTTGCTTCATTCACCAGAGTGTCTGAAACCTCTGCCTCACTAACGCCACGATGAAGAAGTAGTGCAGCCGCACCTGTAGTGTGTTATAAAGGTGTAAAGTAATACTGAGTCACTGCATGACCCTTTATCATTTAGTAGACATGAATGCTGAAATGTGATTGGTTAATGTCCCAATGAATATTTCCCCGTATTACCCCGTAATTTATCATTAGGCCAACAACAACAAAATTGTTATGTTGTCCTCCACAGCTTTCAGAGAGGAGGGGTGGGCGGGCGGATTTTTTTTATTTTTTTTATTTAATTTTACTAGCGGAAGCTCAAAGTTCAGCCAACAAGAAGTTGAAATCACTCTGAGAGTCGCACATATATGTTATAAACACTTAATTTAATATTCAATGCCATTTAAAGGTAGATGACCCGATCACATTTTCGTAACACAGAATTATTTCAAACATACGGAGATTTTCATATCATATGAAAGCTCGTATTTTTCTCATCATCATACTGAAATTTGACGTCCTAAATCGGTATAATTACGGAGAAATCGATGAAATAGCGTCTAATTACTGCGAATGGTGGTAACCACCGATATAGTTTGTGTACTACTCAATGGGTACAGTTCACAGCATCTTGTGCGTCTAAAATAAGAACCATTAGAGCTATGCAACTCAACCTTTGGAACACGACTTTTTTAAGGATGACCTTTCATGTAGAATAGAAAACTTCAAGTTGAAAATCGGAACATCTACCTTTAAACTGTTGAGAGAAAAAAATCTGAAAAACAAAATCTGAAAACAAAATCTGAAAAAAAGAAGAAGAAAAAATCTGATTTTGTAAAAAAAAATTGAAAGAAAAAAATGAACAAAAAATCGGAGCGGCCCTAAATCCGGAGCGGGCGGTCGAGGACAACATAACATTTTTTTTTTTTTTGGCCTTACTCTGTATCTGATGACTGATATGAGCCCGTATTAGTCTAGTAATTTTATCACAGCTCTGATTGGTTACATCAAGGTTTGGATTGATCCATTATCATTTTTAGGGGTTAGATGTAGTGGAAAGGGTGGCTGTGTTGGGTTATGGATGTGGGTTGGGGATGACTTGGGTGATAGGGGATGTGGGATTGGCCTGTCTTTTTGTTGGTTCCCGGTATCATTTCTGTGTTTCCCAGTGTTTTGGGGTTCCAAGTTGTTTAAGTTGTGCTCAATGTATGTTGGGGTTCGATGAGCGGTGTGGTGAATGATGGCGAGCAAAAATATTCTTTTTGGTGGTTCCCAATGTCATTTGGGTGGTTCCCAGTGTTTAAGGTTATCTAAGTGCTAGATATCTTGGGGTGAGGAGGCAGTGTGGTGAATTAGGGTAGGGGACTTAGGGGTGAATTGACAACAATGTTTTTAGTTGTTCCAAGTGTTTAGGGTTTCAAAATGGTTTAAGTTTAATTATTCCTTATTTACTTTTAAAAATGCATTCATGTCTACTAAATGATAAATTCGTTACCCCTATCGCCTCATGTGATATTGGAAACAAACCATAACTATTTTGCCGTATTGCATGAACAAACAGGGGATAATAACTAATATCATACAAACCATGCATGAGATAATGTGTTACACAGGTACAGACTATTGACACACAAAACATGATATTTGTGTTATAAAGGTGCAAAGTATGGACACACAAACCATGATATTTGTGTTACAATGATGCAAATTATTGCCAAGCTATGGAATAAATGCCAAACAAACCATGATAGTTGTGTTACAAAGGTGCGAATTATTGCCAAGTTATTGAATAAATGCCAAAAAAACCATGATATTTGTGTTATAAAAATTCAATTTATTACCAAACTATCCACCCCCATGCTATACCAATCATTATATTTGTGTTACAGCGGTCCAAATTATTACTAAGTTAGTTAATGCATGCCACAAAAACCATGATATTTGTGTTATAAAGGTTCCAATTATTACCAAACTTTTGACCACATGCTACATCTACACCCTGAAATAAGTATGATAAAAATGCAAATACTGCGCTTTTGATCTCATACTGAGGTGTTGGGTATAAACAAATATTAACCTATAATATCAGGATATCACTACATGTATGCAAAAATAATTCAATTTTGTTAAAACAGTTGCAGCTTATTCTTAACATGCTCTCCAAAACTGTGTGTTTGTCATGTGATGTCCAAACTTTAACATTTTCTCTTCAATGGCTTGACAATGGAGTAGAAATATAGGGCTAATGCTCACGATTATGCGCTTGATGTCACCTCCTAAATGGAGATTTTACAGAGGATATGCTTACCTGCTACATGAGGACAAGCCATAGAGGTGCCACTGATGGTTGAAGAAGCGGTGTCACTCCCTATATAGGCACTTGTTATGTAGGTGCCGGGTGCAAAAAGATCAACACACATGCCATAATTTGAATAGGATGCCCTGTCATCATCTTCGTCTGTAGCACCTACTGTTATTGCCTACAAATTGTTAAAATGAAAACGGCCCAAATGATAATCAGTAGCTTTACCTTAACCATGATTTTGAAGATATATTGTGATCAATTTTTACTAAGAAATCAGCTTTCGAATCTTAAGTACCGGTATAGAAGTTTAAATTGTGATTTGGCAAAATAATTTGCAACAATATTTCCTTGCATTCCAGATTTTCCCATTGTCATGTAATACAGGGTGTCCCAGAATTGTCTTTTACCGAGATCATTGCATTTCAGCTATGAATACCATTGTTTGGACAACCTGTATATTCAAAATGATAAACACACTTTGAAAATTAAGAGTCTTAGATACTGTAGGTACAAATTAATAATTTGTATGTTTTGATATACACGTATATAGTCGGATTTAATGTGACAGACCCGAGGCTGACCAGAAGGTTTATAGATATATACGCTTGACTGTGCATGTACGCATGCAATTGAAGGGGGGAAATTCAGGCTGTGTTTGTTATGTTTTCGGCCCTTTATACAAAAAGTTTTAAACAGAAAGTGCCCAACATCTCTTCATAGGGACTAGGGAGTACCAAAAAAGATTTATTTGAGCAGTACCAGCGTGGAAATGTTCACGTGATGAGTGGTTTTAGTCGCCAGTGTCTACTGGTTCCCATTGACATAACATTGCAATGAAATGATTTCAACCCAATTTAAAGGGTTTTTTCTTTTTTTAAAAGACTTCTTTGAATGATACATTTCAATGTTTGATAAAACGACCTTCAGAACAGTGCAAAACATAAGCTTAAGTTATTAACATTATTTAAGCATATGTTTTGCATTGTTCCTCCTGAGAAAAAAGCCATGTGCATTGTGTCTTTAGCTCTGCAGGAACAATTGCATTTGTCCAACTTTTCAGAGGCTTAGTTCTTGTCCTGTCTGGTCGACCAAACAATTATGATAACTATTATATAGACACCAAACATTTTTACCAAGATAGCCTGATAGCCATGATCATATAAATTAATGAATATAAATGCATATTCCAGACTTACGGAATCCTCTCCTGATGGTGAATAGTTACATGCATTGGCATTTGAGTTACCAGCAGCAACGGTGATTACTACACCCGCTTGCACCGCATTATATATAGCCACGTCAACAAATATATTAGAGCTGCCTCCTATTGACATAGATGCAACCTTATGAGGGACCGGATCTGCCACTACCAAATCAAGTCCTGAAAATGTATAGAACAGAACATCTTGTCAGAAAAAGTGTTCAGGATGCGAAGTTGTGAAACTTTTTCTCAGGTAGTAAAATTACTTCGACTGTTCCATTTGAATGCCTTCTGCTTCTTTGTGATTGAGGCAATATCTTGATTACTGTCATGTGCTTAGTAAAGGGTAAGACTTATACCTGTAAACAAATATTGTTCATATTTATAAAGAGAATTTTAATGGGTGTCCTTGCAAAGAAGTGATAGGTTTCTTGGGTCATTTAGGAATTCCGTGACCGGTGAGCAATGGTTCATTTCTCAGTGGATTTATCTTCCAGGCCGGTTTATTAACACATTTAGCTGATAGGCTATTCCTAGTGAAAGTGTGGTTGGAAACTTTTTGGCCCCTTAATCCAAATTGACCGCCATACAGGGGATCAAAATTCAAATTCTTTTAATTAAGCTTAGAAGCATCACCAACCTTTTTGTCTAATAAGCACAATGATTCCCCAAAACATATAGAATGCCCCAATATCCAGTGTTTCGTTACCAAGTTATCGAGCAAAATATGAAAAAGTTGTTGACTTTGCTATGGGGTCAAACATTTAAAAAGCACATCAACCCTATCGGATCTTGTCGAACACATAACAGGGCTAGGACACATTTTATACCTACAAGCACAGTCGCCCATTACGGTATCTATCTATCTATCTATCTATCTATCTATAAATTATTTTTCAGGCAGGGGATGGGCATGTCCTACCCCCTAAAATTTCACGACCCTCTCTTAGGTTCCCATTCTAAAATTTACTAAAGCTCCCCATAAAACACATGTATTTAAAAATACGCCCCTTTCCTCACCCCCACTTAAATTCTGCAGCCGCTACTCTTTTAATACTTACCCATAAGCACGTCACCCCACGAACCGGATCCAGTGCATCCAAGCGCTCGGACACTTTTTAAAGTTGCTCCTTTTGCTACGCCATATGTGTTGCCCGCTGCCGTGCCTCCGCAGTGAGTACCGTGGCCATCACAATCATTGCCTCCATTCTAGTTTGTAATAAAACAGAGTAGGTAGGCCTACATGGTCACCCAGCGGGCACTCAACCATATTTCAACGTTGAATCAACGTTGAAATATGGTTGCGTTGTTAAACAACACGATTTCAACATCTTTTCAACTATATTATGTGCTTTGTTGAAGTAACGTTGAATATTGACGTTGATTCAACGTTGTCGAATGGACTTGTAAGAATCATGTTTGCAAAAATCAGTCTGGAGCTAATTTGCATATTTTACTTGGCCTTATATTAGCTGAGTAAATTGTGCAAATCGCTCATTAGCATAATTGCAATGGTACAAAAATTAGTACTGTGATCGTTTGTATCATTTCAATTATGCTAATGAGCTAATTTGCACCTTTTATTCATTTAAACCTATTATTTTATTTGAATTAAGTCCGAATGCATTAATTTAACACTATGGAATGTATATTGATATACACTTGTATATATGCATATTTTCGCACTGGTTTTAAATAAGGTGATTGCTCACTTAACAAATGCATATACACTGTGCAAGAACATAAACATCCAAGAGTCAATGCCCTAGCAACCCCCTCTCCCCCGTCTCCTGGTTGCCAAGCGATACAAAAGCTTCACTAAGTATATTTTTAGGAAGAAATCAACACATTTTCTGTTGATTCAACATCGTATTTCAACGTTGATTCAATGTTGAATTCTGGGTAAATAGTTGAAATTTGGTTGGTATATCAACCGAATTTTAACTACGTGACCAAAATTCAACATTGAATCAACGTTGAAATATGATGTTAAATCAACGTTGAAATCTATGGTTGGTACAAACTTTCAAATCCAACTGCTAATTCAACGATATTTCAACGTTGATACAACGTTGTTACAACGCCATTTTGCCCGCTGGGCAGGTTAATATATTTTCAACATCATTATTGACATGGTACGGTGGTACCCCTCTTTTGTCTTTTTAGGTAGAGGTGTGTGGGTTTGGGGTGTGTGTCCATTTCTTCAAAAAATTATTGCGGATATTCCTCTTGTCTATTTCTTTTTCATGCAAAGGCCAATTCAGCATCGAAATGTTACATGTAATCCGATTATCACTATGTCAACTGGATCACGCTTTTGAGTACTGAACCTCGATCAAAATGATCGTTGCATAAAGTCTATGGCGTGAACCATCACACCAAAATGTGCTTGATCCAGTTACCAGGAGGGGATATAATAACTTCGATAATTAAAGGTAGATGTTCCGATTGCTGGTCCGATTTTCAACTTGAAGTTTTCTATTCTACATGAAAGGTCATCCTTAAAAAAATCGTGTTCCAAAGTTTGAGTTGCATAGCTCTAATGGTTCTTATTTTAGACGCACAAGATGCTGTGAACTGTACCATTGAGTAGTACACCATTCGCGGTAATTCGACGTTATTTCATCGATTTCTCCGTAATTATACCGATTTAGGCCGTCAAATTTCAGTATGATGATGAGAAAAATACGAGCTTTCATATGATATGAAAATCTCCGTATGTTTGTAATATTTCTGTGTTACGAAAATGTGATCGGGTCATCTACCTTTAATGAATTGCAACCAAACTTAAATCAAACATTCAAATTGGAAGCTTCATATAATGAGGTCAAAAATCACATGTGATAATCAAAGGTTTACAGTGTCAGCTAGGTAGAGTCGGTCTCATGTTTGGTCTCATTTGAAAAGTTAACAGTCGTAGGTGCACATGTTAGTAGGTCAAAGGTCATATTTGAATTTGATTCTTTTTCTAAAATATGTTTTTACATTGAATAGTTTCGTCGCTGTTCTGACATAACGACACATCACTTTACTTAATTCTGTTGTGATGTGTCGTTATGTCAGAACAGCGACGGTTTGATCAGCAATCCAAATTGGACAACAGTACAGTCAATTCCTCCCGTGAACGCTTTTTAATGAGGAAAATACATTGGATATGATTTTTTCCTTCAGAAAACCTATTGATCAAATCTGCAGACACATGAAAAAACCCAACGATGGAAGGCGCCATTTAGCAAAAGATTACTTTTTACCATGTCTTTAAAACCTATCATAATAAGACATTTTAGAAATGATAGTTGGCATACGTTCATTTTGGAATAACCATGGTTAGCTAGGAAATAAAATGGTCACAATAGTGGGCGCTTTTGATTAATAATTCCTCTCACCCCTTCTTCATAATCCCAAAGGTTCACTGCTCTCCCTCCGAAGTCTCTATGAGTGTGTAGGAGTCCAGAGTCGATGATGTATATATTTGTTCCAGATCCATCCCCTATAAACAAGTATTAAATCAAAGATAGCTTACATTTTAAATATATTAATAAAGTTGTTATTCGAAGATTCACTGCATTAAGGTCGAAGTTCAATCTCTCCATTTCCTAAAAGGACCCTCTCCTAACTCAAAAGAAAGAGACCTAACCTAGTACATGTGCTTTTAACAACGATTAATTAACCCATTTTCTGAGAGCAATATGCCGTAGACATGGTAAAGAGTTCTAACATCGGCCATCCACCTCATACATAACTGACCCCAACCCTGCCTGTCAGGTATTTGGGGAAAACGAGGGGACAGTTCTGCAGCTACTTTGCTAGTTGGATGTGAAGCATTCAATGAACCCCGCCATCCAATACTTGTTATGCAGTGGTGTCGCCCCCTTGTCGATGCACATCACTTGCCAATAATGAAACGCTCTAATTAAAACAGCTTTTCCATTCAATTGAAATACATTGTTCCGTTTCGCGCCATCTTTAAGCCACCTCTATACATTGTTGTCTAGTTTGGTATTTCTGACATTTTCTGGAAAAGACAAACAAAGGGTCTTTACTTACTAGTAGGATTGAACACGTCGTCCAGAGGTAAATTTCTTTGGTCCACTCTGTCAAGTCCCCATGATGCAGGCATTTGTTGTGCATGGGCTATACCGTCCTCTCCAACGTATTCCACGCCTTCCAGACCTCGTAACTATAAAAATTGTCAGTAGAAGAAAAAGGAATTGCGGACAACGGTGTCAAGTATTTTATACATATTGTTAAAAAAACGTAAGAACTGTCATATTCAGCACTACATTAAAACAATTCCCACAAGTAATCGTTTGCGCTTGACCGTCTGCAAATCATTTATGGTTTTGCAGGGGTGAATCAGAAAAAAATCGTACCCTAAAAGCACCATGTAGTTGAAACATTTATGCTAACCTTTTTACACATTAAATAATACACATTAATTTTTACACATTCTTAATAGCTTTTCAAAACAACAAACACCATTCATTCCATGTTTTACAATAGACTCAAAATAGCCATTTTCTTCAAACTAAACATGCTAAAGCATTAGGCCTATAATACCGTATACGCATGTTCTTTCTATGCATTACTACGTTCTGGATTTTTTTTAATTTTCAAAATGTCTAAACAGCACAAAATAAACATGCAACACATCAACACTTCAAAAACTAAAACTTATCATTTGCTTCTATTCCTTATAACTTTAATGCCACACATTTACCGTTCTTTATCAAGCAAAGACCATTTTTACAAACAGGCCTGTTAATAATCATTTTAGTCAGTTGGCTATAATTGTCATTTTGGAACCGAATGAAATGGGGGTTGCTGTTTATAGTTGTAGTAGTTAGAAATAATTTGCATACATGTTTAATAATAGATTCGAATTGGACTCTTTTAGAGTGCGTTTTTCGGAAACGACAGGTAAGAATACTTCGGTTGCACAGTCAATTTGAAATTAAATCGAATGAAATATTTGAATGGCATAATGTTTTGGTTCATTGTTTTAATCATGATATAATTCAAAGCAATAGCGCAATATCATTACGGATTCCGTGGAATCCAAGTATGAAAATCAACTTACAGCATCAACAAAGTGGCTCGGTAGTCTTACAGCCACACCATGTAGGACATGTTTGTATTTGTATACAACACGTCCCTCTGTCAGTGTAGCGAAAGAGGTTAGGAATTTGTCCAAGCTAACATTATCCTGTAAAAATAGGAAGGTAATTCAACAAATAATAATATATTATGATCATAGACCCTGATAGCTGTCTCTTACAACAATATAGCGTTTCTTTGGTCAAATGTTGGCGTCTTGAAGGAGATAGGGTGTTTTCTTGTAAAGTGTCAAACTATTTGAATCAAGTTAATCAAGAAGTACAATCCTGATTATGATCTTATACATTTGAGGACATTTGTGTTATCTTAAATTTTAAGAAGACATATAGGCCTATAAGTTCGAGAATTTGGCACAGGGACTTTAACTCACGAATCCAGTTGAAAACTATACTAGTCATACGTTTGAATGATAAAATACAAATGTCCTAACGACAGCAATTGGCATTCATAATATGAATCAAAAAGGTGTCATATGAGGTCACTAGGGGTCATTGACCTACAGAGGGGTAAACTTTAAAAAATGCTCCGATTTAGACCGGATTTATTCCATGCTCCGATTTGGACCGGACTTGCTTCATAGTATGTGGTTTGATAAGTCAAGAAAAAAGTCAATCATTAATACCGGGTCAAAGGTCAAGAAGGGGTCAATAAGTTAATTTTCAATCTGTTCATTTAAAATGCTTATTGTCTCAAAGGAAAATACTGATGACAGTCGTGATTGGTCAAAAGATTCCTTGGGTCCATGCACATATAGGAATTTCAGCTATTAAAAGTGACATGTCATCCGGGGTCACTCGGGGTAAACTTTAAAAAATGCTCCGATTTATACCGGATTTATTTCATTTTTGTTTTGTTTGGTGAGACAAGAAAAAAGTTAATCATCATGACCAGGTCAAAGGTCACAAAGGGTCACTAGGGGTCAAAATGTTAATTTTTAACCCGTTCACGTAAAATGCTTCTGGCCTCAAAGAAAATGACTGATGACCGGCTTAATTAGTCAAAAGATTCCTTGGGTCCATGTACATAATAGGGTCTTCAGCGATTAAAAGTGACATGTCATATGGGGTCACTATACAGGGGTTGAACTGAAGACGTGCCTTGATTTTGATCGGACTTGTTGCATCTTATGTCATTTGATAATACAAGAAGAAAACTCAATCATGACCTTGGGTTCAAAGGTCACACAAGGGTCACTAGGGGTCAAAACGTGATTTTCACTCAAAACCCCTTGCAATTTGGTGAAATGACCTAGGATCGTCAGAATCGGTCAACCTATTCCTTATAACTGTACGCATAATAGTTGAGTTTTTAAAATGCAACATTATTTTGGGTCACTAGGCGTCAATCTGTTCACTTAAAATGCTTCTTGTCTCAGAGGAAATGACTGATGACCGTCATAATTGGTCAATAGATTCCTTGGGTACATGCACATATAGGGTGCTCAGCGATTAAAAGTGACATTTCATATGGGGTCATAAGGGGTCATTGACCTATACAGGGGTAAAATTTAAGACATGCTCCGATTTGAACCGGACCTGTTTCATCTTTGTTTGATTTGATAAGACAAGAAAATGATGTATTATTAAAACCAGGGCAAAGGTCAAGAAGGGGTCACTAGGGGTCAAAATCTAAATCTTCAATTCAGTCACACAAAATGCTTTTTGTCTCAGAGGAAATAACTGGTGACCGTCTGAATTGGTCAAAGGATTTCTTGGATCCATGCACATATAGGGTGTTCAGCGATTAAAACTGAAATTTCATATGGGGTCACGAGGGGTCATTGACCTATACACAGGTAAAATTTAAGACATGCTCCAATTTTGATCGGACTTGATGCATCTTATCTCTTTTGATAAGACAAGAAGAAATGTCAATCATGACCTTGAGGTCAAATATCAGGAACGAGAAAACAATCATGGTGGCTTGGTATTTGACCAACGCGAGATCTAGTTCAAATTATATTTGTGAAAGAATAAATCAAGATTCTTTGATCGGTTTTCAAATTACGCGTGATGTGTCACGACTCAACTCTGCAACGAATTTTGACGGAACTCTACAATCAAGGAAAATAATAGTTGGCACACTTGATACAATTTAATACAACTATCCCTGTGCTCACAACAGAGAACCGACTTGGGACATAGCACTCTTTAATAGCACGCAGAGGTCTCCCCCTCTCTCTCATCCTTCCCCACCCCCCATCAATCAATGTTGAGAGAGCTGCCAAAGCTTCTGATGACATGTGGCTCGGATCAACATTGCCTCGGGGGAGAGGGGCACTTGTTTCCTTAATTGGGCCAAAGTGTGCCAACCTTTTTTTCCTTGATTGTAGTTTCAATTTAACAGAGCTCTAGTTTTAATTTTACACCATGGACCGCAATAATGATGTACATTCTAGAAATCTTAGAATCAACAATCAACATACCCTTGACTGTATTATCAATATTGTTCATTGGGCTTTATGTATGTAATCAGAGAAATCTGTTGATTGTTATGAGATCTGAATTATATATACTCTATTTGGCTTACTCCGGACAGTGACGTAACTTAACAGACGCACCTTTTACGCACGCGTATGTATCTTCCGTCTTTCAACGCTCGTGTGTGTATATGCCAGCGCCTCGAGTAGTCGCGCGCGTTATGTGCTGCAATAAGTAGAATACGCAGTTACGTCACTGTCTCGTGATGGCCAAATAGACTAGAGCCAATCCTTTCTATCGTAAGTGTACGTACCTAATAAATAAATGATTGCCCATCTCTGGGTTACCTAATAAATAAATGATTGCCCATCCCTGGGTTTCCACGATATCGAACTAGAGTTAGAATTACGTGTCTAATAAAATACATAGCATCTTGTATCTTAACATCTCTTTGATCACGCGACGCGTAATTGGAAAATCGATGTTGTAATCTTAGTTATCATTTCATAAATAAAAGAGGATATTGTAAGGTGCAACATGATATACAATGTTGTGTGAAAGTAAAACTTAAAGTTCCTCCAAAATAACTTGCGGTTTTTCTGGGACACGTTGTACATTGTGCCAACAGGAAAGAACGCATGAGTAAAACATTTTATTTATTACAATCTATCAAAATTTACCTTAATTTGTACGAGGTAGCTTCCAGGAACTGGTTCACTAACCCTGTGTAGAGGAGATAATCGACCGTACACCACGGCGATCATTATGCTTAGTATCAAAATTCGCATGGTGGTTTTTGACCGTGTATCTGAACAAAACAGGTATAATTTGCTGTGTTACTTGATGAAACATTTGATGACAGAAAATGTCGCTAAAATTACGCTTTTAGCATGTTTAGTGAAACATGTAATTTTGTACATTATATTCATCATTTCTGAGAAGGTGTCACGCGAATAGTGCCACTGCCTAATAGTGATCGATTTTTGATCGATAAAGGAAGGTCACGAACGTTCAAAAAAGGAATGTCTCGAACATTGATCGTTTCCTTTTTGGCTTGCTAGGAACAGGAACACACGTGGAGTTTAAGCCATAAAAGCAATTTGCAAATCATCTGTACTCGTGTATCAATCACTACTTAGTCGGTCAAAGCGGTATTCGGTAAAAGCGGTATTCATGTATTACATGTATAATGTATTCAAGCATCTTCAAAGCAACAATTGTAGCTAATTGTCTCTTTATCACGCGCACAAATTATTTTCATATCGTTCAGACAAGTGCCTGTGTTAGCACGTTGACGAGAAAACTGTTATCTCATGATGCAGACCTTAATTGCACAAAGATTCACCTCACCATATTACTCGGCTAATAACAAGATTAATCGGCGGAATGTCGCCCGATCAAATTTAAAACATTCCCGCGGTAACAGATCCGACGAAGCATTTAACAGCGGACGTTATTTTTGAATGCTTGGCCGTCGAGACTTGACACCACTTTCCAAGATAATGATTTACACGACTTAAAATACATTCAGTTGGATGCAAATTGCTATGGATGTGAGAAATACTTGTTACGCTACAAGTCATTGGCGTTCCCAGAAGGTTAGCTCCCGGGTTAGCTTTGGGTGTTGAAGTCCCCCAAGTTTGTAAATAGGGCACATCGTGACTTGAAGTCCAAGCCCAACAGATGTATTAGTTCAAACCCACAGATTGGATCGTTTTATCCGCAAATACAATAATGCAAACACTTACCTACGGAAATACCTCACGATTCACAGCAGATCTGTCACAAAATGATGTAGTGTTGTCATAAAACGTGTCTATACTTTTATACTTAATCAAAAGTGTATCAGATAACGTTGTACATTGTATTTTATCAGTTTAACATGTGGTTCCCATCCCATGTACTTGTCGTGACCCGGACCAAGCACTGAAAAAGTCGACCAGCATGCTTCCGAGGTACATATTATACTTATCATTGAAGTTATGATTGATTCAATAAATAAATTACAGACAATTTATTTTAATTCAATTGTATAAGCTCTCAGCCATCTGGGAAGTGAACCTTTAGTAGACGCTAACGTGATCTCTTAACATCCGTTGCTACCACATCGAATACACCAAGCCTGATTGTCTAGTTTAAATCCTTAGTTTAATGATTTGCTGCTTCATCATAAATAACATCTCTATAATTACACTTGTTATCATATGAAGATTTGAAATTGCAAAATATCGAAAGGTTGTTTTTTTCAAGATAGGATATTGTTATATAAAATAATCGTATCTCGTTTTGGCACTGAACAGGTTAACAGAATAACCTTATCTCTTTACAATTGTTCAAAAACTGATAAAAGCATTGTAATCTTGAAACACGCATACATTACTAGGGCAAATTGGTTTGTTGTAAAGTTTGTTACAGAGTGTCTAAAAAGAATTAAACAAAACATCATTTGATGGGGATTTTCACTCTTTAAACCTCGGTTAGGTTATATATCTTTATTTTAGACTCGCTTAAACAACAAAATCTTATTTAAATCTTAATACATGCTCCTTTCTGTGTTTCTCAAATAATACTATATTTACATGTTATCTTATATGTTACTCCATTTATATTATGTTTTTTCATAGTTCTTTATCTATGTATTTACATATTTGTTTATCTTACTTTTTATATAAATGCATCAAACATTCACTTTCTGAAGAAAAAACACCTGACATACATATATTTGTCTTCATGTACAATACACTTAAAGGTAGATGTTCCGATTTTCAACTTGAAGTTTTCTATTCTATATGAAAGGTCATCCTTAAAAAAGTCGTGTTCCAAAATTTGAGTTGCATAGCTCTAATGGTTCTTATTTTAGACGCACAAGATGCTGTGAACTGTACCCATTGAGTAGTACACAAACTATATCGGTGGTTACCACCATTCACGGTAATTCGACGTTATTTCATCAATTTCTCCGTAATTATACCGATTTAGGCCGTCAAATTTCAGTATGATGATGAGAAAAATACGAGCTTTCCTACTATATGAAAATCTCCGTATGTTTGAAATAATTCTGTGTTACGAAAATGTGATCGGGTCATCTACCTTTAACATGTTTAATTTATATCATATGCAAATCATTAAATTCGTTTTGATATACATACATGTGCAATCCAATTATGTATATGGTTTACCCATTGGTTCACCTTTCTTTTGTGGAAAAAATACATATTCAGAAGCAATATTGATGTTGTGTAGTACAGGATATTTCCATCAATTACCAAACATTTCATCCAAAAATGGTTATCCGTGTAGTCAAGCGGGCTACAAAGAGGATTCGCACCAGACCTGTTCTACATTCAATTTAGTTGATGCACGAATTATGCTATCAAATAGGCCTACATATTATGAAACAGATGTAACTGTATCCTCTTTCTGAAAACCTTAAACTCAGTTCAGCAATCCTGACGCTATGACTGCTGATCCCAAACATGGATAACCTCTATACGTTTAATTTAACAGCGTAAAACTCGGGAAAATATCGTACGTTCATGACTTTCACAAATAATCCATTTAAAAATAGGTTTTTATATATTTGACGCTTTGGCTGTATATCCCACGGTACGAAACGACCCATTGACATTATCAATATCATCAACTGCAATTTTGCAATTGTACATTTCAAATTTAGATACGAAGTACAGATTGTGAATAAAGAAATGTCTTGTTATTAAATGTCTTGTTATTATAAACTGGCATCGTTTCGCCTGGTCAGACACTGCTTGACTTAGGTCTATTTAAACACCATTTTGGGTGCTATAACAATAAAAGATTATTTCTCAAGTATTTGTTTCCTGAGTACCGTTATTGGAATTTGTTGATGCGTCCACTTGTCCTCGCTGCTTTCGACTAGCCAACACCGAAGCAATTGTGTACAAATATGGATTGAGGGCAGAATTTATAGGGAGAATGAACACCACGCACCATATATACGCATCTAGTGGGATCACTGCCAACCCCGTTTGAGAGAGTACACCCATCATTATCACCGGCATCCAGCAGAGAAAATCCGTACCCACAATCACGGCCATCTTAATTGCTAGCTTTCTTTCACTATTTCTTTCGCGTCTTTTTCCTCGGTTAAGTTTTTGACTGGATTTTCTTAATTTTACGAATACTGCAACGTAGAATACAAAAATGCTGAGAAAACAACAAAGGTTGACACCGAGAAATATCGCGATAGAAAAATACCACGCCGGTTTAGAATCTTTTGCCACGGGTAGATCAACCATCGCTTGTCCATTGATTGCGCTTGCTTGTAGCTCATAACTGGTAGGCCTTGTAATTAACGGGAGACCTATGCATACATCAGATAAGTCGTACAGATCGGAATCGGGACCTGCTACAATAATTGGAATTACACTAATTAGAAAAGATATTAACCATAAAACAAATGAAGTTATTTTT
Source organism: Ophiura sarsii (assembly GCA_035610835.1). Lineage (NCBI taxonomy): Eukaryota > Metazoa > Echinodermata > Ophiuroidea > Amphilepidida > Ophiuridae > Ophiura > Ophiura sarsii. Next base: position 126,607,563 of record CM069441.1, on the reverse strand, counting down.
ACAGATCGTATGGTGAATCGAGATTGACTAAACGGAAACACGGCCCCCATGAAACGGTCAAAACTGATCAATGTCAAAAAGAAAACAGATGCTTCACCGGATAGCAAACATATAAACCCAGCAATTCTGCATACTGCGCCTGAACGCCAGGCGTCAGAATAAATAAAGTAGTCGTCTCCGTAGTACAAATCGGCAGAAGCAATGATTATCATGTATAGCCCCATTAAGAAATCGGAGACGGCTAAGTTTCCAACCATGAAGGATTGGACCCTGGTTTTACTATTACGAGATTTCTCCTTTAGACGCCACATAACGGCGATCAGATTTCCAAGTAATGCACTTATTCCTAGGATCCACATTGACACTCGTAAGAACGCGTTCTGCATTAGACTTCCACAGTTAAATAATGGTGGTTGTTTTGATAGCACGGTGCATTGCTTAAGTTTGTTGAAGTTACAGCATATACGATGATCGTCGACATACCTGTAAAGATACAATACAAACTATCTGAAGCCCGTGGTTTCTAATAGTTAGGAATATATACACACAGAAAATTTCCAGTTGATGATTAGCAGTTTGAATATCTAGTGTCCATTATGATTTTACAACTACGGACCTGATATCGAAAAAGGAATTACTGAAACATAAGTAATCGCCGATATGCAACAGTGAAAATGTATTACATTCAATTTGTTTATGGGAACAGCATTGCAAAGCAACTTTGTGGATATTCTAGGTATTAAAATCATTCATGACGTAACTTTTATAAAATTACTCAACGATTTTAAAGGAGTTACAACAAATTGGAGGAAAAGAAAATTACTGTTTAAATTGCTGTCAGATTTTTCTTTGCGTGTTTAAAGTAATTGTTAGATAAGTTTTGGTTTATTCTTGGTGTAAGACAGCACAGAATAATTAAGCTAGCACAAAATCTGTTATTGACGGATTAAAGGATTACACAGCTTCATTCCGAAATGGGGTCTCGATACTAATCTAACGTATGAATGTCTTACACGAAGGATATACCCAAGTTTTAATGAATGACAGCGTGTCAAGCTAGAATCAGGGGTATGCCACTGAGCTTGCCGATCGGGTCCACTTTTAAATTGAACTTAGTCAGCATAGAATTGGTGGCGCTGTTCTACCGATAAGGCGTAATTGTAGCAGACGACGCGACGCTGGCCACGCGTCTCTCAGACGACCCAATATGGCAACGGAAGTGCACCATTTTGAATTATTTTTAACAGTCATCGCCCGGTTAACGATAAAAATTCTTCTAATTATGATGAATTTGTCAAAATGATAAGTTTAATATTCGCGATTACGTGTTATTCACTACGAATTCAAAATGTAGGTTTCGCGTGGCCACCGTCGTCTGTGTAAATCTACAGCGCCCCCAAACCTAGGCTGACTAACAATTCCGTTAAACCTGGTTAAACATTGTTAAACGCGTTAAACGCCGGTCACCGACGCATTCCAGACGATTATCATAATTTATTCAAAAGAACCGTTTTCGCTACGTACGTTAGTATACGACTTTCCTATCCCAAAGTTAATAGTATCCCTGCTAGAATGTCCGTTTTCCAATCATAACTTTGAGAGTACAACAGTGTATTTATTGCCAAATATAATTCAAACAAACTTACAGAATTCGAAGCTGCTTCAGAGCACGAAATGTTTCGCTGGAAAATTGTAATGTTTCATCCGAGTCCTGTCCTCTGACAAGTATTCTGAAAGAAATCAAGATATGATACTCTAGTAGATCTAACGTCCTTTTTTAATATACATGTTCTACAGTGAACGAGAATGCCAACAAAATCTTGTATGAAGTTTTGGATTAATCATTTAATGCAATTAGGGTACATTTAAGTGTAAACCCGTTTTACAGATTCGTCCCGTAGATTAACAAGAACATAAAGAAATTGTAAAATGATTGATAACAAATGGTTTTTGTTTTGGTTCAGCACTTATATCTCAAAATATACTCCTGTCTCCAATTGATTGTACTTACTTTACATTTTAGCCCCAACCGGCTTACTCTCCGTAAGCATATGGCTTTCCCAGTAAAACGACAAATTAATGTTGCCTTTTATGATTATCCTTAAAATGTATTGAAACGAATAATAAATAACGTCATCTTTCCAGATCCGGCGTACCCTTCTAATATTACTTTCTCACTTTAAACTGAAAGTGTATGTGAATGAAACATACTTAGTGTTGTTTTTCCTAGTCCGTCGTTTCGTATTTTAAGAATCTTACTATTGAGCTGTATAATATTACGTTAGCACCTACAATCAAGGAAATTTGGTGTTGGAACACAGAGTCCATTTCTCCACTAATATCACACATTAAGGGACAATTTTTTTCAAGCGCTTATTTTCCAATAAACTTGTATGTAGAGCTTAAGCTATCTTCTACCTCATATCCTCCCCCGCCCCCACCAATCAATGTTGAGGGTCCCAACGACCGTGGAGATGAAGCAGTTCCGAACAACATTGAATGGGGGGAGATGATTTCAACGAAGTCCTCAAAGTGTTCCAACAGTTATTTCCTGAATTGTAGTCAAAGCATTTTTATGATTTGTAAAGGGTTGTCTTTAAAGTTGTCTTTCCTAGTCCAGCGTTCCCATGCATAACAATATCTACGTAAATTATCTCTGTCACGTGAAAGATCTACCTGTTTTTAATTATAATAATGTACATTAAGGTGTCCTGTCTCCTCAAATCACCCTAATATGGTTGACCTTAGATTCCTTGGTCCCGATTCCTTAGCAGTTAACACACATATTGTCTATAGTTAATTTGTATGCAGGATCGTGTTTGGTGATATTAAGAACTTACAGAGTGTGCAATCTGCCTAATCCTTTAAACGTTTCACTGTATACCATATGTAGTGGCACGTCTAGTAGAATTCTGCAAAATAATAGAAACAGTTTTATCTCCAGTTTGATATAAGCCTTCCCAAAATGGCTGATTGGGAACTGAACGCCCATAAGGGACGCACCATTAGATACTCAGGGGGGGGCATGGAAGTTTTTCAACAACAAAAAACTTTGCCCACTATCCAGGGAAAAAAAAAAACTTTGCCCACCAACCAGGAAAAAAAAAAAAAAATGACCCACTGCTGAGTAAAAAAAAAAAAGATGACTCACCCAAAAGGCCCAACTCAATGTAAAGAAAACCATTAAAACCTAAAAAAAAAAAACTTTGCCGGCTTTGCTACTAAAAAAAAAAAACTTGCCGCCTTCGGCGGCAAAAAAAAATACATTCCGCCTACTTCGGTGGCGAAAAAAAAAAATTCCGCCCGACCCCAACTTCCATGCCCCCCCCTGAAAATCAAATGGTGCGTCCCTAAGGCCGTGTTCTCACATAGAACAAAATCCCGAGTAGTCTAGACTAGTCCGGACCGGGTCCGGACTAAATCGCTAGTGGGAACGCGTTTCAAGTAGGTCCTGGTCCGGACTCAAAGTGGTTTTTGTTATTTTTTAAGACCACCTTTAAAGGTAGTCTTGGTCCGGACTAAATCAATATTTTTTCATGTGGGAACGCGATTCACTCGAGACTCGACCACTTGACCCGGGGTGTATTTCACTAACGTTTGCGACTCGACGTACAGGCTAAATACAGTACGTACCACTCAAAATCGATCGTAAATTTACGACGAGTCGTAAATCACTTTCACTAAAAATGTACGTGCTGTATACCGTACGTAAGTCCGCGCGACGCGCTGAAGACAGTACGTGAATCTACGGACACCCTAGGGGGTATACGTAGCGGTACGTACTGTGTGAAATAAGTTATTTATAGGTTTTAAAAGAGGGTAATATTCTGGGTGGGGGTAATTTTGGCGCGTTTTTAAGCCAATTTGTAATCGTTTTCGGTAAGATGTTTTGTGTTTGAAATAGTGTAGTGGCAGGACCAAGTCGATAGGGGAGCGGGCATTATTTACGCCAGGGGGGGGAATGGAGGAGTTAAGGGGGGAACGCGAAAAAAAATCTATACAGACAGGGGGGAACGCGAATATTTAAAAATCAACTGAGGGGGGAACGCGAATTTTTTTTTTTACACGTGTGGGGAAAAAAATAATAACGGGTAGATTTAGAGGGGGGAACATCAACTTTTTTACCTGATGGATGGGGGGAACCTGAAATTTTTTTGGAAGACAAAAGGGGGAACATGAAAAAATGTGGGGAAAATAGATGGAAATCCTCCATTCCCCCCCCTGGCGTAAATAGTGACCGCTCCCTAGGGAGAGCTATCAATGTTTAAACGTTGCCCTATTTGTCATAGAAAACCTTTATAAAATTGATAACAATAGTCAGTATACTCATGCCATTACTTTTGCTCACTCTTTCCCCATTTAATAGGCCTATTCATTTTGTCATTGCCCATTTAAATGACTGCACAAAAAGATCAAGTGAATCAAGTTTCATTCATTTTCAAAACCATAACCAACCAGCGATTGATAATTGGATTTAAGAACCAAGATGGAATAGGAAAAAGAGGGGCACATTTAAATTTCAGCAAACTTTATACGATTGATAGAAGAAAATATATAAATGTTGCACTTTCAATTATTTGCATCATTTGTGAGCATTTTACAGCCGTGAACGCATGAAGAGAGGATGAAGCCCTCAGAGACACTCAAATGGATTGCCTACGGTTTATGTAAGGCCGATGTAAGGTTGCCACTTTGGAACACTAGTATGGGGCACTGGGTTAGATAGAACAAACGCTCCCGCTTACCCCCCCCCCCCCCCCCCCCCCCAAAAAAAAAAGATTGCAAAAGTGGTTTTTGGCAGTGGCGTAAATTTGTTGTAGACATGGGGGGGGGGGGCGTCAGGACCAATTAAGGTTGCGCGCACAGAAGGTAGAACATTTTGTATTTTTGAAACTCCATTTATTTATTCATGCAAATTTGGTGAATACTTTTAGTCTAAATTTAGATCAACTCCTTTGGCCCATTCAAACACCAATCACACCGATTTCAACCAAATGTAACTAATTTTCCAAGGATTTTTGTTTCACATTGACAACTTGTAATGGTAAATTACATCACGTGTTAAATTTGCGCCTATTGTGGCGCAAATTTTGGAACATTTTGAAAAAAATGACCCATTCATATAACACATTTTGCATTAAAAAATGGGTCACTGATCATATTTAGCCTAATTATAAACATACATTGAGCATGTTGAGGGTTATAACAGGAGAAGGGTAACATTTTCAAAAATACGGGGCATTGGGCAAGAGCCTGGCTGGACTAGGGTGATCTTTATCTTGTATGCGTAACCCAATATACGGGAATCCCCGTCCCGGGGAATAAGGCTGAAACAGTACATAGACAACATAACAAGGAATATGGTTTTAAAATAAGAATTAAATTATGAGCAAACGCAATCATTTGGTTGTCTATCATTTGGTACTTGTGTATATTTTATTCTAGTTCACAACGAATCCCCATATTCAATTTCAATAATTTCAACGAAACAGAAGCATGTACAATTGTACATGTAACAGCAAATGGATAAACAATGACTTAAACGAAGATCTGAAGAGCTTAATACAAGACCATAATCATTATTTTTTAGATTTTCAAAATGCTTAAACGTACCTCTGGAAGGCAATATAGGCCCGATAAAATATGGAAAATGAAACACAGCATGTTATTTGGAAATGATTTAAAACTTATACCATACAAAAATGTTGTTTATGATACTAAAGAATCAGACATCATTATAATTTTCAGCCTTATATAACATTTCTAAACATTAAATATTAGCATAATTGACTGTGTACTCAAAATGACTTAAGCACGTAGCCTACTTAAAAGTATGTGCTGAAGTCATTTTTACCATTATCATTTTACACCAAACGTTATTAGCAATCAAATCCAGATTTTGGAACATTTACCTATTGAAGACAGATTTGTTCTTGAGACAGACGGTATAACAATAATAATATATATCAAATGTTGGATTAAAACTATTGTGACGTGTGAAAAAATTAGGTCTCTCTCCTTTCAAATAAAAGAATATGTACTTGTCTCATTGTGTAGAGAAGCACATGACAAAAATGTGATTGAATCTCACCAACTTTTTATTCATGAGACCGTTAGGCCATTGCCTAACACAAGAACAAACAATACATAGTCTTATAACAAATAGGCTATTGCCTTACTACAAGAACAAACAATATAACAATCAATAATACATGTTATACATAGTCTTATAACAAATAGGCTATTGCCTTACTACAAGAACAAACAAAGTCTTTATAACAATCAATAATACATGTTTACAAGATTCTCAAACAATGCTCCCATCCATTTTTGTTGAAATGCCACTGTAATGACAGTATGCAATAATTAGATTTTAAGCAATGAGCTTGAACCGGAACAACCTGCAAGGACCAACTCATATAAGCGGTATTGGGCAATTTTGACAAACAATGAGTTTAGTGAGCTAGTGTTCCGGAACAACCTGCTATTGGACAAAACTTGACAAGATTCAGCTGATATTGGACAAACTCCTTCAAAAGGACATGACAGCATCGAGCCGGGGAGGCAAGGGATCCCCGAGGGGTCACCGGGCAGCACACCTACTAGATAGTACTCCAGCGAAATGCTATCCTGCGACCCCCCTGACCTCGCATCCCAGACTCAATCCTCCATAGGTATCAGCAATAAAAGACTACAAACAAGACCCTGATTACAGGGCGTTAAGCCCTTCCCATCTCTCACCCTTTAGCTGAGGGTGAGGGGCGGGTGGGAGGCCAAACCGATCTCATGAAAATCAAAGTAGTGAATGACGAACAGTCCCAAAGCACGTAGCCACGCCAGGTGCAAGCTGCGCCGTGTACCGCCAAACCACAAACCAAGCGCGTCGCGCAGCCTCGCGTTCAAAGGATGCCGCCCGGAAAACAACGCACATACCCTCCCCCATCAGGACATGACCTATGCATGACCGGTCACCGACCGTGCTCCTACCTGCGGGTCATAAGCTCTCACACAACTTGATTTACACGTGAAAGGTGTAAATGTATTTGTGTAGAGAAGCACATGACAAAAATGTGATTGAATCTCACCAACTTTTTATTCATGAGACCGTTAGGCCATTGCCTAACACAAGAACAAACAATACATAGTCTTATAACAAATAGGCTATTGCCTTACTACAAGAACAAACAATATAACAATCAATAATACATGTTATACATAGTCTTATAACAAATAGGCTATTGCCTTACTACAAGAACAAACAAAGTCTTTATAACAATCAATAATACATGTTTACAAGATTCTCAAACAATGCTCCCATCCATTTTTGTTGAAATGCCACTGTAATGACAGTATGCAATAATTAGATTTTAAGCAATGAGCTTGAACCGGAACAACCTGCAAGGACCAACTCATATAAGCGGTATTGGGCAATTTTGACAAACAATGAGTTTAGTGAGCTAGTGTTCCGGAACAACCTGCTATTGGACAAAACTTGACAAGATTCAGCTGATATTGGACAAACTCCTTCAAAAGGACATGACAGCATCGAGCCGGGGAGGCAAGGGATCCCCGAGGGGTCACCGGGCAGCACACCTACTAGATAGTACTCCAGCGAAATGCTATCCTGCGACCCCCCTGACCTCGCATCCCAGACTCAATCCTCCAACCTCCATACCAACCATTTTTTTTTTTTTTTTGATTTTTTTTTTTTTTGATTTTTTTTAAAAATCCTACTGCAGCTTAGGACCGCAAAGACCAACGAACGACCCATAGTTATGAGGCCCTATATGCCACACCTCATAGGATCGTATTTACATTGTAATCATTGGATTCAGTACCACTGCGAAGGCTGGATGAGGGGCCAACCTATAAACAATTTCCTCTCTAACACCAGTGCCCAGATCTATAATGAAATGTGTATTATATTATGTTACTCTGCATCCTATAATAATAATTTATGTTCTAAGCACAGCATTTAGTTGCCTAACCAGCAATAAACCCTACCCAAGGTTCTGAAAACAGCCCCAAAACAATGCATCAAGCATGGGATTGGCCAACCCAGGAAAAATGGACCCCAATGAACACATAAACAGACCAAGAAAAATGGGACGGGAGAATAAACGGACCATCTGATCAATCTCAAGCCTGATCAATCATACCAACGCCATGCAAGCGGAAGAGCCAATATTTCCATCCAGGATGATGGATTTTATTCTATTTTTTTCATTTTTTTTATTTTTATTTTTTAAACTATCATATACCCCCACTGAAGTCACCCATAACCTACAATTAGCACAAAATAACACCTACACTGTAATAATAATCATAAAATAATACATATATTGAGCGACGTCTATCTAAGCACCCTATTCCGAGGCTTTATACCTACAAAAATAAATATTAAATTACAGTGAGCCGTGACCTGAAGCAATATTTAGCAATGATTAAAGTACAATTAAACTTGATATGGGCAATTCCACGTTACTCACGTTACGCTTTTTCTCACGTTAAAGTGTCATAAGTTTTAGGCGAACAAGCTTGACAGAACTCTTTTTTCTGCAGTAGTTACACAAGACCCAGCACTAACTGTAATGCAATTAGAATTGTAATACAATAATACAAGACACGACAAATCCACATTACTCACGTTACGCTTTCTTCTCACGTTAAAGTGTCATATGTTTTAGGCGAACAAGCTTGACAGAACTATTTTTTCTGCAATAGTTACACAAGATCCGGCCCTAACTGTATATGCAATTAGAATTGCAATACAAGACATGACTTGAGATTTTTCTTCTACTTTTTCTCACGCACATTTGATTGGACCATCTGATCAATCTCAAGCAACAATGTCAACGAGCCTCTACTCATCAAGTGTCCTCATACAGGATATGTTTGGAAACAATTAAGTTAAACATGTTTGATATAGCTATTAACCAATAATATCTATATACAAATGCAAGGTAAAAATAATCTCAATAGACAAAAAACACTTTTCAGACAATTGACCAAAATAGCTGTTACCCACGCTACGTTACTCACGTTACTTGTTTTTGCAAATACCAATTGTATTTATATTGCCCATGCAAATTAGCTCAAAATGTTATGAAATAGTCTTGACATGATGTATTCAATTCCCCAAAATGTTATTATGTCCCCAAACGGTAAATTATGACCACTAAAGTTCACAGGACATTTTGCATATTCTCTACATGATACACCAACAACATCATGATGAAGCTTGTATCATTTTGCCCTAAAATAGAACCAATTTGAGGACTATTTCCTTTGAAACTTTACACTATGTTCTACAAATGTTATGCGAAAATTGCATACAATTGATGGAATACACCATAATTATCAAGGTTGCCAGACCCACCCCTTTGCGCAAGATCAATACTTGTGAACTTAGGCAAGGTGAACACAAAATATGCAGATAATATTTACAACATTGCATGTATAATATTTAACCCTTGTAACCACAACAAATAATACTATCCTTCACAATTGACTTCCCGAGGCCAATGTTACTGTAATACTTGCTGAAAAACTTGAAACGACATGTAGTGACCCCTAGAACTAATGCATACAAGGTCATTGAAATGCCAGATTAACATAGGACTGATCTGAATAAACCTGCAGTAAAAGCAAAAAGAAATCCATTTCATATGTTACAATACATTTTAGGCTGTTACTTATGTTACATTTTTTGTTACTCATGTTACAGTTGCTACATGTTTGTCACACATGGTACAATTGTTTCTCACGTTACAGCTTTCAACCCTCTGCCATTTTATTATACCTACACATAGCCCATTATATTTCCTGTTTTTAAACTACATGTACCTGGAGTATAATTATTACCATTTGGCAATATTTAAAAGCAAGGACAATTGAGTAGACCAACCATTTGAGTTGATGTTTACCGTTACTCACATTACTAACTACTTTCGGACACAGGAGTTTCCTCCTAACTTGTGTCAATGCATAGGTATTTTCTATAGTTGGTAACTTGAAGTTGAAACTAAGGTATTTTGCATTTCAGAAATCAACAAATATTTATATACACAGTTAAATTAAAATAAGAGGTCAACAGAACTGAACACAATTTGTTCTCTTATTTTTTATGAAAAATCATCTTTCGATTTCTGACGATTATCTTGAAATTACAAACACGTCCTTCAACTATTTGATTGCCCCTTAAACCTACAAGTGTAAACAATAAAATAAAAGGGTAATTAGCATCCAAAATGAATTTAAAATGTTCAGGTCATACCACCGGCAATTCCGGGACCAATTCAAGGAATACCCAAATGCACTTTGACACAATATGTTTTCGGATGTGTTTACAAGCATTTGACGCACAACAAAGAATGTCCATAGGTAAAGAGTTCCATAATTTAGGTGCACATGATGAAAACACTCTATCCCCATCCGAAGATAATGTTTTGGTGTTTAAAGAAAAGGTTTAAATTATACATCATTATACACTATGTGCTATTATATTAATAATGATAGCTTGACCCGAGAAGGACTCCTGCTGCTTTCAGTTAGACAACAACGTCCGTTGGCACCTTTCACTTGATAGCTGCTCTTTGTCCCATGTACCATTGATGAACAATCTCATCTGGTAGCGATATCAATGGTGCGTTATCAACATTCATAATATGGCGCTGAAGCCTATTGACAATGATGTCGGAACGCAGCTGACACTGCAGCGTTCACAGAGTCATGATGGTAAAGATTGCTTCTCTCTTTACGATATCCTTAGACCCCCTCTTCCATATTTCTCACTCTGCTGTGGTGCTTTGCACAGCACACCAACTCTTATCCTTAGAAGGGTTGTACAGTTTGACAACTAAAGCATCTCTTTCCACACCAGTCAATCTGTGCCCGAAGGTCACGGTTCCCTTGCTTGGATCAAAGGATTGTTTTCCTGCTCTGCGAATGAAACTGTCGCCACCAACTGGATCTGTCAATACAATAAAAACAATTTGATGTGAGGGAAGTCTGAAACAACAACGCATACAGTATTCAATTCCCCGCCAGTAAAGTATCATAATTGCTGTACTTACACGGTTACACCTATTTCAATGCTCCATTCCCCCTTTTTTTTATTATTATTTATTATTTTGCAGCCGCACCACCATACAATAAAGTGCGAGGATAACACCCAAACAAGAAACCTAAACATTAGTGTGCCACCCAACCACTGAATACTGACCAGGCATTATGACTTTTAAACACCATGCCACAATTAGAATTACCCACACACAACCCATATAATAGAATCCCAATAACGAGAAATGTACAGCATTTCAATATTGTACTGTACCTTAAAATATATGCCTCCCCAACTGAAATCAACATAATTAAAAGTGATTAAAACTAATTAGCCCGAACCTGTGCTACACGGGCGAAATTAGCCCAAACAGAGGCACCTAGTAATGGGCTATTCCAGAAAAAATCCGCACCCCCCCTATAGAGGAATAAAATATTTTTTCAAAAAATGTCTGGATTTCCAGGTGTTAAGAGTATGGGAAAGGGGTATAGAGGAATAGTGATAATGAAAATGTGTCTGAATTTCCAGGGCCTAATTCCAAAAACGTCTGGAATTCCAAACGTTAATAGTATGGGAAATGGGTATAGAGGAATAGTGATGATGAAAAGTTGTCTGAATTTCCAGGGCCTAATTCCAAAAATGTCTGGAATTCCAAACGTTAATAGTATGGGAAATGGGTATAGAGGAATAGTGATAATGAAAAGTTGTCTGAATTTCCAGGGCCTAATTCCAAAAACGTCTGGAATTCCAAACGTTAATAGTATGGGAAATGGGTATAGAGGAATAGTGATAATGAAAAGTTTTCTGAATTTCCAGGGCCTAATTCCAAAAACGTCTGGAATTCCAAACGTTAATAGTATGGGAAATGGGTATAGAGGAATAGTGATAATGAAAAGTTTTCTGAATTTCCAGGGCCTTATTCCAAAAACGTCTGGAATTCCAAACGTTAATAGTATGGGAAATGGGTATAGAGGAATAATGATAATGAAAAGTTGTCTGAATTTCCAGGGCCTTGACTATTGAAAAATGTTTTGAAATTCCAAAAACGTCTGGAATTCCAAGCGTTAATAGTAGTATGGGAAAGGGGTATAGAGGAATAGTGATGATGAAAAGTTGTCTGGATTTCCAGCGACGTCACAGCTCAGTGGCGCAACCAGCGCGGGGACCTTGGTTGGTTGGGACCTTGCGTGTATACATTTTTCGCGCTTGGCACATTTTTAACAAAAATTTGATTTATTTCACTTATGTTAGTTCAACATTATCAGTGACTGATCGAAATCGGTTCGATTTGACTCCAACAAAGTTGAATTTACTTGGGTGTAAAAGTCGGGTTTCACCCAATCTTAGCCTTGCCATCAAGGCCTTCTTATTTGTAAAACCATTTCAGTATCAAAAACATGGGTAGACTTGAGGTCAAGTCTTCCCAAATCTATGCGTAGGTTTCAGAGTGTAGTTTATTTTTCTCGGCAGAGTATAATACTACTTCAGATAATGAAACAAATCTGTGGTACAAGTTCAATACTCCCCTTGCAGAGATCAACTTATTTTCTAGCAAGGTCACATCATGGATATATTGCAATTGGTACTCTAAGTATAGTGTTAAATAAGGCCACCCAGAACCGTCAAATACCCTTGGTTTCATTTGCTGACAAATGTCACCCTCACTATACATGCTATATAAACACACAACCCTGTAAACCAATCATAACAGCTGATCATAACTATTTCCAATTATTCCTACGCAGCCTTTTGACAATTTTGTAGTCATATACCATATCATGCAATGAACAATTTACTCACATCTGGGGGTCAACGGGTCATGTGAGATTTTAGTTTCTAATTGAATCTTGGTGACAGCATAAACAATTTCCTTCTAATTGTTTATGGTGACAGTTTTACCATACTCCAATCCTGGCCTGGTTGTCAACTACGACATGTAGCCTGCTATGGGTGATAGGGTGTATACCAAATGCAATACAATGTATCACTTTCATCAGTGCAGTTGGTTTTCTAGACTTCATAAATTCATGAAATTTATGTATGTATTTGTTCATATTAAGAAATAACTTAATACATTGAATAATAAACATATTAATTAATCAATCATTACGTTTATTAATAAATACAATTGTTAATTAACTTTAATAAATAAATAAATAAATAAATAAATAAATTGAAATTAATTAATATTAATTCATAAATTAATAAGTTCATCAATGAATAATCAATTATTGATCATTGATTATTGATACTTAATTAATCATTAATGAATCATAATTAATTATACATTACTTAATTAGTTGTTTTTGCCCCCGGTTGACTATTTTTGCCCCGGTTGACTTTGATGTGATAGGTCTTAGTCTATTCTTAATTAGATACAAAATATTCCTATTTGGGACCTTTGAACAATTCAAATGTTCAGGGGGTTTGTTCATGTAAACAATCATGTACAGTATAACTGTGGCCATAGATCTTTTCTTCTCAAGGATCTATGCTATGACTGAAAGTGCATGTTTTGTTATGACACAATTTTCTTTATGATACTCTTCATTTATTTCTGCTTGCATTCAAACTTAACCCCTCTAGCCGAGGATTGTGTTTTTAACACTCTTCTTGTTTGCAATATGCCCAAATTGTCGGGTTTTACAAAGACCGGGGGTGGGGGTATAGTGATCTGTTGCGGACATTTCATACTTGACCGGAAACTCTCAGAGGATCAGCCGATGCAATTTCCAAATTTATGCTACCGATCCAAAACCGAACCATAGTTGGGAAATTCTTTTTTCATGGGCAACGCCGTATGTTAGTTCAACATCAGTGTATCAAAATCAGTTAATCACCCGAAACAATTTCCAAATGTATGCTTCAGATCTAATAATATTGTGTATCCAGGTTTTATATTGGTTGATGTAGGTTCAATAGTGTTTTATACCCAATAGAAATGATTTGCCAATCGAACCAAAACCGAACCATAGTTGGGAAATTCCTTTTTCATAGGCAGCGCCGTTTTGACGCGAAGTGTCTTTGGCTGAATTAGTCAAACTTTCAATCGGGTTTCACCCAACTCTATGCGTAGGTTTCTGATCTGTAGTTTAATTTTTCGCAATAGGTCCAAATTGTCCGGTTTTACAAAGAAAGTGATCTGTTGCGGATCGACAGTTGGCTGAATTTGTCAAATTTCCATGGCGAATCAAATCGTGTCAAGTAATCACGAATTGGACACTCGTCACATGCCACATGCTCATCTTTACTTCCACAGACAAAATGAGTGTAATTCAACGAGTGGATAGTATTGTCGAGTTTGACAAGGGCAAGGGGATGCTTTGCATGTTATAAATAAAAGTCGGGTTTCACCCAAATCTATGCGTAAGTTTCAGTCGGGTTTTACAAAGACAGGGGGCAGGGTATAGTGATCTGTTGCGGAAATGTTTTATTTGACTGGAAACTCTCAGAGAGGATCAGCCGATCCGACGCAATTTCCAAATTTATGCTACCGATCCAAAATCGAACCATAGTTGGGAAATTCCTTTTTCATGGACAGCGTTGTATTGACGCGTGTATTTGGCTGAATTAGTCAAACTTTCAATAGGGTTTCACCCAAATCTATGCGAAGGTTTCAGATCTGTAGTTTATTTTTTCCCAATAGGCCCAAATTGTCGGGTTTTACAAAGACCGGGGGTACAGTGATCTGTTGCGGACATTTTATACTTGACCGGAAACTCTCAGAGGATCAGCCGACGTAATTTCCAAATTTATGCTACCGATCCAAAACCGAACCATAGTTGGGAAATTCCTTTTTTCATGGGTAGCGCCGTTTTGACGCGTATTGTCTTTGGCTGAATTAGTCAGACTTTCAGTCGGGTTTCACCCAAATCTATGCGTAGGTTTCAGATCTGTAGTTTATTTTTTCGCAATAGGCCCAAATTGTCGGGTTTTACAAAGACAGGGGGTATGATCTGTTGCGGATAGTTTATAATTGACTCCTAGGCCTATATGTAAAAAGAAATTGCCTCCTTTTGGTTGGTCCAGAATTTAGCAAATTGCGCAGGTTCAAATGGAGTTACCCATGCAGGTAACCCCATTTAAAATCGATACTCCTTGTGTTGAAGATTAAGGTCATGTCTAGTATGGATTTATTCGGTTTATGTCACTGGATATTTTGAGCGCAAACCTTTTACACACGTGGGCGCTCTACATGTATGTCAAAAAGGAATTTCCTCCTTCTGGACGGCAGGTTTGTTCGGCGGTCGGCGGGGGGAGGGTGTTTGTTTGTGTAAACAAGGGATTTTGACAGCTGCAAAGAGTGTCTATTTTGACTTGGAAAAAGTTTGGTTTTAACAGCGCATTGTTGGCGCTCCTATAATACCGTATTTAAAGAATTGCCCTCTTTTGGTTGGTCCAGAATTTAGCAAATTGCGCATGTTCAAATTTTGCAATAGGTCAAAATTGTTGCGGACATTTTATACTTGACTCTGGAAACTCTCAGAGGACACCGCCTGTTTACTTGTTTAATTTATGCTAGTTCAATATTATCAATGACTGATCAAAATCGCTTGGATTTGACTCCAAAAGAGTTGAAATTTCCTTGAGTGTAAAAGTCGGGTTTCACCAAAATCTATGCGTAGGTTTCAGATCTGTAGTTTATTTTTTGCAATAGGCCCAAATTGTCGGGTTTTACAAAGACCGGGGGTATAGTGATCTGTTGCGGACATGTTAGGCTAATGAAAGTTGATCTTGAGTTTCCCGTCGCCCGCCCGCGAATCATTTTCACGCCCGCGCTTGAATTCATTATTGGAAATTTCAACAACAAAAAAAAAAACCGTCTTTTTTTTAAAAATAAAAACATGCGAAATCATACATTTTGTGTATCTTTTGCTGCGTCGCGGTCATGGTTTCGTGTTCGTTCAATTATTAATCAAATTATTGTGACCTACAGGGTGTATCAAAAAAATTAGGACTCTGTTTCATGACGGTGTAATTCTTATTATAATCATTGGACCATGACCAAATTAGTCTCAATGTAAAGCCCAATTAATTATTATGATATCCTGAAAATATGAGATCAATCCGATAAAAATAAGGAAACTAGCGTACTTTGTGTAAACCATGTCATTTACTGGTTTGTACAATGGGAATTCACACAGTAACAGTTTGTACAATGGGAATTCACACAGTAACAGTCGAGTAACATGAAAGTACTCGATTTGTAACTCAATGAACCATCCACAGTGGGTTCGAGAACTAATTAACACATCTGTTTTAATTTGCACTCAATATGCATGCATCTGTTTTGCGGATTATTTAGCCAGTGGGCCTATTGATTTGTGCCAGAATTAATGGATTACCAAACTAAACTTTGCTATTGACTGATAGATTATTTACTATGTTGACAATATTATAACGTATTGAAACGTAAACCATGTTATTTACTAGTGGTCTGTACATGTAGATCCCATTGTACAAACCAGTAAATGACATGGTTTACGCAAAGTACGCTAGTTGTCTTATTTTGCATCGGATTGATCTTATATTTTCAGGATATCATAATAATTAATTGGGCTTTACATTGAGACTAAATTGGTCATGGTCCAATGATTATAATAAGAATAACACCGTCATGAAACAGAGTCCTAATTTTTTTGATACACCCTGTATATATAGCTTTACTATGAGTTAAATCAATCTTATACCCACTCAAGTCTTGATTTAGGTGCGGCAGTCTAAAGCATTGTGTTTGACATCACATTTGGTACAATAATGAAAGGCACCAAAATAATGAATAATGAATAATGCAAAAGTTACCTTGCTTGTTTTTCAAAAAAAATGTGACGGGAAACTCAATATCAACTTTCATTAGCCTATATCATTTAGTTATGTTAATGATGTTGTGGTGAAGTTTCGATTCATTATAACTCGCCAATTTGTTTTGACTAAAATGGTCATCAATTTTCCTGAAGCTTGAATAATGATACCGGTACATTAAAAGTAATACGCCCGAAGCGCAAAATTGGCATTTGTATGACTCCTTTTCCTCTTCTCTTCCTTTTTTAAAACTCTTTTGTTAAAACTGTTTGTCAATGGAGGTGGTCATCCCCCCCCCCCCCCCCCCCCCCCCCCCCGCCCCATGGACAAGCCACTGCGACTTGTGATCTTTGGCGCTGAGTCCGCATCGTTTTACACCTGCGTCGGTTTACGCACGAGTCCGCATCGGTTTACACCGGGTTCGCATCGGTTTTTAGAGGCACGCATCGATGTTTACTGACACTACGCTGTGGTATTAATATCTCAAATTTCGCAGCGGGTGTTTGGACACGATTGACTGCACTAATAATATAAAAAGTATCGAAACACTTAGAAATGATCCAATACATAACGGCTCGAAAGTGTATGCATTAATCGAAGCAAATAACCAAGTGCATAATTTTGTTCCGCGTATTTTGACACCTCGATCGTTGAAATACGATGTTGCGGAGCGGAGTTATTGTCATTTCAATGCTCGTGGGTCCAGTTTCAAAAGTGACACTCATCCCTATTGAAAAGCACGAATCTGATCGTTCTAAACAGTAATGCAAAACTCTTTCTATAGGATGATTGTCACTTTTGAAACTGGACCCACGACCATTGAAATGACAATAACTCCGCTCCTCAACATCGTATCTTATCGATCGAGGTGTCAAATTTATACGCAGAACAAAATTATGCACTTGGTTATTTGCTTCGATTAATGCCCCCCCCCCCCCCCCCATCCCCTGTGTATGTCTAAGTTACGGAACATATTCAACCTCGCACGAAGCATGTCATTGTAAAAATTTGGGTTCTTTTATAGTGTGCGAAGCGTTGAATTTGTGCAAAAGAAAAGACTTTTTGTTTGATCCCCCTTCCAATTTTTACAACGCCCCCATCAATGTATTTATGAACACTCCCTTATTTAAAGGGACACGAAGATATGTGTTGGAGCCTGCTCCCTCAATTATGATAAAAACTGGGATTTGTATATTATTTACAATTGTATTAGGCCTAGTAAAAAAGTGTCATGTTTCCCGTCCCAGCTCGCCTCCGTTTTAGCCGCCGCCTCCTTTTTTACTATTTAATATTTAAAAAAATAAAATATTAAAAAAATTATCAGAGCTTTATTAAATTGGTCACCTAAACAGCATCGATTGACCCCTACCTGACTCCCCGATTGACCTATATCATGCCCAAGTATATTATCTTGGTTTGTTGAAATAATTTAGAAATTCTTTCATTAATTCGAAAGACATTTTCATTTTAAACAACGATCAAGGCACATACAGTTTTGAATTATTTAAATAGGGGAAGACACATGTTTGACTGTAACATAACAAAACACTGATTTGTAAATATTTGTATATATTTATTTCATTTTTTGTTTATTTTTTGAAATTGAGTTTTAAAAAGTATAACTGTTGTATGCATGTTGTGTTGAGTAGCATTTAAAACCTATTTGTCATTTTATCCATCATTCATAAATGAAACGTCTTGCTTTATACCAGATCCAGGCATGCTATCAAACAATAATTATAATTTAATTTGACCCAAATTGAAGAGAAACAAATATCTATATGCAAACATTTAGTTACAAATCTGTACAGTGTTACCGTATATCATTTTACAGGCAACACGGAATATACTGAATTTAGATGGGTTTTTTTGTTCTCTAGCAAGTATAGTGGAAAATCTCGTCTGTTTAATTAGGAGTGTCCCCGACACAGTCAGTTGGTCACTTTCGACTTGTGTCGGCCAACTCGGAAAATAAGAGCAACAAATTGGATAGTAAAGACCCTCCCTCCTCTTTTTTTTAAAAGTCCGGACGGGAAACATGTTATTTATTTTACTATGCCTTACATGAATTACACCTATAGTATAAGGATTAAGAAAAAACAGCCCTCTTTGTATAACAAATTAACAAATCGTCGATTGGGGGGGGGGGGGGGGTTCTCACAATGGTATACGTATATTTGCCTGCCTTTTGGGGTGATTTTCGCAAACATTGGTATAGCGGTGAGGTGGATTTCATCACAGACCAAAGCGCCCAATTGGCATAAATTGGGTGTATTTTGAGGCATTTCTGCATAATTGGGTGCTTTTCTTACAAAATTGGTATATTGATGGGTGGGAAATTAGCCAAAAAATAGGTATAGGGAAAGTCACATTTTCGAAGTCTGGCAGGCACATCCACGTACGATTTTGGCGAAAGTACCCCCCCCCCCCCCCCCCCCCCCGGGATTCCAACATATTTAAACATGTTTTTAATCAAGTGTTGCTGTGTTTTTGTGAGTAGAAACAATGCAAAAAGAAATTCAAAGTACCTTCGTGTACGTCCGCGGCAGAAAATACATGTACAAAAAGTACTGTAAAACAATTTTATTTCGCTAGCAGTTTAATTTCACTGATTTCACTACATTTAGGAGATCCAATTCGCCGAATTAAATGCCTCGTCAATTGTTATTTATAATGGTATAGGAAGATGCCGGGGAATACAAATTAGTGATATTAAATTGCCGTAACAAGTTGATTAAATGCTAATTCGATATATTTGCTGTAAATAAGTTGTTTTTAGTATATCAAATGCAAACATAAGAAACTTTGATGCATGATAGTTCAAACATTATTATAAATAGTCTCACTTATAAATAGTCTTAGCTTTTTTTTACGCATCAGAAAATTTCACATTTCAATCTTGGATTGTTTTTAACAAAGTTTATTCTGCACACATCAATAAATATTTGTGACTTGTATTTATATTCTATTTATAATAACCGTATTACGTACATTTTCCATACACCGATCAGCTGAAAAAAAGGTATAAGTAGAGGGCACTGGTAAATAATCAGAACGTAAACAATTAAAGATGTGCGGCGTGTTTATTCCCCGGGGTTTATTCCCCATTATTCACGCACTTAATAGTTCACTTTTGATTATTATAATAATATTGTCATTTTTTTAATGTTGATCATCCATTAATATTATTTCAATAATGAGATGTATTCACAATAATAATCTAGTGCGAAAACATGCGGAAAATACGCAACACAGCGTTGAGATTTAAATCTGTGAATATTATCGATTGTCAAATCTTAAATTGCCAAACACTAAAACTCTAACTCAAACTAAAACCATACACATAACCATAACCCATCCGGCCCAGTACACCACAGAATACATGCACACGTTGAGACCCCTGTTGTGTTTGCATAGTACACCGATCAGCAGTATGTGTCATCAGAGAGATGTTACGTAACATCTACTTAAACAGTTGGGGTGAATGAAAGCATGCACTTTCATGGTGAAAGGGTTGAATTTATTTTGGCGATGTTTATTCTTCTGTATCTCTAATATAGTTCCTATCGAGAATAATGTCACCCTTCCTATTTGGGTTGGGGATAGAATTTTTCTTCTCTTCAGCTCACTTTCTACCCCCGTTCCTATATCACCGGTCACCCTGGAGTTAAATCATGTATTAAACTTCCACGCTCTATAGACAGTAGGGTGTCCGGTGCTATCGTGTTCCCCAGTAGTCCACCGACTGGCCTTACATGAAAGTATTACCAAAAGGTGGCTAATATATCCCTAAACACAAATTCACCTGATCCCACGTTTGTAGGTTGCACGTTATGACCCTAGACCTCGATTTAGGGTCAAAGGTCACATGTGTTTCAATGGGAAGTCAAAAACTAAATTTAACATGGTAGAAAAACTAAAAAATAAGCTATTGACTATATAAACTATATTTTATTGTTGGGATAAGTGTTTTAAACAAAAAAGTCAATCACAACTTTGATCGTAGATCAATAGTTTTTGAACTGTGACCTTTTGAAAAAGACAAGTCGGCCAAAATAGACCATTTTGGTCATATTTTCGCAAAATTGGCACAAAAATGACATGTTATCATCATTAAAAAAATATTTTGACTCATTATGAATTGATAAACCATGTTATAATGTTGGTATATAGATGTACATTACATTACAACACATTTCAAAAGTCAATGGTATGCTGATGCCATGGCAACCAGCTTTAATATCCTTCAAATTCTTTAAATTTGACTCAGATTTTACCCATTTTCGATGAATTTGAAGGATATTAAAGCTGTTTGCCATGGCATGCGGACACCATTGACTTTTGAAATGTGTTGTAATGTAAAGTTCATCTATAAACCAACATTATAACATGGTTTATCAATTCATAATGAGTCAAAATATTTTTTTAATGATGATAACATGTCATTTTTGTGCCAATTTTGCGAAAATATGACCAAAATGGTCTATTTTGGCCAACTTGTCTTTTTCAAAAGGTCACAGTTCAAAAACTATTGATCTACGATCCAAGTTGTGATTGACTTTTTTGTTTAAAACACTTATCCCAACAATATAATATACTTTATATAGTCAATAGCTCATTTTTTAGTTTTTTTACCATGTTAAATTTAGTTTTTGACTTCCCATTGAAACACATGTGACCTTTGACCCTAAATCGAGGTCTAGGGTCATAACGTGCAACCTACGAACGTGGGATCAGCTGAATTTGTGTTAAGGGATATATTTGCCACCTTTTGGTAACAATTTCATGTAATGCCTAGAGGTGGACTACAAAAATCAAAAACTAAGCACATTTTGGCCTCACACCCAACAGTCTACTATGAAAACTATAATTTATCAATAAAGGCACGAATAAGGCATGGGGAATATTAAGGCAAGCGGCTGTGAGAAAAATCCAGGGGTACCCTACCCATCGAGATATTAACCAAAGTCAACAATTTCAATAGTTGCGAAATGGGATATGCCTACAGCTTGGCTGAGCTGACTAAAGCGAGGGTGGGGGTGGGGGGGGGGGGGGGGGGGGGGGTGGGGGGGCTTGGGGTGCTGAACTTATGAAAGAAATGAAGAATAGTGTAATAAATCAAATTAAAACAAATACAAAATAAATAAATAAATATATTAATAAATAAATAAATAAATAAATATACTAATAAATAGATAAATAAATATATACTAATAAATAAATAGATAAATAAACTAATAAATGAATAAATAAATAAATAAATAAATATACAAATAAATAAATAAATATACTAATAAATAAATAAATAAATAAATAAATAAAATAAATAGTTAAATAAATAATATTAAAATTTAAAAAAAATCGATATATATACATACACACTCATAAAAATACATAAATAAATAAATAAATAAGTAGGCCTAAATAAATATGCAATACAAGCTGGCTAATTTTGAATCCATCCTTTGAAAAATGTCTGAATTTCCAGTTCCTCAGTGGGATGGCTGATTAATTCTTAGACGAAATTCCAGACCATCCTTTGAAAAAAGTCTGGATTTCCGAGTTCCTCTATTGGGTGCTGATCGTGGGTTAACTAATTTCGAGACGAAATTCCAGATCATCCTTTGAAAAAAGTCTGGATTTCCGAGTTCCTCTATAGGGTGCTGACCATGGGCTGTATAATTTTGAGACGAAATTCCAGACCATCCTTTGAAAAAAGTCTGGAATTCCGAATTCCTCTATAGGGTGCTGACCATGGGTAGACTAATTTCGAGACGAAATTCCAGACCATCCTTTGAAAAAAGTCTGGAATTCCGAATTCCTCTATAGGGTGCTGACCATGGGTAGACTAATTTCGACACGAAATTCCAGACCATCTTTTGAAAAAAGTCTGGAATTCCAAATTCCTCTATAGGGTGCTGACCATGGGTAGACTCATTTTGAGACGAAATTCCAGACCATCCTTTTGAAAAAAAAGTCTGGAATTCCAAGGCCCGACAATCGAAAAAAAGTTTGGAAATCCTAATTCCTCTATAGGGGGGGGTGCGGATTTTATCTGGAATAGCCCAATGTAGCTCCCTGGTTACGAGCACTGGTTAGTAATTGTTTTTGTTTTATATCAATTTTATAGTAAACCATCTGCCACATTTTACTACACCCAAGCTCACCATCACAGTCACCCTCTGAAACAAAACGGTGTTTTGCATTAGACCGAATATAAACCAGCTGTGAAAACCGCATGAAGTCTACCAACTATTGATTAACACGGCACGGTGTATCAAAATGACAAAAGTGAAACTCAAACCGAATTGATAGGATTTGTAAACGGTTAGACATCGCCCCCCTTGATTTGTATTGGAAACCTATACAATTGGCATGTCAGAAATGACCAAGTGACACTGGTATTGCAACCAGGGGTTTACTGCGAGACCTCCAAATTGCCCGTAGTGTATTCACGTAGAAATTGTATACCTAATTAGTAGAATTAATTGAAATCATGATAACCTCATATTATGGTGCCCCCATTGCCAAACAAACCATGTTATTGAAACCATGCTGAAACATTCCCTAGACCACTTATAAAATGAGTAAGAGTGTAACAATAAACATTTATATCCATACTATTATTGTATTCAACTAACCCCATCTATCAAAATGTAATTGTCATATCATGGACTCTGGACAAAGTATGGTTACTTATAATGCTGAAACTGGCAGCGATATCTGACACGACAAGTCCCTGCTGAATGCACTTTTATGTCAGGAGTGTAACATGTCAAGCAAAATTGTTTATACGGTCGGTCCGTACGGACACTATGCACCTTCGAATGTAGCCAATCCTAAAATAGCACATTATATTAGCGTTTTGGTTGGAAGCTAAGTTCCACATAATAGTGTCAATCGCGCAAGCATTTTACCCGCGCTTGATGCAAACTTTGGCTTGATGCGGACCTCAAAATGCCGCACTAGCCTAACACAAATAATATTTTGAATGTGATGTGAGTGTGACATTGCCTGGAGCATAAACTGACAGCCCCAGAAACACACCAGTCCATCCCCAATCTAGCGCCCTGGTCTCAGCACACAGCAAAGTGCCCTCTTTTTTAACGAACTTGAAACCAGGCCATATTCGTTAATCATAAAATCTGCCAATTTCAGTTACGCTCATTATGTCACAAGTTAATACTATGAGGGACTGAACCCCCGAGACCTAGCATCGTGGACAGTGTACGGGGTTGAGTGATATTAAAAAATACAATAGGCCTATAACAAAAACACTACGGATGCTCACCCGGACGTAATGAATGATTTCCCCTTTCATTCATCTGCTTGAACGTTGTTGTCCATTTCCCATTCACCAGATATTTGACGTCGGGTCACAAATCAGTTCGCAATAGTTCCACGCCTAATCACCATAACCACGGCGTCGGTGAAGACTTCCAGATCTAGAAAGGCAATCACTTTTTTACGCCATCACGGCTGTAATTCCCCGCAGTGTAATAGGCCTACTATAGTTACTTTCTTCCGTTAGCAAGATAGGCCCATGAATATTACACACGAATCAACACACACTGCGTTCAATGTTATGATTGTCAAGGCGATTCTCGGTTACCACTTCCAGTTCTAGAACATCTTTGCACGGATGTAATTTCAATTACCCACAGCGTGTGCAGGCCTACCGTACTTTCTTTCAGTAGGCCCTCATATCATACACACGAATCAACACACTGCGTTTAATGTTGTACTCCGTTCATGTATAATTGTTCATCTACAATTCTACATGATTGTCAAGGCACTCAATGATGTCCGCCAATGCCTCTAACGTTATCCGACACGTAGGCCTTACGTTTGCCTATACCATGATACATTCAAGAGTCAGGTACCTGTTGTTTCACTCTAGTCCGTCTATCTCTTGAAATAAACTTTAAATTCTCCCAGCGCAAGATTCGGGGTCCTACCGCTAATTATGTCCAAGCACCATACTTCACAAATCCCGTTTTTCCAACATTGGTCCCGATTACGCTGGGAATCTTTTGGCGAAAGTTTCTCACCAAACCGATCTCATGAAAATCAAAGTAGTGAATGACGAACAGTCCCAAAGCACGTAGCCACGCCAGGTGCAAGCTGCGCCGTGTACCGCCAAACCACAAACCAAGCGCGTCGCGCAGCCTCGCGTTCAAAGGATGCCGCCCGGAAAACAACGCACATACCCTCCCCCATCAGGACATGACCTATGCATGACCGGTCACCGACCGTGCTCCTACCTGCGGGTCATAAGCTCTCACACAACTTGATTTACACGTGAAAGGTGTAAATGTATTTATCATGATTATACAGTTTATAACCGTTATCAAATACTTTTCATTATTTCTTTCACCAAATTGATTTTAAATATTGATAAAAACCAACAGCATTTTTTTTTGTGTGGGAAAACCCCCCTGATACACCACATATAATCTTAAGTAAAATGCATGGACCAAATATTGCTATCTTCAATCCAATATTGCTATCCTCAGTTGATAGCACCTATTACTTGCTATCAGAGTAGATAGCATATACATATTGCTATCTTCAGTAGATACATTTTACATACTGCTTTCTTCAGTAGATAGCACAAACTGCTTTCTTCAGTAGCATAATACTATATATTGATATCTTCAGTAGATAACATCTTGTACATATTGTTATTTTAGTAGATAGCACATTCTATACATACAGGTGAGTCAAAATATTCTGGTCAATTTCTTCATTAATTATGAAGGAGTATAAATACTTCTTCATTAACAATATGTTATTATAGCTAACAATGTGTTCTTGCTGTGCATTTCATTAATGTATTCATTTTTGTGTTTGAAATGGTTTAAAAAATCGGTGAAGTCAAAACCTGAATATTTTGACTCACCCTGTATTGCTATCTTTAGTAGATAGAAGATACAACATAATGAAATATTCGTTAGAAAGAAAACACATATGGCCATGTGTTTTGAACTGACCACCCAAAAAGGGTGGCGGCGTTGCATTTTTGGTGACGAATCATCCATCTCTCTCTATTAACTCAACAACTAAATGTGGTAGAGCTATGGTTTAGGTGTCATTTGAAAGCTTATTTATCTAGCTACATTGTGTGAATAAATCAGGTTTTTCTATAACTGTTTGGCTGAGATATGATTGATTATATTTCGAAAGTCAGGGGTGGCGGCGGTGGCGGTGGCGGCGGTGGCGGTGGCGTTGTGTACAATCTCTATGGGGAATATAGAAAATGTTCCCAATTCTACGTTCAAATTATAATAACTCCTGATCTGTGTATGGTACAAACATGATTTTGCGCTCATTTTATAGATTGTTTTATATTCTATAAGTTTCTGTTTCAACAAACCTGTCAACTATTACGTAACAATTGTAATCACGAATCGATTGAATTGTCCTTGGCCTTTTCCCTATTCACTACACAGTGACTTGCCCTAATTCATCGGTTTTACATACATGACTATAACAACAGAATTATTCAACCGATGATAGCAAAATTATACATTTTTGGAAAGCTCTCAAATAGGGGAATTCAAAAATCTCGCTTAAATCAGGATAGGGTGAATAGCCAAAAAAATATATGTGAAAACTCTAATAAATATGAAATGTAAACGTTTGCGCTCATTTACTTCTCGATATAGTATATTTCAACAAGTTACCCTTGACAACCATTCTGTTCTGATGGGTAAATTACATGAGGAACTAATATGCACAGTAAAATGATGATTGGGATAGGAATAAAAAAAATATTGAGCTTTAATCAAAATATGAAAAAAATCGATATTCTTTGAACATTCTTAATCACAAGATGTTACCATTAGGTCCTATGCAAATTCCAATCGCATATTTGGGTTCCTTGTGAGATTACCGTTCAGAAAATATATACTTTTTATGGGGTAGAACAAATAGTTATTGCGATATGCTAATTCGAATCTCAGATGGTGTAAAATGTAAAAATCTGGACATGCAACGGGAAGGGTGGCGAGTTCAAAACACATGGCCATATATTACTGTGTTTTCAACACAGAGACTCCGTCTATACTGCTAGTGTCATTAGATAACACATCTATTTGCTATCTTCAGTAGATATGTGACCCAACACAAGTAAATGAGGCATAATGGGGGAAATATGAATATTGACCTATTGATATCATGTTATTATAAAATTAAGGGTACAAAAGTCAATTGCATAACACATTCCAAACCAACGTTACAGTTACAGATTATTGAAAATCCCTTTGTCTCAAAACATCAAATACAAATTAAGTTATGGGCAATCGAAGTTTTTGGTTTGATAACAAATCAATGGACTATATGCAAATTAAATACCTTAAAAGATGTATAAAAGATCAGAAATATGACCGTATGAATTTTACATATTCTGACCGTATCCCACATTAGTGCTCTTAAATCAAATTAGCTACTGCCACATATTTCATTTTGCTATCAACAACAGAATATTTGTAATATGTAATGAAAGTGATCTTGTTATGAAATGCATAGTGATTCTAATAAGATATAATGTAAGCACTATGCATGAACCTTTGTCTTTCAAATAATTCCCTTATGGATTTCTAAGTGTGAACTATGATGCTACAGCAAATATATTGTTATCTTCTGTAGATACCACAATACTACATATTGCTAAATATTTCTAAGTTCAGTCGCAGTGTTGTAGTCAAGTCCTCATCATTCGAGTCCGAGTCCTTGAGAAAAGGACTCGAGTCCGAGTCCTTGCCAATTTCGGATGTCCGTGTCCTTATGTATCAAATTGAAGCCGCAGTTCACCAATACTATATCAACGTTTTCTTAATCAGAATTTCAGTTCTATACTGTTTACTTGTAACTTAAGTAAAAATGACAGTCAGTTCAGTAACTTATGAACTTATTAGGCTTGTGTTGGCTTTGAGGTTGTTGTTGTATTTACAAACTGCTTATCTGCAATTATTTGCATGCAAAATTACTTAAATTAATCATGTGAATGATGTGATGTAATCACTGTTTGGTTGATCAAGCTAAAGAAGTAAATAATTGCTATTGCTAATGCTAATAATAAGGCTATGAAAAATGAAACATGAAAGAAAATTGAATATTTTATTGCTTGACAACACCTGAGTTTTCATCGACCTCATCACATGAGTAATTCAATTATCAAAAGCAGTTTTCAATATATCGGCATGCGGCGGACTGCGGATATCGGTCCCACAGCAAAACAAAATTCAGGTAAATTAATGAAAATAAAACACCTAAAAATAACAAATTTTGCCGGACTCGAAGTAGATAATGCAATACTACAATACTATTAGTAGCCATATCACATTCGGCCTGCGGCCTCATGTGATATGACATGCCAAACCATAGGTATTTTTCCGTATTGTGTGAACATGCAGGGGATAACGAATTTATCGTTTAGTCCCAATAAAAATTGTATTTAAACACTCGCGGAAAACTAAACGTCCAACAATACTAGTATCCTTTTATCGTTTTTATCATGTTAATCATAATTGACTGCAATGACTAAATCTTTTGTTGTTTCGCTCTTATGTTTTTGGTTCATCTGCAGTCAGCTATGATGTTTTTGTAAAGCGCCTAGAGAATTTATCTGTTGTTAGGCGCTCAAAAATGTCTTTATTATTATTATTATTATCTAGTTAGAGCAAGGCGCTGAATTCTCTTCCCTTCCTTACCTCCGTAAAATTCAACCCATTTAACAGGCTCTGCGCCATCGCCTCTTAGCTCTGTCCATAAAATCATCGCGAAAAACATGTCTGGTTAGGTTATATGCAGATCATTTATTTTTTGGCGTGGGTTAGACCTTTTTGCGGTATATTTCGTCCTCAGAATGTAACAGAAATCGACTCGGTTGCATTTAAATCATCCGCCATTTTATTTGTTTATCATATTTTAAGCAACTCTCCCACAGACGCAAAGCAATCGCTTTACACGTAATATCATTTCGCGCCATCTGGTAACGCGGTTAATCGACGATATGGAATACATCGTGTGGTTTGACTTGTTGTTTACACTTTATGGACCAGATTTCATACGTGTTAACCAATGAGATTGAAGTATGTACACTTACTAAATGATAAATCGGTATCTTCAGTAGATAACGCAACACTATATGAGTATCTTCAGTAGATAAGACAATACTACATATTGTTATCTCCAGTAGACACAGGAATACATGTTTCTAACTTCAATAGATAAGAAAACACTACATATTAGTATCTTCAGTAGATAACACAATACTACATATGTCATCTTTTGTAGATAGCATATACTAGACATTGCTATCTTCAGTAGATAGCACAATATTACATATTGTTATCTTCAATAGATAATGGAATACTGAATATTGTTAGATATAACACAATACTACATATGTCATCTTTTGTAGATAGCATATACTAGATATTGCTATCTTCAGTAGATAGCACAATACTACATATTGCTATCTTCAGTAGATAGCACAGTACTATGTGTCTATCTTCAGTATAAAGCACAATAATACATTATTATAATCTTAAATAGATACCACAATACTACTTATTGATATCTTTAGTAGATATCGGACAATGCTACATATTGCTCTCTTCTGTAGATAGCACAATACTACATATTGTTATCTTATCATAGCCCAGTACTACATACTGCTGTCTTCTGTAGAAGGCACAATACTATATATTATCTGCAGTAGATAACACATTATTACCTTCAGTAGATAACACAACACTACATATTGTTATCTTCAGTAGATAGCACATTACTACATAATGTTATCTTTAGTAGATAGCACAACACTACACAGTGTTACCGTCATGAGAAAGCACAGTACATATTGTTATCTTCAGTAGATGGCACAATAAATAAAACATTGTTATCTTCAGTAGATAATACAATACTACATATTGTTATTGTCAGTAGATATGACAATTAATACTACATATTGTTATCTTCATGAGATAGCACAATACTACATGTTATCTTCAGTACATAACACAATATTGTCACCTTCAGTAAATAGCATATACTCGATATCACTATTCTCAGTAGATAGCACAATACCCCATGTATCTATCTTAAGTAGATAACACAATACTACACATTATTATAATCTTCAGTAAATACCACAATATTACATATTGATATCTTTAGTAGATATAGCACACTTCTGCATATATATTGCTCTCATCCATAGATAGCACAATACACCATATTGTTATTTTCAGTAGATAATACAATACAATATAGTGTTATCTTCATGAGAATGCACAATACTACATATTGTTATCATTACTAGATGACACAATACTACATATTGTTATCTTCACATAGCCCAGTACTACAAACTGTTGTTTTCTGTAGAAAACACGATCCTACATTGTTATCGTCAGTAGATAATACAATACTACATATGTCATCTTTTATAGATAGCATACTAGATATTGCCATCATCAGTATAGCGCAATACTACATATTTATATCTTCAGTAGATAACACAATATATTACATATTGTTATCTTCAGTAGATAATGGAATACTGCATATTGTTATTATTTGTATATAGCACATACTAGATATTGCTATATTAAGTAGATAGAACTTACATATTTCTATCTTCAGTACATAACACAATATTGTTACCTTCAGTAAAAGCATATACTAGAAGTTGCTATCTTCAGTAGATATAGCACAATACTATATATTGCTCTTCCAAAGACTTCTGTAGATAGAACAATACTACTTTTTACTACATATTGCTATCTTCAGTAGATAGCACATTACGACATATTGTTATCTACATGAGAAAGCACAATACTGTTGTTATCTTCAGTAGATAGCACAATAAATACAACATTGTTATCTTCAGTAGATTACACAATACTACATATTGTTATTGTCAGTAGATAGCACAATACATATTACATATTGTTATCTTTATGAGATAATATAATACTACATATTTTTGTTGTCGTCAGTAGATTAGTACAATACTACATATTGTTATCTTTATGAGATAGCACATTGCTACATATTGTTGTCATCAGTAGATTAGTACAATACTACATATTGTTATATTCAGCAGATAGCACAATACTACATATTGTTATCTTCAGTAGATAGCACAATAATACATATTGTCATCTTCAGTAGGTAGCACAATACTCATTGTTATCTTCAGTAAATTGCACAATAACACATATTGGTATCTTAGCACATACTACATGCTATCAAGGGTATGAATGTGACGTAAGAGCGTATTTGCTATCTTCGGTAGCACACACTACATTGATATCTTCCGTTAACAGCACACACAGCATATTGCTATCATTACTAAATAGCAGTAGGGGCACCAGCTTCATAATTTTTGGGGGGAATATATTTTTAGGGGGGGGGGGGCATGAAGAATAAAATTACACTAAAATTGGCAAATTTGGATTAATTCTAACTAATTAATATGGTATAAAAAAATTGCCATTTTATGCTAAAATTGTCAAATTTGGTCTAGGCCTAATTTTAACTAAATTGATTTTTAGGGGAAATTTTTTTTTGGGGGGGGCAAACAATTATAAGGGGGAGCTAAATAGAACATATCACACATACATGATCTTCAGTAGACATTACATTCCACATGTTGCCATTTTCGGCAGATAGAACGCAGGTGGGTTGTGTATTTATATCAAAATGAAAAAAACCCTTTTATTTTAACATTATCTACTCTTCTTCTGGAGATATCAATTCATGATGTATGCTAATTATGACAGAAATACAATATGTTGATTAGTGATTATACGAATTTATAGCTGAATATTATATGAAATAACATAGTTTGAAGCAATTCTATTACATTGTGTTATTGCCAGGAAACTATTAACCATTTAAATCAGAATGGTTCCAAGCCTATGCTACCTCTTGCTACAGGATAATGCTTAACATCAAATGCATGGATCATGTTCCGAACACCACCATTTATGACATGACCAAGACAGAGCCTCTTATCAACCGTGTAAAAAGTCGCCAGCTGAGATTCCTTGGACATATTCTCCGTCTCCCTGATGAAGAGCCTGCTAGAATGTATGTCACTTACATACCAACACATGGCCGAAGGAGACCTGGTCGTCCAAGCACATCATACTTGAAGTACATACAGCGCTTACTTGGTGACAATGAAGGCATGTTTCAAGAACGTCAGATAGCCACTCTTGCTACAGATCGCCGTGCTTGGAGAAAACTTGTGGTCGCCTGCTCCGCAGCCGAAGAATGAGGATGATGATGATGGTTCCAAGTCCATGGTTTTTCAATTAAATTTGGTTGTCCTCTTATTTATTGAAATAGTCTGTTGTTTCCGTTTGCAGTAAAAGTCGATGCTTCATGTTGTATCAAGTTGTTTGAGTGTGACAATCCTGTAGTAGAAATGGTACATGGAATCCAACTTCACACAAGATGCTGTAAATTAAAACATTGAGAAAAATTATTTTATATTTAGGGAGAGTTTATAACATTTGGAGGGGGCATTATTAGAGAAGGCTATATTTTATCATCTCTTTTAACTAGTCAGCATAGGTAACATAAAATTAGGATATTTAGAGGAGTCTTTCAATCTGATTAAAACATAACACTTTGTGAAGTCTGCAAGATTTTAAATTCCAAACAGCATTTTTTGTGACTCTGATCTACACTTGACTTTAAAGGCACTTCCCTCTCTCTCTCTTTCTCACAAAATGACAGAGTTTCTTCCACATTTTTCAAAATTATTGAGTTTTCCCTAATCCCTGCCCTCAAAGCAGGGATGTTCAATTGTATTCCTAAATCAAGCATGTGCAACCTTTTCTACCACCTGGGCCTCATTGTGATTTTGAGATCCATTTACGGGCCGCAGTGATTGTCAAACATTCCAAAACACGTCCAGAGGAGGGGTAATAGTGGGAGGGGAAGCTTAGGAAGAAAAAATGAGGATGAAATCACAACAAATATTAATATTTTGTTCAATGAAGAAATAATCCTCAGTCCATTGCTCCTTGAATACCCGCTTTTCTTCGTGTAATTTCGTCTTTTTACTCGCTGTTGCTGCTGCAAGTGCCATTTTAACCAGGGAATTTAACACGCAATCACACCTCAAATTTACTAAATGCAGCGCGTCACCCTACTAATTATAACTTATATTAACATTTACCTTACACATGATATGACTTGCTTCTGATTTGAGCTATTGCAGGGTTTCTTGGTGGGATATTCAAATATGAAAATGATATGTGTGCATTGTAAATTGCAAAATCTCTTTTCCTGAAGGACAACAGGTATATTGGGTTGAATGGGTTGTGCAGTAAAAAGATTCACCCAAAGACAAAAAGAAAATGCCATTGACGTCATGTTTTCACAAAGCTAGTTATTCTTGCAATGTTGTTAAGAAGTTTCAACTTGAGTTTGAAAACAATATGGCTTCTTTCCACTATTGCAGTTTACTTACCCTGTACATCTGCACCATGTAAGGTAATTTAGTGTTGTTTTATGGGTTTCCTAAGGTGAATTCAATAAATGCATATCATTTGCTGTTGCTTGCAAGTTGGAGGTTAAATTATATTTTATAAACAAAAAAATGTACACTTACAAGATGGAGATTCTGTATTGCAATAGGATTGCTCTTTCCACTAGGTTCCTGTTGCCATGGTGCTGACCTAGTATAAAAATAATATAGTACCAAATTATTCATTAATAGAGATATAATTTGTTCATACCCATAAAACGAATAGTTTGCCAATAGAGTTAAGCATTAGTTTCATTAGGTCAAAGGGCAGCACACATCATTTATTGTCGTAATTTTTTTGAACCCCTAAACGAAAGCAAATAATTGTATGACCCCCTAACACAGATGATGATTTTTCTATGACACCTCCACCCCCCCCCCCCCCACCCCCCCCCCCCCCCCCCCCCCCCCCCCCACACACACAATCAAATCTGTATTTATAAGGATAAGGTCTATTAGTCACTGTCATAATGGTATGGACAAAACTCACAAAATAAAAGTTGGTGTATACAACCACCATGTGGGTGAGGCAGTTGCAATTTGACGGGAAAAATAAATATCATAAAAATACCTTAAAAAAAAAAAAAAAATCTGCAGGGTGGTGTGTTTAGATCTAGTTCCAGATACACACATAATTATGTTGCAGGGTAATAATAATACGTTGTTTTTAATTATACCAAATTAAAAAATGTCAATAAAACTGTTTTCAAAATTTGACAAATAAACTTTTTTTTTGTGGGCCTAAGTTACCCATCATGGGTCAAAGTATCCCAATACCCCATTCTTGCATTCTATGATACTGTTTTCAATGGGTTGATTTGCATAGCGCATTTGCTCGCAAGTGGGAGGTTATATTACATTTCATGAACAAAAATGCACTTACAAGTTTGGATCCTGTATGTTGTAATATGATTGCTGTTTTCATCTGTTGCAAAGGTTCTTGTTGATGTTCCCACAGGTACTGACCTAGTATAATTATATATAAAACATAAAAATGAGGGATAATCTCTTACTACATGTACCTTAAACTCATGCTGGCACATTTACTACAAAACAAGATAACATTAGAAATGTGATTGCCTATAAACCTCACACTTGTTATTTTTGTCAGATTTCTGCATAAGAACCATAAGCACGAGATCGCTAGAATGGGATACTTTCGTCCCTAATGATTAGGCCAAGTAAAAACATAAAGTAGTTTCTTGTCCCATTGCGCATCCTTTTTCAGGAATTCTGTATTAATCTTTTGTTTCTTTATGTCTTCCATAAATTCTTCCATATTTATAAAGCTGACATCTTGGTAATTATTTAGTAGTTTTTATTTTTATTTGGCCTTACTTTGTCCTAAGAAGGGACTTGAAACAGGGCAATTCCATGGTAACAGCGTGACTGTTTGGAAGATATTTTCACACTTCATATGCAAATAACATACACACTTGAATTATTCAGAACATTTTTTTTTTATTGCATTTCTACTACTAGTAGTACAACCTACACATAGAAAGAAAAAAAGAAAAAAAATCATTCACATTTATGAAATATGAATATTAATGAGTGCGGTAACAGCGTGATGCTAAAAAGGACTTAGGTATTTTTCTCATTTATGAATGGTTAAAACTCTGTGAACTTTTTTTTATTTTTAAAGTTTCATCAGGTGGATTGTAATTATAAGAAAGTCAGCTATAACTTCCCTGTATAAAAAAGAAAATATCTTATGATTTTAAATATATGATACAATAAACAAATTTGCATACGGTAACAGTAACAGCGTGACCAAAGGCTGACCCTATATGAGCAATGCAAAAAGATCAAACATTGACGATACAATGATCTCCAAAACTTACACTGATTATAGTGATTGTTGATTTTAATTAAATTAAATCACATTATAGTATTCTTTGTTAGTTTAAAATAGATAAAATACAATATTAAATACAATATTAAGTTTAAAATTAAATTATCCAATTAAAACACATTTAAAAGTAGTAAAACAAAAGTAACAGCGTGACATATTGCTAATTGAAATAATTAATTAACAAAAGGTAGTACTGCATCTTTGAAGCATGTATGTTATAGGTCTATGGGAGTGTGATTTGCATTACAAGTATTATTTAATTTGTGTAGATTTAATGAAAATTTTAAAAAACCTTAAAAACATCGTTGAGTCGCAACGAAGAGTGTTTTTTGTTTGTTTTTTAATTTAAAAGAATAATATAAGTATGTAAGAGCTCACAAGTGAAAAAAATAATTTTAAAGTGATTATTTTCAGTTTATAAATGAATAGCATTATAAATAACAGATTTTACAACAAAATTAATAAAATTAGTAGATTATGCTAATTTTAAAATGGGGGAAAAACACAAAATATGTAAAAAAATGAAAATAAAGTTCATATCTGGAAAATTTAGACTTTTAGCTTTAATTTGATCCTAAATATGTTAGGATAGTAATGCACTTATCAATTGCAAGCCCGGTGAGGGGGGGGCAGGGACTATAGTCTATTTGGCCATCACGAGACAGTGACGTAACTCGCGGCTTACTCGCGGCGCTGGCGTATACACACGAGCGTTAAAAGACGGAAGATACATACGCGTGCGTAAAAGCTGCGCCATTACGTCACTGTCCAGAGGAAGCCAAATAGAGTATCAGGGACTAGGGCCAGACGTACAAATTGCAAATGTGACGTACCTGGTACATTCATGCTCATGCACGGTCCTCACAGGGCAGGGACAAAGTGTACAGTCCCATCTACTTGTATGTGTTATTAGGCTTATTCCGTCAAGCGCATCGCATCTCTAGCTTATGTATGTAGCTACGCCCGGAGGTACATTTGTGTGCCCTAGCGTACGTTCCCGATACACGCCTAGCTAGAGGTGGGGGGGGGGGGGGGGGGGGACAGTTTGCATGTCCCTGTACACTCTCCCGCAAAGCCAGGCACATTATTGTGGACATTCGCGTACAGTCCCTGTATGGTCCCTGCCATGTCCCGGGTCCCTGGGAGCCGGGCTTGCAATTGTTAAGTGCATAAATTATACAGAAAGAATGTAGCCTATGACAGTGGCGGATCCAGGATTAAAAATTTACGGGGCTGACCCTTTTTTTAATTGGTACCCCCCCCCCCCAAAAAAAAAAAGGTCTCCAATTTTTTTGCTGTCAGCTCGTGAATTTCAGGGGGGGGGGGGGGGGGGGGGGTAGGGATATGGTCGTCCCAAAACCGGCAACAAATATTGCATGGTAGAACTTGCAAATGTACCGACTAAACCTACCTATGCCTCTGAAAAAGGTATATTGTCAAATTTTACGGGTGCGCCTGGCCCCTCAGCCCCCCCCCCCCTGTATGACGTCCCAAAAGATCATTTTGTCTTCTTCAAAATACAGCACCTACTATACATCGGCACAGACTATGTGTACTACACTAACATCCTACCTAATAATAGCTTCTTTTTATAGCCTAGGGCTATTATAGGCCTGCCGGCAGGGCTAGGTCTATCGTAGGCCACCTCCCTGGGCCACCTACTAAAAATCTCATAGTTTAGTATAGTATAGTATTTTATAGGCCTAGACTAACTAAGAAGTAGGCCTTAAGCTTTTTTTAAATAGGCTATTCTTTTATTAACGTTTAGAATTATTTAGACCCATGTCATGATGTATACGTTATCTTCTATCATACTTATCTATGCCACAACGGTATGATTTAATTGAATCATATAGATCCTTCTTGAGCTTGAGTTGAGAATTTGAGTTCAGATCTACACTAGCTACCAGTACCATGCTACCGTACGCGTACCGTCTACAACTTTACACTACAGTGACAGTCAGTGGGTTTGGTCGTTATTTTGAACATTATTTTAGCCCTAAACGGATCAATTGGGAATAAATCGGTGTCACAAGTATGAGTGATATAGTAGTTGCAATACACAAGCAAAATCCCTTCAAATGGATGTAATTACCACGCCTTTTGTAGTTGTTTTTCTTCACGATTTATCCGCATGTGTCATGTGTGTCTGCATGCCGTTGTTGTCAATCAATTAGCCGCCATAGGTTAAGTCCTCCAGTCTAGCAACACAATGATACGTTTGCTGCGTTGTACTTGACTGTTAGCCATATATAGAGGGAGTTGAAAATTAGTCTACAAACCAAATATGGTGTCAAACATGCAGGCGGTAACTTTCGAGCTGCCGAAAGTCATCTTCAAATCGTACGTACAGACCGTGCGTACTCACGCACTGTTTAGTGAAAGTGATTTACGTACGATACGTGACCAAGTAGAGTCGCACCCGAACAGCTCGTACGTGCAGTACGTACAAACAACTCGTACGTACATCTTAGTGAAATACACCCCCGGTGACCTTTGCAATAGCGCGAATATTACTGCGCCTTGTAGTTACGGCGCGGGCGTTATACATAAAGTTGCGCGCGTTATAAAGGAAGACGCGCGCGATATACATAAAGTCGCGCGCGTGGTGAAATAGGACGCAGTGATCGTCACGATTTTAGGTAAACAACTTAATTAAACAGTATTTCAGCACTAGTTTGTGGTTTTATATCAACTAATGATACTTATGTTGTTATGCGAAGCCGATTGGACCTATTTCTATTATTTGTATGCTATTTCCATGTCATAAAGGGAATTTTACATGCGTTTTCGGCGGTTTTTGAATGGTTTTAAATTTACATCCGGGTCTAAGTGGATTTTGTTTTTAGACCACATTAGACCACTTTGCTGAATCATCGTTGTGACGACCACTTATGTGGGAACGCAACTTTCAAGTGGGTGCCGGTCCGGACTAGTCCGGACCGGGACAACTTCTACTTATGTGGGAACACGGCCTTAGTGGCGTCAATCAGATTTAGATAGACAGGCAATATTTGAGGTAAATACTACTTTTTCACAAACAAATAAATGTGAACTTAAATTTAGACTAAAATTTTAAAACACTAATTGGGAAATGTATTTACACTTTGATTTTTATTGTAAGATCTTTTCTCCAAATGCGATGGTGTTTAAAGAAGCATGTTTGTCTTGCCATGGAAATGCTGTGCCTACGTCTTCTCCATATTTGATGTGACACTGAGTATTGTTGACCATACACTCTATCAAGTGCACTCCTTTTTCAAGTATACACGCGCAATCAAAAAACTGTTTCGTTGGTAATTTTGTTTGATATCACTTTTTGCAAATATCGATCAGATAGCCTCAGGTTTAATATTTTTCAGGTACTTCTACATGACAAGTTATAATATTGATTAAATGATACACTTCCGATACATCTTATGCCGAACTTAAAACTTACAGTTCTTTCAGCTCCTTTAATTCAGAAAAAGTTTCGTCAGCCAATGTCGTCATCAAATTGTGGGAAAGATCTCTGAAGTTATTTGGAGACAAAAGGGTTAGTTTATTATGATTAACATTACAAACAATATAATTATTTGAATCATGTGGGCTTACACCTGTATTTAACTTGTGTTATCTATCTATTTTTTGAACAATAAATACATTTGTAGTAGTAGTTTAAATTCAATAACTAAAAGTAAACTCTCTATCGTAGTAGTTTAAAGCTTAAAATGGAACCAAAATGTTTGACGATTTTATACATGGACAAGGCATACTATAATATACTATAACTATGATAACGACTGTAATTCTTAGATTAAAATCAATCGCATTCTCTTTATAGTAGGATGGTCTGTAATGAATAATATGTAAACGAAATTACATGTATGTGTAATACATATTACGCGCTAAATACTTAATATACACATTGTGTATCGTGCATATATTTGCAATGAATTAAATGAAAAGTATAATGACAGGCTGTCATTATTCTTGCTCTTACACACAAATACTTACAACCACGTGACAGTTTCAAGACCATCAAATGCTCTGCTTACAATCTGTTTAATTCCATTTTCAGCAAGGGATCTGTCAAATACCATAAACATGATTAAAAACCTTGGAAATACCTGATAATTAATTGACTGATTGTTTGATTGATTGATTGATTGATTGATTGATTGATTGATTGATTGATTGATTGTCAAACCCTAGAGAAGTTGATTATACCTCATCCAGACGACATTTTCTGTTGTTTGGTTTGACGTGACATGGATATCTATATCTGTAGTGTCCAACGGGTACATCATCTTTCAATATTGCAGTTGGAGAAGTATAAATAGACCATTCAAAAAGCATAATGACGGAGTACAAAAATGATTGTAATATTTAACTCACAGCGTCACCAAATGCGGAAATCCTTTTAATGTGCCGGATATTAAAATTGAAATATTTCCCATCGTCATATATCTGCAAAGATGGATTAAACAAAAAGACTTGAACTATAATAATTTGCTAAGTGTCGTAGGGTTCTGCTTGTTTTCTTTATGGCACTTCTATAGAGGATGTGATCTGTGACGTAGTGCCCGGCGTGATGTGTGCGCACCTACAGGGAATGTGCTTTGTAAATTAAATTCACACTTGATTGATCATTACTTATGGTGTAGAATAGTGCATTAGTCATGGTCTGCATCCCTAAGCAGGTTGCCCGGCAGGTGAAGGGCAGGTGCTTTTAAAATTGGCGCTCGGTGATGAGTATTTGGCCTTTGAATAGTACGTATATGCAGTAGCATGGACTAGTACCTCTAGCAGTCTAGCATGTCTTCAGACCAGGCGCTAATCAATTTGTAAACACTACAACTACGGTAGCAAAATGTCAATCTCATGCTACTTACAATGTTCGTGTTATCTGCGGAATACGGGTTATCGTTTGCGCATTCCACCCGCTATTACAAGTTACAGTAAGGTGATCCGTTTCGGAATAACTGCACAAGCAATTGTTGGGACATCGCTTGGTATCTGAAAAGAATCAAACATTTCAACGTGATGATTCATGGTGGATTAAAATTTCATTTTTCTAATGCTATGAATTGTTTGCAAACCCATTCTGGATCCAATGGTCTTATCACCATACTTTGGCAAAACAAATTGAGATTTGTCCCAATACCAAAGAGTGTTCATTTGAACAACCATTTAAAACAAACACACAAAGTTGATCGATTGATAAGATTTTCCCTACCACAATTGGTTTCGTCATCTTCGTAAGGGCAATCTGGTTTCCCATCACACACTTTTGTCATGGTAACACACATGTTTAGTGTGGCATTGTCTAATTCCTCGCAAAGATACGATCCCGGGCAAGTGATATGACCTATGTATGGAGACACAAGCAACATGTTTTAGACGCTGATGAAGGACTGTGGTTTAGTCTGAACATTCCGGATAGAATGCGCTTGTTGAACAAGAGTAAGTCTACTACATAAAATGAGAAATTAAACCTAATTCTTGAACATAAGTGTTACACCCGCTACCATCACACGCCATTGGCAACTGTTCCGCTTGAAGGATTCGAATGTTTTGAATAATACGAAACTCCAGGGTCCGTTTCCAGGTGTTTCATAGTGTTCAAAGCCGTCAAATCCATCATGTTGCATGATGAAGCATGATAGTTTTACACGCAACGTAGTGGTTGTAAAACGTTAGTTCCAATGTTAAATTTAATATATCATAATATATTCAGCTATGGGTGTTAAGCACATTTTATCCTTTTGCTAACAACAATTTTAAAGGAAAGATAAGAAGTCTTTAAAGGTGTGATGAACTTGGCATAATATCAATCAATAGTATAATTTTTTCAAAGACATTATATATTAATAATAAAAAACACGATATATTATAGAATGATTGAAACCCACCGCATTCTTTCTCTTCCGCATTATTCAGACAATCATTAAACCCATCACACACGGCATTAGATTTAATACAGAAACCTTCCCCGCAGTCATAATCCACAGGCATACATATGCCTAAAATTTTAAAAGAAAGAAAATTACAACATGTATAATGAATTAAATATAGTATTAAAAATCATAATAGAGGACACCATTAACAGACATTTTATTTCTTATATGATTTTTTTGTTAACATCATGAGAGTACTTGTGTCTATTCTAAATGAATTTTACTACATTACCTTCCGTGTTCGCTACTTGAGTCAGATTAAGATTAAAACCTTTGGCAATCCCTGTACGATCTGTTGCAACCTTCATCCATATAGCATCATCTAAAGAAGTTAAAGTTCGCAATTTTACGTCCCCCGTTAACACAGCTACTATTGATTCACCAATAGCCGAGCTGCCACCGTTACCAACAATGAGAAAATCATAGCCATCTTCCATGTCGAAATGTTGGATGGCCATTACTATTCGTCTCGAACCTGTAGCAGAGACGGTCCACGCGCACAACAACTCATTCCGGTATGAGAGAGGGTATCCCGGTGACTTCATCCTAACAACTTCGCCGTCGGAACCGATTTTTATAAACCTCTGTCCACATTCACCTGTGAGCTCATTCATGAATAATAGTAAGAATTGGATTAATATTGCATTTATTGCATTTAGATCAAATTGCAAAAACATCGGGAGTTTACAAGACTGTAGCTCACCGGCTCCTCTCCTGTGATCCGCGATATAGTTGTCGCTTAAAAATGTTACAATGTGAAAGAAGTCATTACTATCCAAATATATGTTAACATGGTCACAATGGCACTCCCACTTTGAGGTCGTGTAACTATTCTCACATCAACATCAGTGTGCTCGCATTGATTTTCTCTCTAAACAACACATGCATATATTGACCTATAAAAGTACACCTGCATCTTCTTTTTCAGTGTTTTTCTAAACTTACCACAATCCATTTCATCAGACTCATCGGGACAGAGTATTTGACCATCGCATCTTTGGTAACCGTTGAGACAAATATGAGCAAGACTGGTATCCTGGCAGGTGAAATCTTCCGTATTACATGTGACTGAAATGAAAACATAATAAAATGATTAATAAAGTTTATAACATCACCCCATGAACAGTTAGAAATCTGTAAAACTTTGGTGCCAAATGTCAGTATAATATCCGCATGTGACAGGACTCGTACGCTGTGTAGTGTGCAATGTCGCCTGATACATGTTATATCACTCGGATAGGACCTTTACAAGAAAGATTTAGTATGAAGGTGGTTACAAACTCGTGAGTTGTTGTATTTCTTAATTGTTTTTAGTTAGCAAAAGGCTTATTTAAGCTTATTCTCATCTCAAAACTTTTAAAAGTTCAATTCTTAAAAGCGATGTTTTGTCAACTTGATTTCCTCATGAAATCATTTAATTCAAACACATACCATTTTCATTCTGCCATATGAGTCGCAAAGAGAATCCCAACTTAAGTGTTGAAGAATACACGAATCCGTACGAATCGAATATCAAACTAATGTCTGTACCCATTGAGGTTACGGACGTAGGCACGCTGTTTCCAGTTAATCTCATCACAATCTCGCCGAACCTTTGAATGTGGAAATAATCGCCATCCAACTGAATGTGAAAGTCATCAAATATTAAGGATGGATGACCGCCTTCTATGGTGGATATACTCCAAGTACATTCAGTATTGGGAGGGTAGAGCAGCGGGTAGTTAGGTGACAGGAGAGTTACTGTATCATTCTGCGTGATAAGGTATTCGTCATTAGCTCCGCAAATATCTGGAAATATGGATCAAGATTCTA
This sequence comes from Ophiura sarsii, assembly GCA_035610835.1. Classification (NCBI taxonomy): domain Eukaryota; kingdom Metazoa; phylum Echinodermata; class Ophiuroidea; order Amphilepidida; family Ophiuridae; genus Ophiura; species Ophiura sarsii. The sequence goes on along the minus strand of CM069441.1, from coordinate 126,564,538 downwards.
GGTTTGAAGAAGAATGAAGCCATGGATATACGATAAATTGAAAATCAGAGTGGTAAATCGTGTAATTATACTTTACAGGCGTACTATAAATATAAAAATCGCGAATGGAACTAAATTCGGATAAATTAAACGAGATTCCGCTCTCTCTGTTACCTGCTCAAACACTATTGGGTTCGGGTTAGTTATAGATAGGCCTTAGCCAAAATATTGCACGTTCAGACAATAAATCTGAGATAGTGGTTGTTAACGGGTTAACTCAGTACAAAAAACCTGTTATAGCACATCTTGTTTCATGAGTCAGAACTGTATAAACAAAATTATTATATGTTACTAATACTGGAGTGAAACAATTGCCAATGGGCATAACCTGTACAGATGTTTTCGAAACAGTAAATAAGTACGAGTGTTCAAATATTGCAAAAGCGTCGACATTACCACATCCAATTTCGTCCGATCCGTGAAGACACTGTGGATTATTATCACAAACAAGCGACTTGCTGAGGCAACCATAACCAGACTTGCACAGGAACTCATCAGCCTCACATGGGACTGAGACAGAAAATGAAATAAATGAAAAATTATAGAAAACCCATGGGTATGAAAGTGTTCCCATGGGTTCGGTTGTTGTTTAATTCACACTTAAGGTGGTGTCAACCCCCGGTGTCAACCTGGCCTCGAAACACTCAAGTATGACAACTCTGGTATATAGCCTACGGCTGGGTTCTCAGATATTTACCAAAATAGTTACAAGTACGAAGGATCACATCGATATGTCTGTAAAATGAAAGTTGAGGTTTTATTTTCATGCAAAGGTTTTTATCTTCAAAATAACCCATTTCTTCTTAAGATTGATCTGTTTTGTGAAAATGAGGTAGAACATTCTATTTATATCTCTGAGTTTGTTATGCTTAATTTTATGAATATAATATTCAAACACATGATGCCGACATAATGATGAGACTGGACACATATTAACACAGTTAATGTAACAAAGATTATTGACAAGATAATGCCTTACTGTACGTTTCCTCTGCATAAATCTCGACATTGAACCCAAGCCACCATCCATATATGGAAACAAATTCCATCCATATTGTGGACCCATTGATCATCAATGTATTCGGCGCAGCAATACCACTAAGACGAAGAACAGTTGAATTAGCAGATGTCATATTGTGACCGAGACCGATAGTCAGAAAATCAGCGGTTGTCAGGCTAAACTTAACAAACTTCAGACGTAAGAAACCATCTGATAGTGGAGAAAGTACTGACCAAGTGCACGTTACATCTTCTGGATAGTTGTATGGATAAGCAGGTATCGACCGTATGCTTGATGGCCGATCCGTGCGTACGCTTATATCAGACATTCCACAAAAATCTAAAAGTTAAACGATAATAAATAATGTTGAAGAATTGTTCACTATAAAACTACGATTGCGTAATTATCTGGACATTAAAGAAGGAATATTTCACTTTCAGAAGAAGAAAGCCATGAAAGCTATGTACAAATGTAAATCTAAGGGTTATCAAGTATTTTACTAAAAAAAAGGCCTATAGATTTAGATGACACACTTGGCAAAGATACGATATAGGTTTCGATTATAATACAATTTTAACGGCGATATTACCACTATAAGTTGTTAAGTTAGGATTCACGGCAATGCACATTTAATAATGTCCTCCATGTTTGACAGTAAACCTTCACACTTACAGACATTTAGAAAAGCATACACTCCAACACCAATAGAAGGTGGTTAATGAACCCCGTCAGTATGGTCGCCCTGTTCAAAATAATATTGGTTTGGCACCTGGTTATGCAAGTTTCCGAGGAAAATGACTTCATTAATATGAAAAAGGCAACATAAATACACATGTTACCTCATTTTTCCCATTGTAAAGATGTAAACGGTGCGTAAACAAAATTAAATCGAAATTTCACGACCATATGTTGTCAATGCATATCGCTTTGGAACAATCCACGGGAGCAATCGTACAATGTAACAATATTGGATGAATTTGTACCTCTAATTTGAGATACTTTAGGGATGTATTTCTCACAAGGTCATGATTTGCCTTTTTATTGCGAAGTATTGCTGACATTAAAATGCTTTCAGAATGTATTAGTGTTGTTTCCAATATCAAAGAGTAGTAAATTATTGATATATGTATGGTGACTATCATGACGTGTAACCTATATGAACTACCAATTGATTCCTAAATGACAGTATAACTTGCCTTTTTAATTAAAATGGATGGAATGATAGTGGGTATCTTTTATTAAAACAGTATCATAATGACCATGATTCTTTATAAATCACGGGCAAAGGCAGGACATTGCTTAATATTCTTATACTGACTGAACACTAATTTTAAGTGAACAATTCTGGACATAGTAATACGCCGAGAGGTTTTCGACTTGAACTTTCTACGTAACGGGAATCATCGGAAAGTGACTCAAAACAGGGAGTCTACAGCGTGTCCCAAAAAACTGTGTTCAAAAGTTTGCGAGCTTATAACTAGAAAAGTAGGAAATATGGATAGTTCATATTTAGGGATATTATACAAAATATACCTGACCTCAATTGGTAGAACTCTGTGATCAATCCAATATCAACATTTTTGAAATACAAAGATTTTAATAGAGCGTGGTCAAAACCCATTTGTCCCACTTTTCAAGGAAACTCCCGATGTGTTGCAATTGCGCATTGTTGTGACTTTATCATAGTTTTGCCTTTGCATTAATTCTTTACAAAGAATTGGGCAGTAAACTAAATTATCTTGGTCATAAAGCAATAATACAAGTTCATTATTTACATAAACATTAAAACAAAATGTTCTTTGTTAAAGTCCGAGTTATTGTTAAGTTCTTTTGGAGAATAAACCCCATGCCGTGAATACTGCACATAGCGCACAGTTTCATGCGAAGGCATGGATGGTTTATTCCTTAAATCGGGACAAATGGGTTCTGACCACGCTCTATTCAAATCTGTGTATTTCAAAAAGTTTACATTTGATTGGTCTCCGAATTTACCCAATTAAGGTCAGGTATATTTTGTTTGATATACTGAAATTGAAACTATCCATGTTTCCTACTTATTTCGTTATAAGCTCGCAAACCTTTGAACTCAGTTTTTTGGGACACGCTATAGTCATTCATTGAGGTGGCTAAACAACCGACTCATTCAATGAACATGCACATTGGTCAAAAAGAGGTTCATTCATCAAGAATATCAGATTGTACAGATCTTTCTCAGAATGGAGGTGATACAAAAAGGGTACATTTAAAGGTAGTGGGTCATTGAGTAGGATATATTCAAAAAGGGTCCCATCTCGAGACGGCATGTTCAAATAAACGGGTCAATGTGACCGATAATCTTCGTCATCTATTTAAGGAAAAATGCACCGCCCCCGCCCCTGACCCCGACAGCGTAATACATACCACAGCCACGTTCATCGGAGTTGTCATAGTTTTTCGAATAACCGTATCCACATTGCGGCCAATTATTGCACAACAAATGTTGGTCCAGACATGTGTTTTCCTTATCACACCGAAATTCCGTCTCGCGGCATTTGACTTCATTCAAAATAATAAAAACCAAAAACGTGAAATAAAAACTACATTTATATTATTTGCAGAACAAATGCGTAATGTAATAAGCATGTTTAACAACATAATAAAGCAAGTCACAAAGCAGGAGACGTTCGAGACAGTTTCCCATGTTTTGGCATCTTTGTGCAACTTATTAATAAATAATACTGGTACTACACATGTACATTATGCAATGCCACTTTTGGCAATTCTGAATAACCTTTTGCAGCTTTGGTTCAATTAACTTTAGGCTGTTTTGTGCCAAATGATCCCATCTTTGGTATTTTATACGATTTCTGGTTTTTTTTATTGCCAACATTTTCCCAATATCCCATTCTCATGTGACATTTGCCCATCAATGTGTTACCTGTTGAACTAGCTCTTTCAATCTGTATCATAAATCCCTTTCTCAGTTGAATATCTGTGTACCAGGCTACAAACTGAATCCACATAAGATGATGTTGAACTGATACAGAATTTGGCGGGTACCACCAATCCAGCGTACTGACAGCGGTTTCATCTGTGATATTGTGAGTGGTTCCTATCGCAAGATAATTTGTGTCCAGTAGAAAATCAAAAAATCTAACTATGTAGGTGCCTGCAGTGGTATCAGGAGCGGTGAAGTACCAACTACAGGTCATTATTCGTGGATGTGCGTCAGGATAGTTGGGAGATGTTAAGTAGATGATATCTCCTAAGTCCATCTCTTGGCTTGCATCACATGAGTCTAAAAATGGAAATGGGAAATATACACGGAATCAGTTTATCTGGTGAAAGCGTTCTCAAGAAAACATGCGTACTCTCAGTCCTATAGTAGCCTTCCCAGACTTTCATGACTTTGGTCGGTGTACTATTTCAGTATAAGTAATATCTTCCAATGAGGGGCAGTGGTTTTAAATCTTAATTTGGATCATTGACATATTTTGATTACATCGTAGGTAGTTCATATCCAGAATAGCGACAAAGTTTTCTCGTGCCGTTGTTCAAATTGATTGATTTCTCATCTATGAAGAAATGATGTGTCACTTGATAAGATGGCACGTTTGAATAGCGCGCTATTTGCTTAGGTAGTGTAAATTCATGCATAGACGCATGATATTTGGAGATGAGCTGCTTCAACGCTTTGAAGTCCATAATCGCAGCAAAACCAATAGCATCTAATTAAATGCCGATATCGTTGTGATTGGTCCAGTAGTTCCTCTAATTTTACATGGAATAGGTCCAAATCAATAACCGATCGGCCAATATTTGTGAATCTACTATAGGATCGTAATTTAATTATCTGTTTGTATGTATTAATTGAGTTACTCTGGCCATTTGAATAATTAAATATAATGATTCACCAAGGTTAATTCAAGATTAATTTAGTACGACTAATAAAAGGAACATCTTAAATTCATGCTTATCTTTAATTTTATATATTTAATATTTTTGTATTATCAAACTGAAATCATTACGACATCCAAATTCATCGGATCCATCCCAGCATTGTAGTATACTGTCACAAACAAAAGATTGCTTCACGCAGCTATCTCCAGAACGACACCAGAAATCAGAGTTGCTACACCGAGCTAGAAAAGAGATAGAGAGACAGGGAGGGAGAAATAAAGGTGGCGCATAAATATCGAAATTAATGCTGAACTTATTAATGCGGAATTAGCTGATGTTTAATTCCAACTGCATTTGCAGGTGTGATAAGAATTTTTCTAATCCGAAATGATTATTCAAATTCAGGTAATTCGCTCTTTTGTAATCATGAATCGATATTGCTTGAGCTAAAATAAATAACCGGCTATAAAATATATTAATTATTCTTGGGTTTTTCCTCATATTGACTTGTGTGTGTGATTAGGCCTTACCACATTCCTGCTCCTGCAGTTCGTCAACGGAATTGATACAACTTAACACATCGTTACAAATCAACGCTCCATCCGTACAGGAACGCCCATTATTACATAAGATATGCTCGTAGTTATGTTCAGCGCTTCTGAGTACACAGGTACCTGAATAAGACACAATATATTGACGATTCGTTTACAAAAAGGTCGCACGACATTACGGCAAGAAATCACTTGTTGAATGTATAAAATTGATATACATAGTATGGAGTATACTCTAAAGAGCTCTACCTTTGAAATGAAAACAAAACACCACAATAATTGCAATGTCACAAATGATTTATGGTTTAGTTGTTTTCCTAAGAACAAGAATTGAGTATTTACAAGTTTAAAGGCGATTTCTCATGATCGCCAAGATTATACGCTCTATTTAGTACAGGAAACCCATACGTTGGTGGTTTTTTGTGTTTTTTTTCCCTACCAACGTATGGGGAAATTGTATTGCGAGAAACTGTCAATTTCATTTGCTGTATGAAGTGAATGGAGTGCATCTCAAAATGAGTTGCGGGGTGAATTTAGTCTCATTCCCATCGCCAACATCTTATACGCACATCACTTTTTTACGAACTTACGAATGTATTGAAACGAGTCTATTATAATAAAACATGGCGCCGATTTCGATAAACATCGCGAGTGCCGTTAAAGTGAATTGGCTTAGAATTTCACCTCAAATTTCAAGGGAATATTGCATTTGTACAAAATATTAAACGAATGGCAAGATAGATGAGAAAGAGTAGATAAGAACAAGCACAAAGAAGTGTGTTTTTGAGCTCTGGTAAGCGATACAGAAATTAACACGAAAATCATATTTAAAAGGAGTCATACTTAGGATGGGGACAGATAGTGAAACATGCAAAATACCCTATGATGAATAATACCAACTGATGACAAATATTACTAAGTATGATTTGTTGTACTACGCTCTATTTACGCTAGGTGTTATTAATATTGGGAAACTTTTGCCGATATATTGTAAAATATTGCTAAATCCCAAAGTGAAAGGTTGACCTTGGAAACGCGGTATGCTTTAATATAATTAATTCACATTGGTCTTCAATATTCGATTATTAGCGGCCGTTGAGAACTATTACTGTTCAATCCATAGTAATCATACAGACTCGTAACATTTAGTATTTAAATGCAAAGGTGGTAACTTTATGATCCTCGCGCAGTTATGCACAAGTGCGACTTGGTACGGGCTCCTCTGTGAGGTGCCTTGGTTACATGTAATCCATGTGACACTATGTGAAACTCATGTGGCACCCATGTGCAACCCATAAGACACCCATGTGTAATTTACGCGATAGTGGGTGATGGCCTGTCATGACTGCCACTCATTTTAAATGACAGTAGCATTATTACAAATCCTATCTGGAAAGTCGTCATCAAGCAATATCTATCAAAGGTGAACTGTCTGATAGTATTATTATGGAAGAAGGTGTTCCACAAGGATCGGTGAACGGCCCTCTATTATTTACATTATTCTCTGCGCCACTTGGCGATGTGATCAAGTCTCATAACTTCGACTTCATGTCATACGCGGATGATACACAGATGTATTTAACTCTTCACCCAAATGAACGCGAATTCGCGATCCCGCGTCTGGAGCTATGTCTGCGTGACATAAAGGCATGGACCACGGCAAACAGACTTGTTCTCAATGATTCAAAGACTGAGATAGTTCATATCAGTTCAAAATTTGTCAAATCACCACCCTTTCCCAAAATTGTAATCGGTGAGTCAGAAATAGATTTCTCTTTTTCAGCCAGGAATCTGGGAGTTGTTTTCGACAAAAATATCGATATGAAGCAACATGTTACAAGCGTAGTACGTGCAGCAACTTTTGCAATCTACCGCATTGGCAAATTACGGCGCTATCTTGATCGTCGTTCGGTTGAACGTTTAGTGCATGCGTATGTTTCATCACGTTTAGATTCATGTAATGCTTTGCTCTATGGTCTGCAGAACAAGGAAATTGCAAAATTGCAAAGGGTTCAGAATTCTGCTGCACGACTAGTAACTGGGTGTAAAAAACATGAGCATATCAAGCCTGTTCTCAGAGACCTTCACTGGCTCCCCGTGCAGCAGCGCATTTGGTACAAAATTGCTTTGCTCACTTTCAAAGCTCTGCACGGGATGGCTCCAAAATATATCTCCGAACTTGTGGAGGAGCGCAAGCCAAGAAGGGCTCTGAGATCGGCTACTGAGCTGCTCGTATGTCCACCTAAGATCACCAAAACAAAATTTTATGGTGATAGGGCTTTTTCGGTAGCAGCACCAGCAATCTGGAACAAACTACCCAGTAAACTACGTGCAATAACACAACCTAATTCATTCAAGAAACATCTCAAAACGCATTTTTTCATATCAACATAGCTTTTTCGTTTGGAATCTTTTAAATGTACTTTGTGTACTTTTTACAATGGACACAATTAATGGGGAATGCCATTCTTTTAACTTTATTGGTTTCTTCAACATACACAGATGATTCCCTGTGATTTTAATATAATATGTGTGCAATTATAATATTTGATATTCTTTTAATTATATTTATTTATTAGATCTTGTAACTTATTATATGTGCAATTAATTTTGGATTACAAATTTCAATTTCATATTTATAATGCTTGCCCTTTGTATCCGGATTTTGTTGTTGTTGTATTTTTATATTTGTTGTATTTTTATATTGTATATCATATATTATTTGATTTTAATTAGTTTGTATGCATTTGTAAATTAAGTATTCTGTATCACATTTTTGTAAGGCGCCTTGCGGTTGTTTACAACATAAGGCGCTTGATAAATTGTATTTATTATTATTATTATTATTAGTGATAAATCAAACGTTGAATAATCCAAGATTGAAATAATATATAACAGGAATCTGACAAAGAGATTCACATACAAGGCAAATATATTATTTTAATTACACGCGTTAATTGTGGGTCTGTTCATGTGCAGTCAGATAATTACAATTGACCATTTAAATAATGCTTGAATTTTTTCTTCAACAAAGATTTCGCCATTGGGTAACCAAATTACATCACGGTTATTGGTAATTTATTAATGGGTTAAATTTTGTCCATTGAAATCAATACAGGGCACTTCTCAGTCGGCCAAATATTTTCGCAGAAATTAGACACGTACATTTATTTTGGGCCGTGTTGATGTGCAGTCAGTTATTTACAATTGACCATTTAAAATGATTTGCCAATTGGTAACCAAATTACACCACGGTTAATGGAAGTTGTTAATGTTAAGTTGTTAATGGGTTAAATTCAAATCAATATAGGGTACTTCTCATTCAACCAAATATTTTCGCAGCCGAAAAGTACCGGTAGGTACTCTTAGCATAACGTTAAAAGCAATATAAAGATGCTGTAGGCCTAGTACAGAGTAATTTGGAAGTTTTATATTGCTTACCACGAATGCACGAGGCTAAAGAATGGATTATAAACACTATGTGCCTCTATACCAGATCCATACAGAAAATAGTCATGCTTTATCATTAATTACTTTTTTCTGTACACTTCTTCGCCCGATCGCATTATATATTAAAAAGCTACTAAACATGCTAAAGCCAGTAACATGTTATTAAAAATAAATGTTGGCTATGAATGCATACGGAACTATTATTGAGTGATATCGGTATTAATGGATGATAATCACTGAGTTCATACATTTAAGTCAAATAGAGTAGTACATCTTGCAAAAAACATGTAACATCCATTAAAGTTGCGGTAGTAATTCCCGGGGTAATTCCCCAAACTTACGTCCTGTATGGCGTAAAATTTAGCCAACATTAAATAGTACGCTCCGTCCGTTTTGGTGCTCTCAAAATTTCGATGAGTTAACTCGGTCGTACAGGGTGAGTAAAAAAAGGGTGCTCAAAATAAAATAATTAATAAAAATATTGGAATCAGAATACGAAGGCAACCAATGTATGCGCCATGTATTTATTCACTATCACCAGCAAAAAGAATCACGATATTCAATATTTTACTCAATAATGCTTGATACTAATGAACAAGTGGATTCATGTATCATACACAATAGCTAACTAATAAAGACAAATAAAACATTCTCAGTTACTTTTTCAAACATTAAATGCGAAATAATGACAAAACAATGTCATTATTACACGAATTTAGCAACAACACAAAAATCTATGTTTTGTTTAATATTATAATAATTTGGTCCTGAAGAAGTCAGAGCTAATCCTGACGAAAGCTTGACAGATTAAAACTTGTCCGACGGCGAACCCGTTAAACTTTTAACTTATATTATGAATACCCGTCGTAAAGGCCTCCTATCTCACAATTTAACACAAATGGTGCTAGTCAGACTCAGCTCGGACTAAAGTGTGGACCGTTTTCAATAGTGGAATTCAATAGATCTTATAAGAGAAAATATCGCAAATCTTGTTCGGTTTATAAAATGTTCACTTTTACGCAAATGAGCATAACATATGTTTACCACAACCAATTTCAACCAACTACAATTATTTAAAAAGCTAATGAGATCACCCGTCTGCCTCAATAAAAAGTCTGTGAAATTTGTGCACAGATTTTAAGATATAAAATCCCCAAAGTTGAGTACACTTTTCTTGACCCTGTATGTCTGTTATTTTGATATTTTCCAAGGACAACCTCTTTCGGCATGCGAGCCGAAATAGCTTTTCAATATAATGATGATTTATATATTGAATATTCGTTTTCAAACATTTTAATAATGATGGATTTTTGATATATTTTCAACTTACTTCAACGAACGTTTCAAAGTGTCGTTTACGTGCTTATATCTCTCGATTTGGTTACGAATGGGTTTCAAACGTTTGAGTATTATTTTATTCCATGCAGGTACAACGTGTCCCAAAAAACTTTTACACCACATATATCGTAATCATGTATAACCTTTCTAGAAACATAATAGAATTTCTACTTTTTACCTATGAAATAATAACCAATTGATTTTCAAATTACGCGTGAACGACGAGAGATATGTTGGAAACCGATCCAATCGAATTCGTTGACATTGATGGTGCTGGAACTGTGTAACCCAGCAGAACAACATTTGATGTCATGCGAACCGCAGGACAACATTTGATCGTGTGAACCGCAGGACAACATTCGTTCCTCATTGTAGATAGAGCAATTATATTTTTTCATGTGCAATATATAACATGATACATTTCATTGATGAATATTTTTGTAGTTTATTATCTTTTCAAATTCTAAGATTATAATTTACATGTCTCGGGCAAAAAATATAAAAATGAAACTAGAGCTCTGCCAACCTAATTTGCCGGTTTTTGGGACACACTGTAGAAACACCCTTGATTGTAAAATTGTGCTAAAAGATTTTGTATAAATATAACATGACAATCATTCAGCTGGAAACACAATGGACCATGCTTAAATTGTTAACAAATTCATGCATTGAAATGAAATACGGTATATTAAAAACAGATTTTCCCTGCTCAAAAAGGGTGAGCAAAGTGACTAACATTCAAGTCTCATAAGACGTGTGCCAGTAGTGCACTTTAAATCGTTTAGGGGCATTTAGGTGTTTTAAAATCATGCGATAACAACTGAATGTGAAACACTAATATAAGGCGATGAAAATAAATTGTTCTACGGCCAAACGACCCTCTCGGGTAGTGTCGGTCAGTCGGGCGGGGTTTTTTTCTTTAAAAGATTGTTCGTGGCGAATTTAAACATTTTTTTGAATTTTCACAAATGTTCTGGGAAAATATAAAAAAATCGAAGAAAAATGGGTCCGTCGGGCCCGAAGAACATGATTTTTTCGTCGCCTAACAGGTGTCCATATTTCTATAACACCCATTTTGTATCTATTTCTATATAAATGTTAACTGCAATACTGTCGGGAAGAATAATCACTACACAAAGATGACAACAAAAAAGCATTATCAATCCAATATGGTAAGATGTTGTATATGTAATCTCATAAATTTAAAAATGATATAGAATATATTCGAGATTCAGCTCTTTACCAATGGTAAGATGTTGTATATGTAATCTTATAAATTTAAAAATGTTGTGTCCATCGAAAGATACTGATTTACAATTAATATGAACACAATTCATCTATATTACAAATCACGTAAAGAGCACCTGATGGCCTAAATCACACGTCCCATAATCGCTTGCGCTCACCCTCAGCCAAACCGAAATCATCCCACTGCACCGCCCCCCCCCCCCCCCCCCCCCCCCCAACGGATTTAAAGTCGGTATAAATATTTAAAAGTTTGTTCATAAACCATGATTTACTAATTAAAACCCTCATGGCCGACAAAATCCTTTTAGTCAAGATTTATGTCACAGGCGCATGACTGGGCGTCATTTTGCGTGATGCGAGACGGGTGGATCATTTCAATTACAAAGTTTAGTGGGCGCCTTTTGGCTCACCATTTATAGCAACACCACACTGCTCACTTGAAAGGTATAAATAAGTATTTAGGTAATATTTGATTAATCTTTGACATCCATTATCAGGTCTGCCTTGATGGCGTTGCTCTGACTGGTTAGCATGTTCTCTACCGTGAGTTCGGATCCCACTAGCGTCAGTTTTTCTTTTAGCTAAAGGGACACAATGTCATGTTGATTTTATTTAATTTTAATTAATTTACTTCAGATTTCAAGATAATTTATTCATCTCTTACAAATTACAAGACTATATTCAATAAATCTAATTTATACTGTACAAATGCTTTTTTCCCTCTGAAATATGATATTTGAATTAATTGCAATTTAATATTAGAGAAATGTATGGCTTTTCAAGAAGCACGGCGCGGCGACAAAAAAATATCATAATTTATCATCTCTTACAAATTACAAGACTATATTCAATAAATTTGATTTATACTGTACAAATGCTTTTTCCCCTCTAAAAATATGATATTGGAATTAATTGCAATTTAATATTAGAGAAATGTAGGCTACGGCTTTTCACGAAGAACGGCGCGGCGACGACGCTGATCCCGACATGTTTTTGTTGTTGTTGCTGGTGTGTTCTTACGATACCAGCCAGCTTTGAATACGTAGAATGAGCAGCAAGTGACCACCATCTGAGATTCGAATTAGCATATCGCAATAACTATTTGTTCTACCCCATAAAAAGTATATATTTTCTGAACGGTAATCGCACAAGAAATCCAAATATGCTATTGGAATTTAGATAAGACCTAATGGTAACATGTTGTGATCAAGAATGTTAAAAAATATCGATTTTTTTTCATATTTTGATTTAAGCTCAATAATAATTTTATACCTATCCCAATCATAATTTTACTGTGCATATTAAAGCTTCTCATGCAATTACCCATCAGAACATAATAGTTGTTAATGGTAAACATGTTGAAATATACTATATCGAGAAGTAAATGAGCACAAACGTTTAAATTTCATAATTATTAGAGCTTACAGGTATATTATTTTTGGTATGAACCCTATCCTGATTTAAACGGCATTTTTAAATTCCCCTATTTGAGAGCTTTCCAAAAATGTATAATTTTGCTATCATCGGTTAAATATTTCTTTTGTTATAGTCATGTATGTAAAACCGATGAATTAGGGCAAGTTCACTGTATAGCGAATAGGGAAAAAGCCAAGGACAACGCAATCGATTCATGATTACAATTGTTGCACAATAGTTGTCACATTTGTTGAAACAGAATCTTATAGAATATAAAATAATCTATAAAATGAGAGCAAAATCATGTTTGTGCCATACAGGGATGAGGAGTTATAGTAAATTGAACGTAGAATTGGGAACATTTTCTATATTCCCCATAGAGATTGCACACAGCGCCGCCGCCACCGCCACCGCCGCCGCCGCCACCGCCTCCACCCCTGACTTTCACAACATAATTAATCATATCTCAGCCAAACATTTATAGAAATACCTGATTTATTAACAGAATGTAGCTAGATAAATAGGCTTTCACATGAAACTTCAACCATAGCTCTACCACATTTAGTTGTTGAGTTAATAGAGAGAGATGGATGATTCGTCACCAAAAATGCAACGCCACCACCCTTTTGGGTGGTGAGTTCAAAACACATGGCCTTAAAGGATTATAGAGCTTTAATCCGTAATAGGTCTGGACACTAGTCTAACTTATAAATATCTTACACCAAGGATAAAAAGATGTAAATCAGTGGCATAACATCCAGGAGTGGGAAAGTCTTCCCCGTGCCCGCTTTACCGTCGTACTGACTCAACAAAGTTAAAACAACACAATTAAGGGACATTACTTAGTGTCCCATCTCCACCCTCCAAAAATGCAGTACTTCTCAAAACAAAAACAAAAAATAACCGCCCAGGTTCACTCATCGAACCTAAAATATTAACCGCCCAGGTTTACTCATCTAGCGGGTCCCGCTGGGTCCCGCTGGTTGCAACAAATCACGTAATAATATCACGAACTATATAATTACAATATCCTTTCCATTGCTGAAGTCATTAGTTCTAGAATTATAGCTCCATACGGTTTGCATTTCATTTGATCGGGTGATTAACCATACCATGGAGTAAGGGTGGGGGTGGGGTACCGCGCCATTTTGTCCCGAAGCAATGGTCATGACGTCATATTTTGGTCGATTTTCTGAACTTTTGTATTGGATTTACGTGCAAAATGTATGCCCTTGGCAGCATACTTTCCCGGGTGTGTGGGTGCACTTTAAATTTCAGATGTTCTAAAATGGACGGATATCTAACCAATTTGATAAAAAAACACGATCCACACACCCCAGAATTGCAAAAAAAGCATAAAATAAGTCCACTTTTTTGTGCCTTTGAACAGAGTGGCGGCCGGGATTGTAGAATTTAACACAGTGCATTAACCCATGACCCATGATATAAATAAATTTTTTGCGATGAATTTTTCCAATTAGCACGGTTAGTGTAGTGGATAGAAAGTCGACATGAGGAGCGAAAGGTTGTGGGTTCGAGCCCCATTAAGAGCACTTTTGTTTTATATGCTGGATTTGCTTAGCATCATCTGTATGCTTACCCACGCGGACACCACACTGCTGGCGTTCACCGTATCAGTTACGCCATTTTTTTCTCTCGAAAATGTCAAAAAAAATTACCGTTCTTTTAAAAATAAGGATTATAATCAAATAACAAACACATTTTGTGCGAGAGCAACACACACATTTGGCAAAAATGGCACAATAAAAATCCGTTCGTTATAAATAAATGGACATGGTTAAATAATAAAACTATCACAATTACTGTCGTGGATCTCTGTGGCGTGCGTAGGTTGACCATGTCGTTGGCAATCGGAAATCACGGGTTCGAATATTCAATCTATTTTTCTATTTTTTAAACTTGATGGTAGATTAATGTAACATCATTGTTATGTCAATTTTTATCAATTATAAATGCCGCCCATGCGTTTATAGTTTTCTTTTTATTTATTTATCTATCATAAATGTATCCTTGATTTATTTAACTTTGTATCTAAACAATTGAAATGCGTAAACAATTATATTATTGCTCGATAAATAGAGTGATTTAACTTGAGTTCAGTTTGATAATATGATAGCAAAACTTGTTGTAAAACCATTTTACCAGTGTGTCCAACAATTTCTCCTTTGCACACTTTGGTAATACATTCAGAGATGTCACTTTTAGCTTGTTATAGCTAGGCTCAATTATAAGCAAGTTTGCGACCGGGTTTGCGACCTCTATAATTTTAGGCTGGTAACACAATCCCACAGTGCATTTCGTTAAAACAGTGTAAATTATTTTTCCACGATACGTATCACGTGATAACCACGATCGATTTCGCAAAATATTGCAAAATGGCGCGGTACCCCAGCCCCCTACCTTTAAAGCATTCGTCGTTAATGGGTTGGAATCTTATAGACGTTATTCGTAATTGGCGATTTCAAACTATAGATGGCGACATACTCTGGTGTGACGTCTCTAATAATAACGAAAGCGAGACCAGTGTAGATAAATTACGTAAACATTAGATGTGTTGTGTGACTGCAGTTGATAAACGACGTCAAAAGTGTGAGTAATTTTTCCTTCTTTCTACACAAACTAGCTAGTATTAACGAATAAGCACGTTATGAAACCAATTGTACAGCATTTAATACACGAAGACAGTGTAGTTCGAACATCTATCGCCATTGACTAGTTTGACTATAGTTTACAGGTGATGAGTAATAACATGAAGACACTGCCAGAAAAGGGCGGGTTTTTCCCGTTTTTAGGTTGTTGGTTGTTTTTTTCTTGTTTTTTCGTTTTTTCGTTTATTCGTTTATTCGTTTTTTCGGGTTTTTCGTTTTTTCGGGTTTTCGTTTTTTTCGTTTTTTCGTTTTTTCGATTTTTCGTTTTTTCGATTTTTCGTTTTTTCGATTTTTCGTTTTTTCGTTTCTTCGTTTTTTCGGTATGGAAATTATGATATCCCAATGATAACACTGTCTAGTTTGATACATTCATTTCATACCATAAATCACCCAAGCAATCAGCCCATTGTCAGCATCTTGCAACTCTGTCTCTATAAACCCTCGATGCTAAAACTGCTATCGGAACAGGCGGAAAACACAATACCTCATTTGTGTATGTTGCTTCATCAAATTTGCAAATAACAATAATATCCGTTGCTATAACCATAAAGCAAAGATAATCGACAAAACGCAGTCTATTCGGATATTTGTCTCTTAAAGCTTTATGCATGTATTTATAGATTGAGGTTCAATGAAAACTTCTTAGAGAGCAAGTAACTGGTTATTTGACATAATATAACTTGTCAGATAGAAAAAGACTTCTTTATCGGTAAAGTAAGTATGATTTCCTACAACACGGCAGTTTTATTCTTACATTACTTTATATAAAGTAACAGTCAAGGATACATCATTCAAAACTTACTGTTTGTATACATCATGGTAATACCGATCTCAAAACCTTTCCTTTGGACACGGTCTCCACTTTGAAAAGTCATCCACATCACACTGTCGTCTATCAGAATGGCTGTACCCGGTGCTATAAAATCACTCGTGCGTAATATCACGATATCGGAGGTTATCGAATCTCGACCGATGGCAAACTCGTCGCCATGTCCAGAACGCCCATCCAGAAAGAGCTCGTAGATTTCCACGAGATAACTCCCATTGTGCATGTTGTGCGAGGATGTAAACATCCAGGTGCAGTTCTGGTTATCGAAGTACCAGTCGGGGTAATTTGGGGATGATATGTTTATGGAATCTCCAATTGCCATGTCGTAATTGTGAACACCACATACTGTTAACAGATGAATATATGGAAAAAACGTTAACTGGAGAAATTGCAGAAGGTGCATATATAGTTATGCTAAAGCAACCCTTTACAAGTCCAAAAAATCCAAAGCGATGTCTAATGATTTGCCATTCCACATGGACGTAGTATTTTTCCTAGCATATATTAAAATTGCCTTCTAAGACATCCATAAATCCATTACCAGTATATGTGATACAATACAAGGTCGTCTTTCCCTAACCTGCGTAACATGTGAATACCGGACAGACTAATCTAATACAAAAACATCTTATAAAGAACATTTCTACGAACAAATCAAGAGAATGCAATGACAACCAGCAAATGAAAATGTGTAATCATATTTCAACTTACAGCAATTGTGCTCGTCCGATCCATCACTACATTGTTCATAGCCATCACATCGTAAGCTCCAATGTATGCAACCATCACCATTAGAACAAGGCGTTTCACTGGGGTTACAAACTGAAAAAATGGTTACAAAATGAAATGTTTGTCAAATTAAACAGTCAAATATGTCCCCTGTCCTTACTATAAATGACGGCATTCAAATAAACCTTTTCCTATCCTCAGAAATGTTAACAACTACCTTCTTCCATCATGATGTAACTCAGAAAAACGTGGACAATTGTAAGTGATTTTTAGGAATTCCGAATTTGCACCCTTTAAATTATGCGGTTCGCCGTGATGTATGCATTATTGGCATGATTTAACGTTTACAAAAATTGCGCTATACCAGATTTCCGTCACAAAATAAAATAGATTTCAGTTTTTGTATTGTCTTTTCATATACATATAAAACTGAGATATGTAATTACTGCAAAATTTGGGGGTGTTTTCACAAATTCTCCGAGAAGTTAAAAACGCATTGTTACGATACAAAAAGTAAAATTGGCATCATTGACTATTTACACTTTCCAGTGTTTCTCAGATGTTCTCAAACGGTTGCATAACAAAGAGGCAGACATAATGTTATTTTGAAAACACTGACTATCGTTGTTTAATCAGTCATTAGTTCACATGTATCATATTTGTCAATCACGCATCGTCAACCATACAAGATTTACTTGGCACACCCTATACTTTTTTAGTTGATGACCTGCAGGTCCACTAATTTTATTTTTACAAGTAATTCCAAATTGGTTCGAAAGTGCAATTTTATTGTCAATTTACGCCGACTTCTGAGATGTGATTAAAACAATGCGTAATTGAATTACCCTTTTCGTCCACTACTACCGCGAAACTATGATGGCACGATGCAACTAGAATTATCACCGTCACTGACGTCAAAAATAGGTCCATCGGTATTTCTTTTAGAGAAAAGCTGCAAAGAAAAAATATTATAGGTGTGATTTTTTCACCAACGTTTTGATATTACACCGTGTTTTAAAAAATGAGTTTATAACAATTTTAGAAAATGATGTACATACAATCGTTAGAATGTAAGAGCCATCCACAATTGTTCTCAAATTCCGATTAAAAAACCTTCGTTTCGGAAACTATAAAAATGTTACTTAAAAATAATAATTATAGTCATGTTTCAACGATTATAGATTTCATCAATTCAAATTGACATGACTTTGTTTTAGTACATCTAAATGTATTCTGTAACATCTTGCCGTATGCACCGTATAACACTAAATATATCTCTAAACATTCTGCTATACAGTTCAACCAACTCGAGAAAATTATGTTTGACTGACCACGACACGACGAGCGCTCAAAATCGAGTTTATGATAACTATACAGAGACAACCTTCAGTAATGACGAGAACCCATCCTTGATTGCTAGCCAATCCAGTTGTCACATCCAGTTCTTTCGGGAATTTAGTAATTTACTACGGTTCAATTTGTCCATGAATATCTGTGCTCTCTGTCTTAAATCTCTCTCTCCTTGTATTTGCTGAACTCTTCTGGTCATGCTGGATACGTTCTCACGTATATCAGCAGCATATCGCACAGGTTTTATTCTGTGTTCATTAGAATTTGTTTAAGGAAAGCTTTCCAATTCTTAATAATATGGTACAACATCGGTTTGTTTCTATTAATAAACACAAAAAGACGAATATGGTAATATTAAAAAAAGTTGACTTACCCTTATAAAATGCCTTGATTCATGTCAAGAATCCTGATGTTTATGATAATCACAAATGGTAATGTTTTCTATAGAAAAGATATTCAAGAATTGTCACAATATTCTGTTATGTTCCGTAAAGTATACACCATATCCAAGCGCTACTGGCAGATTCAAACGGTTTCCGTTTATTCACTCAATACGAATAAAACAATCAATTCCAATCCAAGACCACTTATTCAATATCAGAGTCATATGTACTTTTCGTCGTTTGTACTGCCAAACTAACCATTACCCCAGTCCATAGAATAAAGAAGAAAACATGTTGGTATACCTTGCTATCAGCATCATCAGAGACATTATCCTACCTGCACCAGAGCACTTAGACGATTGGTTTTTATTTGAAAGAATTAAGTGTACTGCATCGGCTGCACACGTCACAGCACAAACACAGACATAATAACGATACGATATTAGAAAAAACATTTCAAGTTAAAGTATGTAGTTTTAGTACTAGTTTTCGATTCAGGCCCGTAAATCTCACAACATTTTGAGAGCGGGGGAGGGTTAGGACGTATTTTAGTCCAAAACGGCCCGAAAAACTGCTTTACACAATGGGAAAGGGGGAGTTTTCGGGAAATAGGGGTGGTTACGGGCCTGATTCGATTATACATGATTGGCGTAAAAGCACCGTCGCTTCACAAGAAGAGTGTTAAAAACATAATCCTCGCTTATAGAGGGGGTTAAGTTTGAATGCAAGCAGAAATATTGGAAGAGTATCATAAAGAGAATTGTGTCATAATAAAACATGCACTTTTAGTTTTCTTGAAATCAAGTTTCAAGATCTGTTTTTTTAACAGACAGTCATAGTTATATTGTACATGATTGTTTACATAAACAAACTCCCCTGAAGATTTGAGTTAAAGGTCCCAAATAGACATAGGCCTATTTTGTATGTAATTAAGAATAGACTTATCACATCAAAGTCCACCAGGAGCAAAAACAACTAAGTAAGTAATGGATAATTAATTTATGAATAATAGTTAATTAATTATAATTCATTAATGATTAACTATCCATTATTAATTAATGAATAATTAATTAATCATATGTTAATTATAAATACTTAATAATCATCAATTTATTATTGAGTAATTAATGATTAATAAATAATTAACTAATGATTAATGAATGATTAATTAATAATAAATAATTAATGATCAATAATTAATAAGTAAATAAATAAATAATCATTGATTAATTACTAATAGTTATTAAGCATCAATTTATTATTGATGACTAATTAATCAATTAGGCCTACTTTCACGGTACTTATTGCTAACTTTTTTACCAAATTTTCAATTGCAATCTTTAAGTTTGAGCCATTAATGTGGCACATTTAATACACAAACCGTTAATTATGATTAGTTGCTACACCATGAAACACTGATGCATGATTTACCATTCGTCATTTATAGTTTTCCATTATTATACATGTATAAAGTGTTAAGTAGGCCTATCCTCAGTATGACAACAGCATTAATAACCAAGATCTCAATTTATTGTTCCCGATTGACCCTTGGGTACACACACCACTATACCAGGCAGAGGGTCTCATTCCACAAACCAATACCATTCCATTAGAATTAGAACTAATTTATGTCAGGTCATGGTATTCTGTTACTTCCATGCATATACATGTATGTAAGTCAAAACCGTGGTGAGTGACGAGACTATTTTAAATACGTGCGCAAAGACACTGAGTAATATGTTCCTGCCATGGTAAGTATACGGTATGTCTTCAAAATTGTCACAGGCTGCGTATGGATAATTGGAAATAGTTATGCTTCAGCTGTTATGATTGGTTGACAGGATTGTGCGTTTATAGTGTGGGTGGCCTTTGAGAACCAATGCAACCAAGTGTACTTGACAAGTTTTGGGTGGCCCGATTTAACACAATGCTGAAGTACCAGATACACACTGGATCCATGATGTGACCTTGCTAGAAAATGCACTGCAAATTTTTGAGAACACTGGCGTCATATATAGTGTCAGGTGTTTAAATCAGATGATTTTGAACACTGGATACGTGTCAGGTGTTCAAAATCAGAGGTTTTGACCACTCCGGACACTTAAAAAAATGTAATACGTGTCAGGTGTTAAAAAGGTGTTCAAAATTGAACATCAACCTTCAAATTTCGAACACTCATATTCCATTTGTTCAGAATATGAGTGTTCGAAATTAGCACACTAGTGTTCTAATGCAGTGTTTTTGAACACCTCGGACGCGTCAGAACAATTTTCGGACGCGTCCGAGGTGTCCAATGTATGTGTTCATGAGTGCCACGATGAACGCTAATGTTCATAATAGCTAGTATGGAACACCTGATAGAACCTATGTGTTCAAAAATAAAAATTTCAATTGATATCATGTTAATTAAACTGCGCAAACTTACACAATTTTGACTTTTTATTGCTGTTTGGGGTGGAGGCAACTCTTTAAACCGAAATGACCGATAAATATTGCAAAATATTTAAAACCTTTTGGATTTTTTTTGAACACGTCTCAGGTGTTAAGGGAAGTGTCAACCCTAATATTTTGATGATCAACTTTTGCTTCTAAGTTTGAGAATATTGAATAAAATTACATAAAAGTATACATTTTTAGAAAGGAAATTTGATAAGGAATCCGATGGTGATATCAATGTGATACCAAATCAACTAAATTTTGAGAAATGAACCAAAAAGAGATTTTTTTACCCCAAATTTTTCAGACAGCATAACTAAAAAATAAAAAATGGTAATTTGTTCTAATATACATTTTTGTAAACAAGACAATTTTGTCTAGGAGGCAATTTTTTCTTTTACCAAAATAAGGCTTGGTTTTGGAAATATTGCTAAAAACATCGGAAAAGTGTAAAAGTCATGTTTTTTTGCATACATTTCGCTAGAAATGGATGCATATCTCGAGTTTAAAATCCATAATCGAAAAAATAAAAATTCGCCTCCTAGCGCTGAAAGTCTAGAGGATGGTAGTAAAAGCTTACCTGATAGTTTGATATATTTTTAGTTATGTTGTCTGAAAATTCGTAAAATTCCTTCAAATTTGAACTTCTAGAAAACGTCGTTTTAGTAAAAATATTGACATTTTCCACCAATTAAAGCTAAATATTCACGGAATACACGGGCGTGTGACCTATAACGCAAGTATACTATTATGAACAATCAAAATAAACTATCAAATTCAATTTATATTGTCACAATGTGAAGAAATTGGAAGAAAACTGAAATTTAAATGATCGTAAGATTGGCCTTTGTTGACATTTTTAGACATTGTTTTGCGCTCTTTTGTTTTTCGCGTCTACGTCGCGGATATTAAGCGGCGCGTCTAGTACTACGCACGGGAAGTTTCAGCGCGCGACGCAATGATAGAACAGCTGTCGCAGCATTTGAAAAGCGCGGAACTCCGCTTGAATTCCCGCCAAATAACCATGCGCCTTTTCCTAACTCAAACTTACCAAAACAACAATTTAAAATCACCCAAAAGAACGGGAAATAATCGTTTGCGATTAGTAACCTATGATGGTAATGATAGAATACATATAAAAGTATAAAATAATAGAGAAATATGAAATTCAATTTTTGAAACAAGTGCCGGGTTGACACTGCCCTTAAAGGAATTTTATGAAAGGCATATTATGTGATCTTTTCCAGAGAGCGCCCTCTATTCATGATTTTTTTTAGAAAGTAGATTTTCTTGCAGATTTACATTTGTGATCATAAATCATGCATACATTCCAAGTTACAGAGCGATACAATTCCTAATTACCTCAAAATCATGGTTTTGGAGTGAATTAATAGTAAAAATATAAACTGTCGTGTTAACCCGACCGACAGGTTTATTTTCACTTTAAAATTATTATTTTGAAGTAATTAAGAATCGTATCGTCCTGTAACTTGGATCGGAATGTATGTATGATTTATGATCAGAAATGTAAATCTGCAAGAAAATCTGCTTTAATTTTTTTTTTTCGATGTTGAGGGCGTTCCCTGGAAAGATCACATAATATACCTTTAAAAATACTGCAAGTCACGACTTGCGAATCCCCCTGGCTGGGAGATCAACTAAATGAGGTCAACGGTCATATAATAATAATAATAATAATAATAATATTACCGTTCTTATATAGCGCTTTCCACAATGCAAGCACAGTCCCAAAGCGCTTTTAAATCAATTATTATCGCTGCCAGTTTAGACATCAGAATCCTTTGGTCGCTACACTTAGGCG
This sequence comes from Ophiura sarsii, assembly GCA_035610835.1. Lineage (NCBI taxonomy): Eukaryota > Metazoa > Echinodermata > Ophiuroidea > Amphilepidida > Ophiuridae > Ophiura > Ophiura sarsii. The sequence continues at coordinate 126,541,399 of CM069441.1, read as the reverse complement.
GCTACCAGTCGACAAGTGCACAAGCCTATCAGCACTACTTAGATTTTGATATCCTAACAGCTCCCCAAATATCGCTTGGGTCGACGAAGCAATTGAGACCAAGTACCTTGCCCAAGGATACAAACATGTTGGACCTAATGGGGCTCGAACTCACAACCTTTGCATCGTGAGACCGGCGTCTTATCCACTAGACCACACACGCTCCTTATATGGGTCATGTTCCCCCGGTGTTCATGTTTCTTTTCTCCAAGTTTGAGGTCAATCGGTCAACTTTAACGATTTGACCTCTGGATGACCTTTGACCTCAGATGACCTCGGATGACCTCTAATTATTTTTTTACATGTTCCCACGGTGTTCATTGCACAAATTAACCCCTTGTTGACCTTTGACCTTGGTTGACCTCTAATGACCGTCGACCTCGGATGACCTCTAATTTATTTTAGACATGTTCCCCCGGTGTTCATGTTTCTTGTCTCCAAGTTTGACGTCGATCGGGCAACTTTTACGATTTGACCTCTGGATGACCTTTGACCTCAGATGACCTTGGATGACCTCTAATTTATTTTAGACATGTTCACCCGGTGTTCATGTTTCTTGTCTTCAAGTTTGACGTCAATCAGGCAACTTTTACGATTTGACCTCTGGATGACCTTTGACCTCAGATGACCTTGGATGACCTCTAATTTATTTTAGACATGTTCACCCAGTGTTTATGTTTCTTGTCTCCAAGTTTGACGTCGATCGGGCAACTTTTACGATTTGACCTCTGGATGACCTTTGACCTCAGATGACCTCTAATTTATTTTAGACATGTTCACCCGGTGTTCATGTTTCTTGTCTCCAAGTTTGACGTCAATCGGGCAACTTTTACGATTTGACCTCTGGGTGACCTTTGACCTCAGATGACCTCTAATTTATTTTAGACATGTTCACCTGGTGTTCATGTTTCTTGTCTCCAAGTTTGACGTCAATCGGGCAACTTTTACGATTTGACCTCTGGATGACCTTTGACCTTAGATGACCTTGGATGACCTCTAATTTATTTTAGACATGTTCACCCGGTGTTCATGTTTCTTTTCTCCAAGTTTGACGTCAATCGGGCAACTTTTACGATTTGACCTCTAGATGACCTTTGACCTCAGATGACCTTTGCAAATTAGACCCCCAAACAAGCAGCTACAGTGTTTGACCATGGCCTACCTATCACTGAAGGTTTGAAGTCAATCCGTCCATCCTTTCAACAGATACAGCATTCGGGCAACTTTTACGATTTGACCTCTAGATGACCTTTGACCTCAGATGACCTTTGCAAATTAGACCCCCAAACAAGCAGCTACAGTGTTTGACCATGGCCTACCTATCACTGAAGGTTTGAAGTCAATCCGTCCATCCTTTCAACAGATACAGCATTCGGGCAACTTTTACGATTTGACCTCTAGATGACCTTTGACCTCAGATGACCTTTGCAAATTAGACCCCCAAACAAGCAGCTACAGTGTTTGACCATGGCCTACCTATCACTGAAGGTTTGAAGTCAATCCGTCCATCCTTTCAACAGATACAGCATTTGGAAAAAAAGGCTAACCAAAAGGCACACACGCACACACATACACACTCACATACACCCCGACGCACATTACATGATGACAAAATCCCCTTCTGGTTTTACAAACCAGGGGGATAAAAAGGTGTTACATGATGAACACATCCGAGGTGTTCTTTTCAATTTGCAGTGTGGACATTGACAATGCTGCTAAAACAGCTCCAAGACCCAGTTATATAGGCTACTCTGCAGAAGTACAAAAGCTTTCCAGGACCAGATGATTATAATTGGTTGCAAAGCCGAAATTAAATTTTAACAAGATGGCTTCAGGAACTTTTTTCTGGACAATTTTTTTAGTTCAACAACTGAAATTGTTTGCTCGATTCGCGCTCATTTTCCCTTCAGATTTCAACATTTTATTGCGTCTCGAATATTATGTGGGGATGTTAAAATCTTCATACAGGACCTTTTATAGTGTTAAAAATGCCAATTTGTTTGCGCTTCGTGCGTATTATTAGTTTTAATGTTTCATTATTCGAGCTGAACAAAATGACTTCAGGAAAGCTTGTCAAATTCCCAAGAGACTGGATGTGGCTAGCAACTCAGAGTGGTAGCTCGCCTAACAAATTACTTGAGGAAAATAATTATACGCTTTAGGGGGCTGGCATTTTCTTCGGAAGGGGGGGGGGGTCCCAAAAATGTGGATAGACCCAGACAATTTTTTCATGACCCCCCCCCCCCCCCCCTATCCAAGAGCTGCATATTTTTATGACCCCCCCTACCTTTTTTTTTCTTCACGCAAGCATGCTTTGATAAATTTGTGACCCCCCCCCCCCCATTTTCAATGAAATAATTTTATGACCCCCCCCCCCCCGTTTTCATGTCAAAAAAACTATGACCCCCCCCCCCAGTATATTTGGGACCCACCCCCTTCTGAAGAAAATGCCAGCCCCCTTAGGTCCAATTATAGCTTGATATTAATGTATTTTCCAATACGACTACATCTTCCTATAAAAAGACTAACAAATTAAGGTCATCAACTCTGACCTTTAATTGACACACGTGACACGTCAGCTGGCTGTGTGCATAAACAACGGGAATCTCGATCATCCAACTTAACACCTCGACTATATTGCTATTTTAGAGCTAATTTAGGTAGCCTGAACAACTCGGAAGATGTTGAAAGCTGTAATTTTGATAGGCGGTCCTCAAAAAGGTAAAATGAAATGAGGAAAGCACGATTAGGAGCTGGTAGTTGTCAAAAAATAAGTTGTCTAAATCATGAAATTAAAATAAAATCTCTCAAAAATTAAATAAGCTTATTCAAATTCATGAATTATTTCATGTCATTTCATGATTTTATGATTATTATTAGATGATGTAATTAAGTTTTAACTAAACACGAGTTAAATTTAAAATCAGGGATGAGCAGACCAACAGTTATCGACAATCATGACTAAAAAAAAGACTTAAAAACCCACTTATTTAAAGTGGCTTTTACTCAATAATCTTTTTGTAGTCATCTGATATGTTGTGCTCTATTGACTGTATAACTTGTTTGTAAATGCAAAAGCGCCATGAGCGCCATTTATGGCGGATACCGGCGCTTTATAAGTTTTCATTATTATTATTATTATTTTATTAATTTCTCATTATAATAATTTTATTTGTATGAAATTATTATTATATTAATAATTTAATATTCAATTATGAATAGGCCTATATAGGAGGGCGCTGACATACAGGTGCTTTGAGTTATTTTTAGCAAATTTGCTTGGCAACCCATGTTTCAAAAGCAAAACATTCCATTCACGCACTCAACGCTGAGCGTTACGCACACAGGCTGAAAAAGTAGGCAATATGGAAAGCTCCTTGCAGGGAAATTGGAGCATTTGGAGGGAAATTTTGGCATTTGGAGGGAAATGTTACTCTCTCATTAAGAAATGCATTCCATTTTTGGGGGAAATTTGGAATCGCCCCAGTAATAAATTGATTTGACTACACATGTCATACTCATGATGATGGTGACATGTACATATATACACAGTGGCGTAGCGTCATAGGGGCACGGGGGGGCACGGCCCCCCCCCCCCCCAATGATTTTCGGAGGAAAAAAAAGAGAAGGGGAGGGAAAAGAAAGGGAAAAGGAAAGGGGAAAAGAAAGGGAAGGAAGAAAAGAGAAAGGAAGAGGAGAGTAGAAAATAAAAAGGAAGGGAAAGAAAGGAAGAAAGTGGAACGAAATAATCATCGTTTATCGTCAGGACGGTGTTGAATTCTGATCAGGAATCATTAGGCGCGGCCAGAAAGGGGTACTCAAGGCTGGATCCAGACGATGGCATGACGCGCGAAATCATTTGCAAGACCGTGCCCTGGTATCTTTTGAACACATCGGCAACACGAAAATCTTGGGATCCGCCGCGGTGTTTCTTAAAAAAGAAGTATATATTATTTGCAATTATATTTCAGTGCCATATTTCAAAGAAAAGACATTTGAGAAGTATTTAAACTAAATTCTAATGTTTAATTGAACAACGTAATTAATGTGACAAAAAAGTGAAAGGGAGAAAAGGGAGAGGGGGAGAGAGCCAGTGGCGTATCCAGGGGATGGCCCAGCAGGCCATGCCCCCCCCCCCCCCCCCCCCCCCCCATTGACGAATAGGAGAGTAGGGGCATATGCGACAAAAGAATAAAACCAGTGTTAAAAAAAGTATTATAATAGATCTCGAACCACACATAATATTATAATATTCTAAATATTATGTGGAGGGCGTTAAAAACGTCTTGCTAAACCCTTTTAGTGTTCAAAATGCAATTTTTTGCGCGCTTCGCGCATATTAGTTTCAATGTTACAATATATATAAGCTTAAAACAAGGTGCCTTCAGGCAAGTTTTCTAGACCATTTTAGTTTAGAAACTGAAAATTGTTGCGTTTTTCTACACTCGGGTTTCAACAAATATATTGGGTCTCGAAGTGGTGGCTTTTCAATAAAATATTGATCAAAAGTATAAACCAGATCGCACCAAATGAGTTCGAAAATTGATTTGTTTTCTTCTATTTCTGAGGGGGCACATCCCCTCTCAGACACCCCCTGTTCGAGCTTTTAAACCATCTATACTTAAATCAAAAATATATCAGTATAATATGCTCAACTGCTTTCGTGCATTGATACAAAATATATATATTTATTGGAAATTAAGAGGTGGCTTTTCGATAACATTTTGCTCAAAAGTATGCACCAGATCGCACCAAATGCGTTCGAAAATTGAAAAAAATTCTACTTCTCAGGGGGGCACATCCCCCCTCAGACACCCCCCTGTTCGAGCATAGCTCGAAGGGCGGTGCTGCGCACCGCGTGGATGGTACCAGCAAAATTACATTTTTTTGGCCCCATAACATTTTCCTGTTGGTGCCCCCCCAATCAAAACTGCCACGCTACGCCCCTGCATACATGTACGTCTTAAGAGCTACATGTAGGTCTATATAACAGAATAATTTGTACAATTTTAAATTCATCATCATGAATTTGACCAGGTAGAGGTGGCCGAGCAGTCTAGCGCGCTGATAGTCGGTCGGGAATATTCTTTCAATCACAGGATCGTGGGTTCAAGTCGCCTTGAAACCAGGATTCTTTGTTCATCCCAAAAAGTCCTATCTAGGTCGGAAATTCTACAATCAAGTCTTAATTCAGTTGGGTTAGTTTATCAGATCTTCTTTCCGTGGTTAGCTGATGATCGATTTAATTGTAGAATTTCTCCTTACCCCAATCGCTGTGTACATGTATTATTATGTCAGTTGCGTCGTGGTTCGAAGAGTCACGTAAAGCCGTTGGTTCCGTGTATTCATACGCTCACCCTGAACACGTTAAATAGTTGCAGACCTCATCGTAAAGAGTAGGGGATCATCCCGGGTCTGTTAACCTGCACACAAAAATCTCATCTCTCTAGGTGTAAGAGAGTCACAGTGCGTTTATCTTCAACCATTTGAAGGCAGCACTTAACGGGAAGAAGAACAAGAAGAGGCCCAGATCAGATACCATACTAGCGGTGGTTAGACAGCAGTTACAGTTTGAGTTGATTTATTTAGGTGTCAAAATATTTGTTGAGAACTGTCTGTAAGGGAAACAGGACAACTTTGTGAACAGCTAGCTAAACAACAGATCACAGGCCTCAATTACTTACCATTTTTCACAAAATATGCACTGAGTTTTGTGAAACTGCACTTTATTAAAGTGTCAAGTTTTAGGAAATATCAGATTTTTCCCATTGTTCTCTGCCAGCCGCTTGACGATCAATCTGCATTGCTGATACTAGTTACGATAGTTCTCAACTCATATTTAATATCTTTGACTTGTTGATGATTTTTCCCAGGTCATTTTTGTTCCCCTTTCTCTTTGTAACTAAAAAATTACAATGCATTTTCACTACTCCAATAAATAATTATTTTTGTTCAATAGGCACCCGGTTTCGTCCATTGTCATTGGAGCTTCCCAAGCCATTGTTTCCAATTGCTGGATTTCCAATCATCTATCATCATATTGAAGCTTGTAGTAAGGTGAGTAAACAAAGGTGTAGGGTGTGTGAAGGATGTTATTTAGTGTCTTCCCTGAGAAACTTTTTAAAGTAAAATTGGACAAATTTTGGGGAAATTTGACTTAATTGGAAAATGTGCACAGTTGAGCGTTTAGCCAAACCCTTGGGCCATTGTCCAGTGTTTGCTTCATGGCCGTGGAAGTGCTGGGTTTCTAAATTCTCAATGAAGAAAAATGAAGACATTCGATTGCATTTTGGTTATGAAACACTCTTTTGATTTTACAATTTGCCAGATTGCATTGAGTCAAATTGACAATTGATTCATCCAAATGAAGTCATAGCAACTTAGCAGTAACTCTAGGGTGTAGTGGGTTGGGGTCCTCTAACCAATTTTGGCTAGGATGCTTAGAGATAGAGCAATCCTTCAATTTGCAATCATCTCTCTCTCGCTCGATCAATTTTCAATTTTTGTTTCCTATGGTTATATTTTGTCATGTTGTGTGAATATATAATTTCAATTTGTCTGATTGTCTAATATTTGTTAAACTCAATTATTACATTACATGATATTTTAACAGATACCGTCCATTAAAGAAGTGGTACTGATTGGTGTGTATCAACCAAGCGAAGCTCTCAACAGATTTATTAATGCCACACAGAGGGAGTTCTCAGTCACCATTAGGTATTCAATTTGTTGTTTATTATAATTTAAGTCATATTCCACCCAAAAGTGTTCAAATTTTTTTGATACAGCATTCACTTGAAATCAAATCAAGGTAAATAAGATGATGTATCCAGAGAGATTCTTACCAAATTCAATTCAATGGCATATTATTTTGTTCATAGACATATGTTTAGTTGAATGCAAGTCAAATAAAATTGTGAGATAAGCTTTTACGACGGGTATTCCTAGTTTAAGATGTTTAACAGGTTCGCCATCGGATGAGTTTAGACCTGTATAATAGTAATATTTATCCCAAATCTGAGCGTTTGATGGTATCATACTTAGGTTAGCCACCAAAAGGTTTTCACTTTGGTACCACTATTATGCTTTGCAGATTATAGAGTGATCTTATCTTTAAAAAGTGAGTTGAAAACTGAAGGATGGGTTCTTATCAAGGTACATGTATAGACTGGGCTCAATAGGGTTAATAGTATTTTTTAAATTTTTTGTATACAATAATAATAAATACCTAATAGTTTTAAATTGTTCCCTTGTTCTGTGCCTCTATAAATCAGATATTTACAGGAATACACTTCACTGGGCACAGCTGGTGGACTTTATCACTTCAGAGATCAGCTTCTAAGTGGCCAACCAAGTGGCTTCTTAGTGTTCAATGGCGATATCTGTTGCAAGTTCCCATTGGCTGAAATGCTAGCATTCCATAATGGTGCGACCAATCAACCTCACTTTACTATGTTGGCAACAGAGGTAAGTTTGTTTTAAAGATTAAAAAATAAGATTTACTCTACAGATAAACTGTGTCATATTATGGATTAAAAGGGTAAACGGTAAAGGCGGTCGATCCTGTAATCCCAGGAGCAGGGTGCCCATCTCTCTTTCAAAGTGATAGGGCCAGACTCACTCTTTTTTATAATGTTGCTGTGTGGGGCTCGCTACACCTCCTCCACAGCGAGTCTGTTACCTTCCCAGCACTGAAGAATGCCGGTACCCATTTAAAGACACCTGGGTAAAAGGAGTAATTGCGGTAAAGTGCCTTACTCAAGAGCACAACATGTTGAACCCACAACCTTTGGATTATGAGTCCAGTGCTCTACCCACTCCGCCACACAGCACACATGCCCATTATGGATTGTTCTTGGGAAATAATATAAAATAGGTCTGCCAACCATGATAATATATTTAACATTTATGGTTTTAATACCTAATCGGTAGTCCTGAAATAGCACTTTGGCAGTCCATTTAATATATTGAACTTCCCATAATGTATTGGGATTGATAGTAGTAGTTGGACAAGCTTATGCTTAACAGGTGGCACTAGCAGGAAATCAGATCAAATATGTTCAATAATTTTATCTTAGCATTCGAAATCATCAACCAGTGAATAGCATGATCTGGAATCTTCAACCAAATCATTCAGGTCTTTGTCTTTTGACAAACTCAAGAGTGACCGAGAAGTTGAAATGCATGTTAAATGATATTTTTGAAAACAATGATAATTGATCAATTATATTACTTTCTTTTTGTGTCTAAGAGGAAATATTGACTGTCTACAAATCTTTTGTCCTTTACTTCAATTTCAACATACATCCCCTTTCTGTTTGAGTGAGGATTGCTTACATCCCAAAATCAAGAAAAAAAATAAGAAATCCTTAATCATGGTCTGAATAGGAAAATAGAAGGTGAGTAAAGAGTAAATGATGGCCCTCCTCTTCCAAATTTACAAAATGATGTATACATTGTTTTGAATAGTCATCCAGAATGATTGATAATTATAGCATACAAATATTTTAAGAAAAGTTCATTGATATGAATTGATTTGTTATGTTTTAAGCAATTCTTTGACTTATTTTTGTATCTTTTTTTCCATTTCAGGCAACCAGAAAACAGTCTGTCAACTATGGATGTTTGGTGGAAAATCCTGACACACACGAGGTACTTAAGGGTTACTAATAGAAAAATTGATCAAATGAAAAAGATTTATACACCTTCTTTTTGTCTTTTTTTTTGGGGGGGGTGCTTTTTCTGATATTACTATAACATGAGAAAAAGAAATAGTTGATAGTTGAGTATCAATGTATTTTAGCAATCATGTCTGAGTCAGGTAGCCATTCTCCACCAAAGGCAAACCTAGCTTATTGTATGGCTCATAATTTCTTGTTCAATTTTAGAAATCACTTCACAATGCTTATACTGATATGAAGCCTGCATAGGCTTGATTTAATACCCATTTTATGATCCACATTTGTGTTCTGTGTTGTTTATTTTATACATCATGTCACAAAACACTTTGTTGACTTAGGCTGATTTTAAGATGAAAGGACATTACAGTTGGAAAATATACACATACCTTCTTTTCCTCATCTTTTCAAAACTATTACTTTGAATTGATGAAAAACTAGGTATTGATGAAAACAGTGTTACCTATGAGTAAGATATTCATGAATGGATTAAAGCTCATCACCATTCAACTGATTATAACACCTATTGAATTATGCTAGCTTTCTATAGGTTTAGTATTTGTGATTTCATGAATATCTTACTCATAGGTAGAACCTGAAAAACTTGCTTTTATATTTTGTCCAATATTATTATTTGCAAAAGTAGGACAGATGTACCATTTGACGCTATGTGTCACATGGAACTTAACTTTAAAATCCTCCATCTACCGCATCCTGAAATACTTTTAATATATTAATCCTCTTTATGGATACTTTAATAGGTAATGCATTATGTAGAAAAGCCTCAAACATTTGTAAGCTCTATCATCAACTGTGGCCTCTACCTACTCGCACCTGAGATCTTCAAGCACATCGCAAACGTCTTCCAGAAAAATCAATCAGAAATAATCAAGTAGGTGTAATAGATTAAATCATGAAGAATTAAATTATTGAAAATAAATACTTTTTTTTCTTCTAGAATACACTAAACACCACCACCCAACTTGAGATGACACAAAAGTATAGTTAAACAAACTTTTGCATGAATATAATTTGATACTGTTATACCGCACATCAATTAAATCATTTGGAATAAACCTCTTCCACTGACGGGTAGCTGTGGTGATAGACTATTTACCTTGTTATTATGTTCAAATAGACAGGAATTACAACACTTTTGTATACACACATGCAAATGAAATTCCACCTATTGCCTATAATGTATACCTCCTGAAGTAAGAATATGTTGTCAGTGCAGATTTCAGTGATTGTATGCACCTATGCCTTGGTTTTTCTTTTGACTACAAGGGCATATACACCAATCTATCAGAATTGTGTCCTTAATTAAATGATAGGCTGTGGTCCAATGATTTAATACTCCCCCACCTCTCCCTCAAAAAAGATTTAAAGGAAAAATTATGCTGAAAAGAGTGCAAACCCTGCTAAAACAGCCCATTTTGAACCCTTTTTCACCTTCCAACCGGGACAATTTTCATTAAAAATGGATCTTGCCCCATCTGAATGACCAGGCTGGCTACACCCCTGCTGTGGTCACTTTGATATCCTCCAACATCATGTTTGTACTTCAGGTTGTATGAATATGTTAATTTGGATCATGCACACTTCATATATTCTGTGTCTTGGCACAATGTGCAGTGCATGCAAGTGATAAATAATATTACAAGCCTTATGTGTCTCAGATGTCTTCAAGGTAACTTGGTAACAATATTTCTTGACTATTTTTGTCTTGATAGTGGTGATCCATTGTTTCCAACCAAAGACTGCATTAGGTTTGAGCAGGATGTGCTAGCACCCTTGGCAGGCACTGGTGAGCTGTTCGTATACAAAACTAACAACTTCTGGAGCCAGATCAAATCAGCAGGGTAAGTACACAAATTATAATTTAGAGGGAAAACAGGCAATATTTAGAGAATAAAAGATGGACATTTTAGTTTTGTTGCCGGACTATTGTGTGATAATGGATGAGAGGGTCCATATTTTGAATAGTGTATGTCGGCGCATCCGACATCCTCTACATATTTACAGCACCAAACAGGCATGCACGGTATGGCCTGGGTGCGGTGCTTTGAAGTGAATGCAGAACACAGAAAACATGCAATTGCGCTCGCTGACAACATTGCCATCCAGCACGGCCTGGTAAAACGCAGCAAAAAGTGTGAATTGTCCAATCAAATGTAGTCTTTTTGATGATTTACATATTAAACCACTCCCACTGCATAAGAAATGGTCTGAGTCTTAACTCGAACCACCGATAACATAGAAGAGCTAGTAAAGCAGATAGAACAACCATTGATATTGAATATTATTATTTATATCAGGCTTTTTAACAGTACAATAAAACTGTGTATTGAATATTGAATGCGACCAATATTCTAAAAATATTGTCTAGTCTCATGCCCATATTTGTTTGTTACGAATATTCATCTATACAATAGGGCCTTTAGCGTTTATTCAGGACGCATTAAGACTATTTTTCGCTGATAGCTCTTCTTTTTTTATTACAAGTATAATGTATACATGTTATCAGATCAATGAAGCAGGCTTACGAGGGGCACCACTACAAGTTTCAAAATGGCGTAGCAAACACCCGCATTTAAGTGATGAGGAATTTAACAAGCTTTTGTGGAATCCAACACAATAAAATCAGAAGAAACACGGTCAACATTATGGATAATTTTAAGCAGATCATTTTGAAGACTATGGTTGAAGTTTTGCTGGATGAAAAAAGAAGCTTACTTTAGCAGCAATTCCCAAACAATTCTATGTTGAATTAAGACAGGAAGATGGTGAATTTTACTATTTTTTTAGGTCAAACCTGATATAAATAATAATATTATATAATTGAATAAGATTGCACATGGTTATCTGGGTGGTTCAGATACTCACACACGTAATAAGCCCAATTGCTCTTGGCTGAAACTGAATCTCCTGGTCTGAAGGTTGGTGTGCTTTGGGCCAAATGCACATGTTTTTTAACTTGTTTATATTGTATATGTTTGTTGATCACAGTTGGGAAATTAAAATATATTGTTTGATTAAAATGGTTTAAAATTCCTTACAACCATTATATTCTATTTCAGCTCTGCCATCTATGCTAACCGGTTATATCTGAGTCTCTACCATGAAACTCATCCAGATAGATTAGCCAAAGATTCCAATAATGGAGCCAAGATCATTGGCGATGTCTACATACATCCAACAGCTAAAGTAGATCCTACCGCAACAGTGAGTATTAGTACAAATACTGTAGGGTTAAATGGGATATATGGCAAACTTCTTTATCACGGTTCTAGTTATGAGCCTATCCTCCTGAACTCGAAGCATGAGGGGTAATAGGTAGCACAGAGGGAAAATAGTGTGCCCTATTTTCTGATAGAAACCGTGTACATTTAGTATTTGTAGGGCAAATGATTTATGAATAAAGTCATACCACAACAGGGCACTACCCTGAAACATTGATCAGGATTTTTTCTATCAGATGCAGGAAAATATATGTTTCAGAAGATATTTAGATTCTATCTTGATCTTATTGTTGGCGTGTCTACTTAGCTATAATTTATTCAGCTTCAAATTGGCGAGCCTCCTTACAATAGCGAATTAATACTGCTGAGTGTGGATGCGCACAAGGCTTAAATTGTGCAGCAATGCGTCACTCAGGTGCTTGGATTCTTTTTAAACGCGGAGAGATAAAAACTGAATATTTCTCGCTAATTTGGAAGTGATTTAACTATAGCTTAAGGTATGAATCTTAAAATCCTTTTGCCACTTTGTACATATAATATAAGCTTGCTTAACACTGTCATTTTTGTTGACCAATTATTTTGTAAGAGCAATGATAAAAGTCCAACTTAGTCTGATTCAACCAAGTAAAGATACCTTTTCAGGGTCATAGAACATTGACATAATTTATTTTGTCATCACCATCTTCATTCAGCATAGTGTCTATTAATCAATCCAGTTATTTTGACCACTGAATCGTTTGGGTGTTCATATGACTACACAATATGATGAAAATTACATGTGCCATTGTAATTTAACACAAAGCTCTAGCCAGATTAAGTTACAGCATATCAAATTTGTATGAGTCTGACATTTTTCAAACTAACTTATATTAATGTTCAATGCCTCTTATTATTCCTTTCAGCTTGGTCCTAATGTAACAGTTGGTGCTGGGGTTACCATTGGACCGGGTGTGAGGGTGCGTGAGTGTATGATTCTAGAAGGAGCAACATTGCAGGTAAGTCTTTTGCCAGAGACAACATCCACACAATAAGTCATCAAAGCTTCATGTCAACAGTTTATCTCTAGACCATTTAACCTGATGAGATGTGTCTCAGATGAGGTACAATATGTGACCCAACATGAGTAAATGAGACACAATGCGGAAGTAGCTAATTTGATTTAAGAGCACAAATGTTGGACATGGTCATAATAAATCAAATTCATGACAAGTCTAATTTCTGATATGTGATGTGATCTGTGAAAACCCGTCGGATGTCGCAAAATGTGAACTAGGGATTATGGGTACATTTAGAAAAATAAAAAAATAAAAAATAATTTTTTGTAATTTTTTTTAATAGATTTTTTTAAAGAAAATTAGTTTCCAATACTTTGTATCATCATCTTTCATAACATTTCACCTTCAAAAACTTACTTAAGTCACTTTTATTATTCACCTTATAATGTTATTATATTGAATTATGTATCTTTTTGGCCTGTTTTCATGATTTCTTGTTTTGTAACTTTTGATGACATCACAATCATCATTCACTCATAACTTTTTTTTAGTGATCGTAGAAAAATGATCGAAACAGTTCTGTAATCAGCACAGTTTTAGCTTTCTTATGATATAAATATCTCCAATGAAAAATGCCACCATGTGGCGGGTTTTCACAGATCGCATCACATATGTGGAACATCTTATATCCAACCAAAGACTCAAATTCATAAAAAGTATTTCATTTTCATTTACTGATTTGTTAACAAAACCTAACTTTAAATGTCCATAACTTGAAAATCTGTATTTGATGTTTTGAGACATAGTGATGTTCAATTATCCGTAACTTTAGGTAGGAATGTGATATAACATTGACTTTGGTACCAAAATATCCCTTAACCTATTATATCATAATATAAATAACTCAATATTAATTTTCCCCTTATTGGGCCTCGATTACTAGCGTTGGGTCACATATGATAACTATGAAACTATGATAGATTTGCATATTCTCTTGGTTGGTTTCCTGGGTTTTCTCTCCCCTTTGCTTAAAAATTACCCAGGATACACTCTGATCCCCTTCCTGTTGCTATGTGTGATATGTTCTGCACATATATACACTTGTTTTCCTAGCACGATTTTCCCTCTGCGAGATAGTGTGACGTCAGTCGGGAAAGTGAGAATAACAGTGGTCAGAACAGTTTTGTGTTTGACTTGTGTAAAATCAATAACCAACAATTGACACACATGTCATCCATTGTGGTTTGTAGGATATGAATTTTAGGATTCAGAGCACAGCACTTCAGGGGGGTGTTTCACAAATAAAACAATGAACTCAATAATGGGAGATGATCAAAAGGGCTGGGAGTCAAACCCTGGTCACCCAGGTGGGATTTCAAGCAGATTACTGCAAGACCATTTAGTAGTTGCACGCCTCAAAAATTAAGTTTATCATCATTATTCAGAGACTGACATATTTGCAAAAAGGGATGGGCTGAGGAAGCAGGGGTACCACAGTATAACACTGCTGTAGTATTTTGGGGTAAAGGATCATCACACAAGACTATAATTTGGTGTTATGAATACATCACCCTATTTAAGTCACTTTCCAAGTGTAGCTGACATTCCCCTGTTGGAGTATTTACGTTATAGTCTGTGTCTGCTTTGATTTGTGCATACATTTATTTCAGATATAAGCAGGAAATGCGCTCTCTGCAGAAACAATTAAGCCAGGAACAAATGCAACCCTCTAAAAAAGCCTTCAGCAGCTCTAAACAATAAACCCACAAGTAATGAAAGTAGCATGCTAAATATTCTTAAGAAGCTAAGAAAGTTTAAGCAATCCCCATTGGCGACATTTGTATGAGATAATATAAATCGGCTAGACGAAGCTTAAATTTATTAGCGTGACCATCCTCGCACAGTGCGTGGTAACTTGTAGTTTTGTTTTGATAACTCGCACTTCTGCAGTGCGTCTTATTGTGCTTCACCTGTCTGTTAATATGGCACAATATGCTGAAGCATAGCATACTCGCTTCCTGGTATGGGATGGAATGTTTGTGGGTTATTCGATACTAACAGGGTTGACAAAGTTGACAAGTATGGTCAAATAAAGGTGCAAATTTTAACAAATAAATGTCTAAAGTATGATTGTTTAAGAATGAGAATGAAGGTATTGTTTTAAACTGTACCCATGTGATATTGTCTGACATAAATGTGTTTGGTAGTATATTATATTTGCATAGAACAACTCTGCCGAATTCATGTGTCATTTGTAGGACCATTGTTATATACTAACACAGGATCAAAGATTAGAATACATGTAGCATGGTAGTAGTAGAGTCATCACATATTAAATTAGAAACTCAATTATCCCAATCATAATTCACCCTATGCTAAGATTGAAAAACTAATCCTATATTGTCTCCATGTGTCATTTGCAGGACCATTGTTGTATACTACACAGTATCATAGGTTGGAATAGCACAGTAGGAGCCTGGTCACGTGTTGAAGGCACACCTAATGATCCCAACCCAAATGCTCCACATGCTAAGATAGACAGTGACGCCCTATTTAACATTGAAGGAAAACTCAATCCATCAATAACTATTCTAGGTGAGTAATATCACTTTCATCCTGACTGCAAGTTATTCATTAGTAGTATTATGATTATACTTCATTCATCTAACTCTGTACAGTGATATCAGAGTATTCTAGTGATAATACAGCATTTACTACAAGTACCAGGACTCCTCTTCGATCGTATGGGTAAAGGCCAGCATAAAACAATCACAAGGGCAATAATTAGGTGCAATCAATGGAAAATGCTCTGACATCACTGTACAGAGTATGAATGAAGTATATCATTTTTTTTCTCATAGTATGTTACATATGAATATTATCATAATAACAAAATATCATCATGTAAAGGGTTGTCACCGATTGTATTGAATTTAAACCAAGTTAAATTGGAACAATACAATAGTTGTAGGAAAAGAAGAAGATTGCTCCATAATCTGCCGTGTCAAAGGACACAACATGTCTAACATACTCATTTTGTAATACCAACTGCTGTTGCAAGTAGAAAACAAGACAGTGATTTGACATGTGAAATCATCTTCTCCACTGCTTATCATGTGTACCATCAAATTATGCATAGACCCTATGGATGACAAATTACATGTGCACAGTTTTAGGATAAATTTCCCTTTATTGGTATTCACTTACGCGAAACAAGGATGACAACGTATAACATCAATCTTGCAAGATAAATAATGCATACAGGTTTGTGGAATAAACTGTTCATCAAAATTCTTCATAACAAGTCAAATTCTTTTACACTTTCCTCTCAGTTCAGAGTCAAAAGTAATCCCTGTTCATAAATGACTTAAGCTTCAATGGACCAATGACATTCTAGATGCATCTCTTAAATCTGTGTACATTGCATTTCACACAAAAACCTACACAATGCGTCATTCATGATTCATAGGATGATAGGATGACACCCATTGTTAATATTAACCCTAACCAGTAACGCTATGTTTTTTGTGCGTATCGGGGGAGGGGGGAAAAAGTACTATTTTGGACCCAAAAATCACCCAGCACCCCCCGAGATTCGATCGCGGGACGTTCCGCACCCCAGTCTGTCCCTCTACCAACTGAGCTAAACTGCCAGCGCATATGCGGGCTAAAACTTCCTGCCCACATATGCCTGCGGTAGGTGACGTCATCGAGGCAATGCAGCAGCACGTGCGTGGAGATAGTTTCTGGCAGTGAGATTCAGTTGGGTTAGGGTTAAGAGCCAAATAAGTAACTAACCCATTAGCACTATTATACTTTAGGCCAAGTAACAACAAATTATGTGTTTCACGTCCCCGCCCGCACCTTATTTTGATGCCGCTCCAATATTTTTGTTATTTGTTATTTTCAAAAATTCTTTACAAAAAATCAAAAAATCATACCTGTCTTTGTTGTGTGTGAGTGTGTCCATCATTTTCATCTATATTTCAATGAAAAAGATGCAAGAAACACTCATTGGCATAGATAGTGATACGAATATCAAAACAATTCTTGCAAAAAGCTTAATTTGGCTTCTGAAAAATAACACAAAAAAACAAAAATAACAAATAGTAAGGGCTGCCCTCACCGATTTTTAAAAAAAGTCCGGACGAGAAACATGTTATTTTTGTTACTTGGCCTTATATTCTTCCACCAGCTTGGGCTTCTGAAACTATATTATCACAATTTACATAATCATAATCTGCTATCACACCCATTCTCTTCACATCATCACATTTTGTTCTTATTTCAGGAAATAATGTGTGCATTCCTCCCGAAGTCATCATTCTCAATTCCATTGTGCTACCACACAAAGATCTCAGCTACAGCATCAAGAATCAGATCATACTGTAACTCACTATATTTATGCAAGAGTATGATAACGAGATCTGACAGAATATTTTAGGTAAATTCTTAAAAGCCTTCTTATTGACGTTTTCATCATCTCGTATGATTAAAACCAACTTTGCTTCAGGAAGTTGTAAACCACCCTTTTGTTGTCAAGTACTTGACTCTTAAAGATGCAGGTTGATTGCTAGTCGCGAGATTGTCTTTGTTCTCTATTGCATTGAGTGTGCGTGGTTTCGTGCGTTGTTGGCTGGTCGTATGTATTCACAACGCTATTCGGTCACAACGAATAAAGTGGAAATTTAGCGTTGTGTAGTATATCTTCCTTTACAACTATCTGACAAGCAAAAGACAGACATTACAGCTGAGTCCATTCATATTCGCGCCGTTGGGCATTGGCCAACGTTGCCGGATAAAAGTTGACATTGCTTCAACTCGTGTGTGGACAGGAGTATGAACAGACCTTTACTCTTATGCAAGGTCATCAGTTTCCTTCAAAATGTTGAGGTGTAAAGGGGGCGTTTTAACAGTTTTTAACCAAATCTGAATCAATCTATGAGCAATAGTACATTCATGAACTCATTCACCATACTTTATCCAAAAAATTGGGGTCCAAATTGTCAAATGTCAAATATAATATACATTGATCATGCTCCTATGATGTTTTTACATTATTATTCTGAGTCATTAGCAGGAATTGTTCAAAAGATTGGGACCAATTTTCTATCAGTTGATCAACCATAGTACACATATGTATGTGCATGTGCATTTTCAATCACAAATTGACCAAAGTGTTAGCAGTTTACTTGAATCCAACAAGTGAGTAACTGCATACCTGCCAAATAGGGAGATTTAATCTGATTTAGTAAGATTTCTAAGATTTTTGGCAGCAGAAAATCTTACTTGTAAGATCTCTGAATTTGATGGAATAATTGTTCTTTGTTGATGTCCCCTGAACACCTATGGCAGTCCCTGGATCCCACTCGCTAGTTGAGATCACCACGGTACTCGCCGTGCGTGCATAATCAAAGTAAGATTTTTGATTTTTCAATGTTGGCAGGTATGTAACTGGTCACTGGTGTTATGGTTGAAGCTCTCATTTTACCTTTGGGCAACTAAACTAAAATTACAACAAATACAACTGGTTAGTTTGAAATAAGCTTTTTACACTTTTTTGACAATACTGGTGCTCTATCTTTTTTTTCTACACAAAAAGCAACATATTATCCTATCTATACTCTCCATTCAGTCATCCATCACTCAGAGTAGTTGAGTTTGATCAGTGCTAATTGTCAATTGCAAGTTGATCTTTGCTATTTTGGACACAACTGGATTCAAAAGCCACAACGGGCTATGTTGTATCATTTAACAAGACAATAATATTTCTTCTACTGCACTAAGCCTATTAAAGTCACATCCAAGGTTAACTTAAAAGTTTTGGGTTGGAGTATGAAGGAATCTGAAAACCCCTGAAAGGGCTGAGTTGACATTGAAATTTGCTTGAGCCTATTGCATTATTTTAAACATCTAACATTTTGTATTATTCTGGAGATAATAAGGTATATTAGTTGGATTATATAAACAAAAAAAGTTCAATGAATGTACTTACAAGTGTACTTGATTTGTTACACTACTTTGGACATGTTTTCTTCACTTTTTTCAATTCAAAGGGCTGGTGCGATAAAGTGCTAACCCACATAAAGCACATGATACAATCTTTTTTACCAGTTAGATGATTAGTCTAAAGGTATATAAGCATAGAGTACATAGCCTCTTTAGCATATTATTGGAGTAATCAGTACAATTTGTAAACGCAAACCATTTACTTGTAATTTGAGGGTTAGCACTTTATTGCTCCATGGATTGCATACTGCTATTTTTGGTTTTCTAGAAGCACTGAATGCAGTGGATATTTCTTCTTTTGTTAAATGCTGAATCTAGGAGTAGACCTACTGGATATAAGGAACATGTTTCGAGTGATTCCAGATTTAGATTCAGTGTTTCTATATCTGAGACACTAAGTTCAGAAGCAATATCATGAATGCTAAGCCACTTGGTATGAAGATTTAACAAGGCTGAATATCAGCAACATGTTGATGTTGCTGAAAATGTTAAAAATTGTGTTGATAAGTACAATGAACTGGTGATTTTTTTGTCAAAACCAATTACACACTAGCCCAAGCAATATGTTTTAAATGCTGATTTAAAACCAGTAACAAGACGGTCAATAAATGTGAGTGTTAGCACCAACCCCTTCAATTGCATAATGAATTATACCTGACCACGGTGAAGACTCAGGTCAGTACAGCAATATAGTTATCATTTAGAACCAATCTGGTTATCTATAGTTACATTAGTTTAAGCAAAAGGGACCTATGATTTGTTAATTTCTCGCTTGCACTGTTTTTGAAGATAGGCGCTGTTAAATTATATACAATTTCGATAAGTAATATCAATTTCGAAATCTGTGAAACTGTAACTTTTACACCTTACACTAACATCTTCTATTCATGTATCTTTCCTTTTCGTCTTCATACAGGCCATGGTGTCCAAGTGCCCCCCGAGGTGATGATTCTTAACGCTATTGTGCTACCTGACAAGGCAATACGTGGCAGCTTCAAAAACCAGATAATGCTTTGAGCTTGTGTAGTGGATATGTATCAAGTAGATGTTGCTCAAATCTATGAGATCAAGACACAAAGTACATGTAAGGGTATAGGTGTGGCCAAAAGTGAAGCATTAACTCACTTACACACATAGAAAACGGATATTAAAAGTGAATAATTTATGCTGGGTATAAAGCACCCTCACTAGAGACCCTCATTTTCCTCATAAGATGTGTGTTATCATTGATGCCTACACCATCAATTTCTATGATTATATTTTTGATGAATATTTTGACCACAAGCTTGAATATTCCATGGTCATAGAGCACCCCTAGTTGTGACACTCATTCACTCACACATAAAGTGGCTACTAACATTAAAGCCACTATGACATCAAATCAAATTTGTTTATTCAAGATTATATACATGTGATCCATCACATCAACGAGGACATGTAGATGGTAAAACTTCAATCAAAGTGAGTTATAGAGATCAGTATCTAAGCTTGAAAATGATGCTTTGTTTAAGGAAATCAGACTTTCCAATCACAGGATTCAATTTCGAAAACCATAATTGTTCCTATTATTTTCTTTATATATTTTTTTTAATTTAGAGGCCTACATTATGTGTTTGCCAACAACCTGTTTTTGTATGTGACTGGTCACATTTATTCAATATTTTTGATGCAAGTCTGCAAATTTCATGGTATAGTGCCCTCAATGGTAACACAAAAATGTTGGTAATTAAATGGATTTTACCATTGAGGGCGCTACAATATCACTAGCAGTCCGTGGTGCTGTATTGATGAATATTGGTGATTATTCAATTTTGTTCTTTCATTTGCAGAAATGGAAGTTACTGTTATGGATTTTTATATGTCTATTATCATAGAGCTTTTATATTTATATTATCTTAGAGCTAGCTAGTAATAAATGCCATCCATATCAATATTTTGGAACTGTAGTTGCTACTCCCGAGTTTCATGCATGTGATGAAAGACAACTCCTGGCGCTCATGTATAAGTACTATGCTGATCAGTGAACTACGCTACAACATCACTACACAGAGGTAGAGGAAAGGGCTGCTACAATGTGGTATTTTTCGGGTCTGGCATTTAAATTAAACCGTTTTTATTTTATATAAGTGGATAATATTTGGGGAAAATCTAAGATTTTAAGATCTGCTGGTTTGACTTTTGACAAAAATTCAATATTTTGGGAAATTAAGAGTTTGAGTTAATTCGCACGGGCTGTTAATATTTGAGGATGTCTAAAACGATAGGAAATGTGTGGTTATATTGCAGCTTGGTATCATCAGTTTGGAGTTGGTGCTATATCATTTTTATTGCAGTTTATTTTTAAAATCTGAACATAATATTAACCATGTGCACCTAAAGAAGAGTCCATTATGTTAATATACTATACTTTTTGGAATCATTATTTAGCAAGGATGTAGCTTGCATAGTCGTCCAAACACCTTCATCAGCATACTGATATGTATGCAGATTTTATGTTTATATATACTTTTCATTTAATACTACAAGATAACCATTTTGTGGTGTACATCTGTCCAATTGAATTGTTGTTTGAATACGCTGATGAAGGAGTTCAAATGACCATCCAAGCTATGTTCTTGCTCTGCAATCATTTTCATGACGTATCCGTACCTACCCATTTGCTAAAAAAATTGAAAGGGAAATAGAGGGAAGTTTGATATTAATTCATACTTTTCCCGGCACAGGTTTAAAAATATAAAAATAGATCAATATTTTGCATTGAATTTCCAAGATTGGAACAAAGAAGTTTGAGGACCCTTTTCCCACTTTCTAAAAACTTCTATTTAAATAGGTCTATATGTAGATACATTAACTATAAGTCGAAACAGGATTATTGCTGACAACTCTGGTCTTACCTGTTTGACGATAATGTTACCAATTATGAACGATTTTGTTGGGTAAAGTAGTTGTTGTGCATGTCACTGTTTTATGGGATAATCTGATAGTCTGTGGATTCTTCATTCAATGGAAGGGATGAAATGGTGAAGATGGGTTTTTAGATGCAAATAGCTTAAAGTTGTGGAAGCATGTAGATTTTGTATGGTGAAACATGATCATGGTGAATGATAGTGAAATTAATAAATGACATAACTATTGCCAAAAATTCCTAACAGCAATATTGTCATAAATATTGACCAACAAAATTGATATCAAGTAAGACTAGTTGTTTCTTATTATTTTTAATTATTTGCCCTCCCACGACAAAAGGAAGTATGGGACACTTTTAATGTTTTGAGATATGGTAAAATTACTATTATTGAAGATATTTCCATATTTTTTCAAGTAATTACTTATCTTTTTCAAATATTAATGTTAACTAATGTCTTTCTATTGCAGAAAATGTAAAAAGAATGAGGGCAATGATAAGTTTATGTTATTAAATTGTTTAAATAAACCAAAACTTACCCATACTTCCCATACTTCCCTTTTGTGGTGGGTGTCCGTTCATTGCCATCTCTTTACTGTACAAAATCATAGGAAGCGGGTCCTCTTTACATGAATTTCATACTTTTGGTGGTGTTTCAAGTTCCACATACAGCGATTTCAACGTGAATGCATATGTCTTCTGAAGCTAAACAAACTAAACCGCGTATTTTGATGAAATTGTCCCATACTTCCTTCTGTCGTGGGAGGGCATGGTAGTATTTGATTATTGACATTATTTGTGCATAAAGAATGTTTGTGTTGGCAGTGTGCCATTACTATAATTTCAAGGCTGATGGTGGAGAAATTAACATTTGTAACCATATCTATCCATAGAGACTTTATTTTGATGACCTTTTTACAACATGTAAATGGTAAAAGGTAAATTCATATTTAATTAATTGAAAAAAGGTATAATTTGATCATAATCATGTAAATATTGAATAGAGCTATTCTATATAAATTTATCAATCAATAAAACAATCTGATGAAATGAAGATAACTTTTGAATTGTGTATCAATTATTTACAGTTTAGTTTGATTGTTGATTTTCTAATTGGAACGCAGAAACATGGAAAATGTCTTTCGCTCACTGATGTATTAAAACTTGCCACTTTCAAGTTACTGATAATGTATAAGTATCAAACATGGTTAATAATGAGAAAACTGTATTTGTAATTCATGATTGAGATATATATACTTAGTTCTCTGGTTGGATTGTGATGATCAGTGTTGTAGTCGAGTCTACCCTACCGGAGTCCTAGTCCTTACCTCTCGAGTCCGAGACCGAGTCCTTACTGTCCGAGACCGAGTCCAAGTCCAAGTCCTTCATGTCAGAGTCCTGAGTCCTTAATGTATTTTAAATCTGATAACACATCATTAATTTTGCTATCTACGAGTATAATAGGCCAACATATCAATGTCAACATAATGATGCATTTTTAACCTTCGCATCCCCATACATGAAAAATGTTGATACCATTTTGAATTATAGGCATAAGAAGATTTGATTCAGATATTCAAACAGTTTCCAGAAGTTCATAGATTGAGCAATTGCAAACTTGATGGAAAGGTGTGATATGCTGTAGAGCAACCCTTCCCCTGCCATTTCACCTAATTCTTTTCCCTGAAAATGTCATCCCTAATTCCATCAATTTTTTTAAGAGAGCTGCTCTAGGAAGCTGAGAATTGCCAATGAAATATCCTCTTTGTAAGAAATGTTATGATTGTTTTAAACAGTATAAACACTGACACAAAAACACCTAAAGACCATTAACATCGTACAAACAGCCCTCGATTCGACGTGATTATTATCACTTTAATTATATATAGGTTCCATCGAATTGTGTTTATAAGCTTGTAATAGTTATCAATAGGTATTTTCAACAGCATATTTCTAACTGTTCAGATGTATTTATGATGATTTATGACATTTTTTCTAAACTGTTGAAGATTGGATGGCTAAATAAGTATTTATTTGCTGAAAAAACAAAATAAGCCAATATTAGCTGGACTCAAACAGGACTCGGGCACAATTCCCATGTCCCTAGTGCCAGAGTCCGAGACCGAGTCCTTCACCCCCCAAGTCCTAGTCTGAGTCCTTCAAAATAGGGACTCGAGTACTACATCACTGGTGATGACTATATCACTGGTGATGATTAATTTATTTATCTTTCCCCAGAGTAATCCAGTGCACATAAATACTAAGTTACGCATGATTGAGAAATATATATACTTAGTTCTCTGGGTGGATATACGAGGGGGTATCAAAAAGTTCTTGACATCACCCAGAAGTAAAGGAGCTATATCGATGGAATTTTGTCTGAGTAATCACTGGTCCTTAAAAACATTATGGTGCAAAAATGGTCTCATAAGTATGTTTACTTTTTATACAGGTGGCGCTAGATGCCAAGGCCATGTACATCAATTACGTCTCCCAACGGTGCTGTGTACATGGTAAACGATAATGGTCCAAAAACGGATCCTTGTGGGTAGCCTTCCAGAGGAGTATGAGGTTTAAGATTTTTGTCATTTACAGAGATTAATTGAGACCTACGAGTGACAAATGACAAAATTTTTAAAAAAATCTGAGCCTAATATTCTTCTGGAAGGCGTCCTATAAAAATCAGTTATTGGACCATTATAATTTACCATGTACACATCACCGTTGGAAGACGTCATTGATTTACATGGCCGTGGTTACTTTATAGAGAATACTGAACCAGGTGAAGAAAAGCTAGGTACTTTCTCAGTGAGGGCAGTATATTTTCATTTATCTCATTATATTATATTCTATTCGTCACATGTCTCAGCCAGTGTACATTTGGCATTGTTCCCATCAATCAAGTGTGGCAGCCATCCAGATGTTTTATTATTATGAAGTGTAGAATCCAAGTAAAGTCTCTTGTACATTAAAGTAATAATATGCAATCTTTTTTTCAAGTGACACCCTCTATCCTTGATTTTTACTTTGAAAAAGGATTTCTTGTAGATCCTCTAAATAACAGATCGATACGATTTCTAATTACTTCAAAATCATGGTTTGAGTACGTTGTAATAAACTGTCAGGGTCTGCTCTGACAAATTATTTTCTGAGCGTTTTTTTGTTCGTAAATAGAATTACCTGGTTTGACACCGTGTTAACGCCTTTTACAGTGTGTCTGGCAATGGTCACAACTGTACACAAGTGAACAGAATAGTATGGAATGCTCTATGATGAAAATTGAAATAAATATGTTGAAAAATTCCTTAAGTTAGAAGCAGATTTCCTTTATGATTTAGTTAAGTTATGCGTTGTTTTTTCACAGAAAATACTGTTAAAGGCATATTATGTGATCTTTTCCAGGGGGCGGCGCCCACTATTCATGATTTTTTTTAGAAACTAGATTTTCTTGCAGATTTACATTTCTGATCATAAATCATAAATATATTCTGAGTTACAGAGTGAATTTAGAGTGAAAAATAAATTGTCGGGCAGACCTGACAGTTTATTTTCACTCTTTATACCTTGATTTTGATATAATTAGGATCGTATCGCTCTGTAACTCAGAATATATTTATGATTTATGATCCGAAATGTAAATCTGCAAGAAAACCTGCTTCCAAATTTGTTTCGAGGATTGAGGGGTCCCCTGGAAAAGATCACATAATAGACCTTTAAGATAGATTGATGAGTCCAGGAAACCTGATAAGTCAAACTTCATTATAAGAGGTAAAAAATATGTGTAAAATATCTAAAAAAGATCACATAATATAGCTTTAATGGCTTCTAGTGTAAAGGGCTATTAATGTTATACCCCAAAGAAGATTTTAAGATCTTCCCATAATGCATTGGGCGAACGCCAGCCAACTTAAGCTTTTTTCACACGATGCATTTGTCGAGCTCTTAAGTTGTATAAATAAGAAAAAGGAACACTGATAAGTAATTTATTCATTGAGGTAAACTAGAAACTATAAGAGCTATAACTATGAACACGCTATGAAGCCATGATTGTATGCATATGTCTATGGGAACCGAGACAAATTGGAGACCAGAATCAGGGCATTTAGCAAAGATGCAATGCATTGTGGTTGTGTCTTTAAAATCTTCTTTGGTTATACCCCAAGAATGTGAAGGATGGCATAGAACATCTTCCACAATGAGCATGTTACCAAACCAAAATATGTCCCTTTTTTAGGAAATTTTCTGATATCTGGAACTTTAGTGCAGTTTTTTTTTCAATTCAAGACACTTGGTCAATACTAAACTTTTATAACTTTAGGAAAATGGATAAATTAAGAATCGTTGAGAAAATTTGGAAACCTCCCCTCCCAGTAGCATCTCTGGATGCATAGTGGATCGTTCTGCTTCATTTGTACTTGGATACACATTTACCATACTTGAAATAAAATCAAAAGTTGTATGGAGACCATGGTATGAGGACTGTGTTGACTTCTGGCTAACACACATTTCATTTATTCAATATTGATGTGTCATATTTTCGTAGAACCATGCCCTTTTAATGGGATCATTTAATCAAATTCTATGTCCTTCATGCAATTAATGCTATTTATATTTAGTAGAGTGGTTTTTTTCTGATTTGAGTCAAGTACAGAGCCCCCGTATGGCTACGCTACTGTTTATAGGGGTACTACGTTTGCCCATAGAACAGTACACTAACTTTATAGGGGTACTACGTTTGCCCATAGAACAGTACACTAACTTTATAGGGGTACTACGTTTGCCCATAGAATAGTACACTAACTTTATAGGGGCACTACGTTTGCCCATAGAATAGTACACTAAGTTTATAGGGGTACTACGTTTGCCCATAGAACAGTACACTATTAAACTTTATAGGGGTACCACGTTTGCCCATAGAACAGTACGCTATTAAACTTTATAGGAGTACCACGTTTGCCCACAGTACACTATTAAACTTTATAGGGGTACCACATTTGCCCATAGGACAGTACACTATTAAACTTTATAGGGGTACCACAATTGCCCATAGAACAGTAAGCTATTAAACTTTATAGGGGTACCACGTTTGCCCATAGAACAGTACGCTATTAAACTTTATAGGGGTACCACCTTTGCCCATAGAATAGTACACTAACTTTATAGGGGCACTACGTTTGCCCATAGAATAGTACACTAACTTTATAGGGGTACTACGTTTGCCCATAGAACAGTACACTAACTTTATAGGGGTACCACGTTTGCCCATAGAATAGTACACTAACTTTATAGGGGCACTACGTTTGCCCATAGAATAGTACACTAACTTTATAGGGGTACCACGTTTGCCCATAGAATAGTACACTAACTTTATAGGGGTACCACTTTTGCCCATAGAACAGTACACTATTAAACTTTATAGGGGTACCACGTTTGCCCATAGAACAGTACGCTATTAAACTTTATAGGAGTACCACGTTTGCCCACAGTACACTATTGAACTTTATAGGGGTACCACGTTTGCCCATAGGACAGTACACTATTAAACTTTATAGGGGTACCACAATTGCCCATAGAACAGTAAGCTATTAAACTTTATAGGGGTACCACGTTTGCCCATAGAACAGTACGCTATTAAACTTTATAGGGGTACCACCTTTGCCCATAGAACAGTACACTATTAAACTTTATAGGGGTACCACGTTTGGCCATAGAATAGTACACTAACTTTATAGGGTATCACTTTGAAGGTAATTTGCCACCTTTTCACTTACAGCGTCTACAGGCAACATTTCTCAGGCCTAAATTCGCAGGTGAACAAGAAAAATATGGTCTTTCTCCCAATACAAAAATCTCAATTATGATGAGAAAAGTGAATTTGATCGGGTTACCAAAATTTAACTGAGAAAATGATAGTATTCAAACTGTTTGCACATCCCAATTTTGGTGGCCTCATCCAGTCCTTCCCAAATAAACCATATCTTGCATGCCATTTTTAGATTGTGGACGGTGATACTTTTACGTGGTTTGCTCCCAATTACCATGTGTCCCCAGTCACCACAGATGACATATCTCAAAATATTACGTCGTGATAATTTTCATAACGATGCTTTTCCCGACTTACTATAAGGATTATATTTCACTATAGAATTTGTTGCATTTAAGGGAAGTGTCAACCCTAAATATATGAAATTTATCAAGCACTGTAACTTTTAAACTAATAATGTAATGTACATAAAAGTATACAATTTTTGAAATGAAATGAGTCGGAGAATCTATATTTGGTACTAAATTTCCCAAAAAAAAGAGATTTCTACATTTTTGCCCAAAAATAACTTTTTTGGCGCCAACATTTTTCAGACAACCTAACAAAATCAGTTTTTGATTAAAAATTTCAATATTTCACCAAAATCATCTAAAGTCAATTATCTAGGAAGCATTTTTTTTTTTTTGCTTACAAATTTTTAGTTTTGAAAATATTGACCAAAAAGTGCCAACAATGAGATTTTTTATCTCAAAAATCACATTTTTGGCACTTTTTGGATGCATATCTCGAGTTTAAAATCCATAATCGAAAAAATAAAAAATTGCCTCCTAGCGCTGAAAGTCCTCTACACAATGGTAGTAAAATCTTACCTGATAGTTCGATATCTTTTTAGTTATGCTGTCTGAAAAATCGTAAAATTCCTTCAAATTTGAACTTCTAGAAAACAGCGATTTAGTAAAAATATTGACATTTTCCACCATTTAAAGCTAAATGTTCACGGAATACAGGGGCGAGTATACTATTATGAACAATCATAATAAACTATCAGATTCAATTTATATTGTCACAATGTGAAGAAATTGGAAGAAAACTGAAATTTAAATGATCGTAAGATTGGCCTTTGTTTACATTTTTAGACATTGTTTTGCGCTCTTTTGTTTTTCGCGTCTACGTCACGGATATTAAGCGGCGCGTCTAGTATTACGCGCGGGAAGTTTCAGCGCGCGACGCAATGATCGAACAGCTGTCGCAGCATTTGAAAAGCGCGGAACTCCGCTTAAATTCCCGCCAAATAACCATGCGCCTTTTCCTGGCTCAAACTTACCAAAACAACATTTTTAAATCACCCAAAAGAACGGGAAATAATCGCTTCCGATTAGTAACTTATGATGGTAATGATAGAATACATATAAAAGTATAAAATAATAGAGAAATATGAAATTCAATTTTTGAAACAAGTGCCGGGTTGACACTGCCCTTAAAGGGGCAAATCTTCTGTTGAATTAGTGGCCAATCTTCAAGTCTTCCCAATGCAAAAGCACTAGCTAATGTGTTCCCACAATGGTAAAGGACAATACACTATGTCTATATATCATCATTAATGCAGCAGGTTGTGGATTTCATCGCATATTATTAGTTTAAATTTCTCACTTGATTCTTTCATTCTGTCACACTTAATCTTGCAGTTAAGGTGGTGTTGGTTTTATGTTATGTGTTGTTTTAAATCGGCATACAACCAAGCACCGAAACTTTGACATGTCCTTATTTCCTGAATTGTCCTTGGATAGTAGAAATGCAGACTAACTCGCCAAAGTACCACCCAACCCATTCACCAGTGGCTCAGCAGCATTTCAGAATGTTACTTCCAAATGCACAATCACAATGGTATAGTATATGAAATGCAATCAGTATGATGTGTTACATTAAATAGGAATAGGGCATTCCCCCGGGAGGGGCACTCAACTTTTTTTTGGGTAGGGGTGTGCCGCCCAGGGTCTCAAAAAGGGGGGGCTAAAGAACTGAACTGAGTGAATTTTATGACGAAAAATAGGGTCTTAGGAACTGATTTTTTTCCAAAAAATAGGTCTTGAGAACTGGCCTATAGTTCAATTTTGGAATTATTTTGATTTAAGAACGCACAATTTTCGAAAAATTGGGGCTTTGGAACACAAAATTGGGGCTTTGGAACGCAAAATTTCGCGATTTTTGAATTTTCAATCAAATTGGGGTCTTAAGAACTGATGCAGGCTAAAAAGGGGGGTCATAAGAACTAGCAGCAGAGGGTGAAAAAGGGGGTCTTCAGCGCGGCACATACCTATACCCTTTTCAAATGTCAGTGCCCCCCCGGGGGCATTCCACCTGAAAATTGGATGCACTATTAGAGCATGTCATTTATCAGGTGCAAGATTCTAATATGCTAGCATTATGTACTCATGAGATTGAAGATGAATTCAAGTAATGAAGCCAAAATGCTGCCTCTATCACTGTAATGTAAAGGATGCTATATGAATATCTCCAGTGTTGGAAAAGGGGAAGGTTGATCTATGAGCAATGGGCTACTGCTTCCATAGTCAACTCTAAAAGCTGTCAATTCATTTGACACTGTTGGCTTTCAATATCTGAGAACCGCATGGATGTTAGAGATGGGGTATAGCAGGCCATGTGGTCAATAAAAAGGTGAGATTAATGTAGTACTCTGCTGCTTCCACGAACATCCAGTGTTGGAAAAGGGGAAGGTTGATTCTTGAGCAATGGGCTACTGCTTCCATAGTCAACTCTAAAAGCTGTCAATTCATTTGACACTGTTGGCTTTCAATAATTATTTCCTCCGTTTCAATATCTGAGAACCGCATGGATGTTAGAGATGGGGTATAGCAGGCCATGTAGTCAATACAAAGGCGAGATTAATGTAGTTCTCTGCAGCTTCTATGAACCTATTTTTTAGTATATCCTACACAGCCATGATTTATTGTTGTACAACAACGCCAATTTCATTTTATGTAAATGTAACAAATTAATCACACAGAAACAATTGTCTTCTTTATAAGCTCAATCCATAATGCATTTTTTTATTTCCCAGAAATACCATATACATGTACACTTCAAATTCCCAATTTTGCAAGCCCAGATTGTCGTCATAATATGACAGACAAGGGTTGTTAGGAATATAGCCTAGCAAATGGAACGCAGCATGCAATGTAGAA
This sequence comes from Ophiura sarsii, assembly GCA_035610835.1. Lineage (NCBI taxonomy): Eukaryota > Metazoa > Echinodermata > Ophiuroidea > Amphilepidida > Ophiuridae > Ophiura > Ophiura sarsii. The sequence continues at coordinate 126,510,564 of CM069441.1, read as the reverse complement.
AACACTGCCCTCTATAGGGCAAACTAGGAGAATGCACAGCAGTCTCCATGAATATTCAACTAATTATTACAGGTAAACACATGAGATTAAGCATTGTCTCTTCATATTTTTTTTCTTCAAAATATTTGATGAATTGTATGTAAATGATTTGATTGTTATATACACTGTCTACATTCATCGGCCTATGTGCCCACCGTATTCAAGATCTATAGTACAGGAACATGAGTGATTTGGGCTCACTACAAATCAAAATAGATCATTCTTAACTCTCTAGCATAGGGATACAATGATGAACTAAGACCACTAAAATTGGGATAAAATAAACCCATGAGTTTATCATAGAGGTCCGAGTTCATCAACAATAATATATATATATAGTAAACAAAATGAATAAACTATGCCAAAGAGTTAAAAAAGATCGGTGTCCACAGTAATTCATTTTAAATGCAATATGAACATGTACTCATTCAAATTGGTACATATTTTGTTTGAGTTTACAGGCATTATTATAAATACATTTTTTTTGCTATTTTACCAACTATGAAAAATATTCACACGGCATAACCACTTATGTTGTCACCAATGAGTTGACACAAAAACCTTTTTGCTGTAAGTTTTTTTTTCTTCTGAAATGCACTGTACAGAAAGAATATTTTCTACACAGTGACAATTATGAACTAGATGAGCGTATAACACACAGCACCAAGAGGATTTTTGTAAGAAACGGAAGCAACAAAAAGTTATGCGCTTTCTTCACTACCGGAAACAGTGAGAGAGGAAAGGTTTGTGACAATTGTTTGGGATTTCAGTTACGATACGCTTTTTGAAGTTCGGCACTTGACATAATCGCTTACAGTGTGATTCACTTTATTAGACCAGCATAGATATATGTCAATAATTCATCAGTCACTATTTTTAATGATTTGATCAAATTAAAATTAAAATGTTGAATTATTGTCACAACCCTCAGACCTTCACTAAGTCTGCAACTTGGGAATCAATACAATAACAGTGGAGTCCTATTCAAAGCTCATAGCGATTACCCCAGATAAGATAAATGTAATAGTGAACCGTTTTGATACTTGCAACACATTTAGGTCGGGAGTTTTCTTTAACGAAAAGAACAACCATAGAGAATACGCAAAACAAATATTGTATATGAATCAATACAGTTCATAAAATATCTATCTTATTCTGGTGCAGCTGTCTTTTAAGCTGTTATAACTTTTGAGCAAGAGTTTATGCTATGCTGGCTGAAAGAGCAATGTACAGAAGTTACAGAATCAGGTTTTGGTGTGATTTTTATGCCAACATTTTGCGAATATATTTTGTATCAGATGACCAGCCCCTTTTGCCTTGCTGTCAAACCACCACATATTGCATTATCAACACTGTTCTTTCTGTCAGGTATATAAGTGCGCAATTGGAACATGGCTCGCCTTTTTTTAAGCTATGACATCTGAAACGTATGGTTATAATATAAAGTTATAATATATCAGTTCGTAATATTATACTGTCGGTTATTTGATATAAAGCAATAAATCTGTACATAAAATTACCATTAAAATTCATTGGCATTGTATCATTAAAATTGCAAATAGAAAAATGTGCGAGCAAATTTCAGGGAAATGTTCATTTTCTGTGTGCAACATAGGCCACTGACTCATTGCTTTAAAAAAGACTAGAAGAGCACTACGTTCCATTTACACACTCATCCTTAATACTAGAATGGTATGCCAATGCCATGAATATTAATTCGTTCTGAAAAACCATGACCGTATTTGGCAATATAAAATCTGCATAATAAATATAAAATCCACCTGACAGAAATGACATGTTGAAAAAGGTCTTTATTATGACTGTTACTTGATAATGGTTAGGTAGCAATATTCGCTCTAATTTGGTCAAGTTTGACTATTGAAAATTTAAAAACGCCTTTAAAGTAAGATCAAATTAAAATTAAAAGTAATACATTTTCTCACAGACTAAGAAAACCAAGGGAAAGAAACTGATTTTGAATAGAGTTGAATTTGTCATACATGTAGTCTGTGCCCTGCTGACAGTCAGAAGTAGCTTCACCGCGAAGTTCAATGATTCAAATACCCTGACATACATAGTATTAGTAGTTAGGTACAAACTCAAACAAATCAGATCAACTAATTCTGTAAATAGCATTCAAGTTGATTGATCAATGAACTTTTGTAATTGTGTCAGATGTAGTTACTTCTGAATGATAACATCTATTCAAAATGCCTATACAAAATGAACATAAACAAATGTTGGGAATATGCACCCGTAGTATTTAAAATGTTTTCCGAAGTTTTAAGTAGATTGCATTCAATATCACGGATAAAGCATAATATCCTTCAGCCTTGTTTATATATTTTTTCCTTCGACATTACATCAAACATATGTTTGCCGTCACTTCTTCAGAAAAATGGACAATCACATTCTACATAAAGAGTGTGAATTCAATAACCTTATTTCTAGAAGTTACATGGCATGCTGCACAATGTGTTCATCTTCTGCTCTGAACTTGGCAGTGGATACAGTGTGGATTCTTAAAAAAACATTGCACAGTGATCTGGTTCATAGTCAGTTATGTTTAAACCAAATATATTTCACCCAATTTTCCAAAACTGAAAATATATATCTTACAATAATATATGATGATAACATTGGCGTATGTTATCCTATTTCAAAACACATTGTTCAACAACATGAAATATTCAGTTTGTTAACTGAAAAAACATAAACAAAATTTACTATACTACTTGTAATACAAAATGGCCAGCATATAATATTTGTTTTTATAGTGCGACATTTTAGTCCCGCACTGCCAACTTGGTTTGTCTTGTACATACACAACAAACCTATAACATAATAGTCATTACAGCCTTCAACAACATTAAGTTTAAGATGAATATAAATGTGACGGTCTTAGCCTTTCTAATCAAATTAGTGTAAAATAGTGTTACATTTTGTTTAAAGAAATCAAACAATTTAAAAAATCTTGAAATTCTATGCAAGAGGTTTGGAGGAACTGTTTCTCCTTTCTTGGCCTTCTATTTTGATTACCTATATAATAGAACGGAAAATAAATCCTTATAGGTGAAATTGAAATTGTATGTTAAATTCAATACAGATTATTGAACTTGTACCATAGGGATGATGATATTGTTGAAGGCTGTAATGAGATAAATTCTAAATCATACAAAAATAAAACAAACATAACAAAAACTTTTCTGATTCAGATACACATGTATGAGTGTGTTCAATACGACCCAATTTCTATTGTGAATTGTCCGACATACTTGGCATCAATTTGTATAGAATTAATTTTGTCTTAAACGTGTGTAACACTGGTGATATCATCAAATATATCTTTATGTTGACATTTGTACAATCAAATTTCAATCTTTCAAAAAAAACTTGCTACGGATACTAATAAACGGAGACGTCAATGACTTCTAACATTCATACTGCCAATTCAGTTTGGTAGATGTTATCTGTCAACAGTCCCATTTAATCTCTGTGTAACAAATGTATATAGATTTTAGCAAAGGCATCACTTATGTATATACATATTAATTGCAATAAAACTTTTGTAACTCACTCTCATTTTTTATAACATTTTTCTTCTTCTCAAAATTAAGAAAGCTTCCTGGAGTAATAATTTATAGTAATAGAAGTAAACAGATTTGAAGGAACCAATTCTCATTCCATAATGTAGATATGATAAATTAATGTAGATATTATAATATAATATTATATATAATGTAGATCTTACAATCCAAAATCAAAATTGTAATATTAAATCGGCAGTTACAATTGCATTTCAGTCTGTATACACAATTACCAAGTAGTGTTTGCATGATTTGCTGAACAAGGATGAAAATTAAAAAGAGTTTATACAAATTTAACGAGTTGTTCTTTAAGATTAGACCGACTTGCCTCTAACATTAGCAACAAATCTTTCGCAAAAATTACCAACAGTACTAAAATAGTTCAAAAGGAGTATTTTTTAAATAATTTTGACACAAAACATGTATTTAATCAAATCTTGCTTTCCGTTGAAAAATGTGCATAATATGCAAGAGCAATAAGCATTTCCATTTTTGTTTTTAACAAATACTGTTATCAAAATTGTGAATTGGTGCAATTCATTATGTATTGTTCAGATTGAAAGCAATTATGCTGTGCCATGCTATACACATTTAACAATGAATAAAATGTTCTCTCCGGGTAACCATCTCCCATAAAATACATTAACTAATAATCAATACTATTGATCTTCTGATGTTATACCTCATCTTTGATTAATAAGCATTCATTAAAAAGTCCAAATTGAAATGTTAGTGTCCTAAAAGTTCAAGAATGTCTCTTATCCAAGTTGAGTTGTATAAGTTTACAAAGCTGTAATAACCCACAAATTTGTGTCAGCTATCCCTACTAAAACACTTGGGTGTATAACAGCATTATCTATCCCAGCGTTCCTTTCAGAACATCCAATAATTGATCAAATTTGAAGAAAAAAAACCTGAAGTCGAAGTTGAGAGGTAGTAAGCCCCGGCCATCCCCTTTCTTGTCATGGTGGTGGTGAGAGCTGGTTTTCGGCTTAAAAGTCTGATTATATAGAATCTAATAAATTGTCTGAACAAGGCCATCATAGTTCATACCATGTCACCAATATAAAAATATGCCACCAAGGATCAAAGGCTAAATCACTGTGGTTTCTTTAGGCTAATGCTAAACCTAAAGTAATAATCAATCAAAATGTAAAACCATTTTTCCTTGTGAACGGCAATTTTGTAAAAAACAGTGCGATGAATGAATGAGAGGTAGTGAAAAATATTGGATTTTTTTTCTATTTTTTGAACCTTTTGAAAGGAAAAGTGCATATAGTTTGTTTAGGGATAGATGAACACACCAAAGTTGAGAAATACCTTGCCACAACCGAAGTTGTTTTTCTTCTTCTGTGTCAAATATGAACACAATAAATCAACATATTTCACTGCTAACTGCAATTTTTGTTTTCAGAATTAATTTGCAAATGTTTACTTGCCTACTCTACATATGGAATTGATTATCTGTCATATTTGTCTTTCACCATAAAATTCTAAAAGGAAACTTATTACTTGTTAATTTGGTTTCCATACACATTTGACAGAACAGTTTGCTGCTGCCTGATAGTCCACCATGTTCAAACAAGTGACTAAGATGATAGGCTCTTTGTCTCCATTCAGTGTTACATCCAAGCAATGGATATGGATGGATTGGTTAGTCACAAAGGCAGCAAGCAAGCAAGATATCTGTCAAGTCATTTAGGAACCATCACTGTATACCAGTGAGTTTCTTTAACCCCCTGAGAACTACCGGCCGATTGGTTGAAATTTAAAATGTGTCAAATATTGTGCCAATCAGAGACATCGTTAGAATAATTACAATTTTCAAAAATATTAGCATAAAATGTTTATAAGCAAAACTGCAATTGGTCATCAAAATGATTATATCATGTAATTGACCAATGGGAATTATTGTACGAAAGACAGGTAGTGCCCAGGGGGTTAAGAATCTTATTATAATAAGTTTACCCTCAGAATAATCTCCCCTCTTGCAATGGATCAGCATTTTCATAAAGTGATCAACTTGGGTCGATTTCTTAATCACACTACATCCTACACACAATCATAAAGTGGTCAACTAAGCTGCTGAATACATCAAATTAATTGAACTGGTGGGTTATTGCGATAAAAAGTAAATTAAGAACACATTTAATTGAGTTGTATTTTTAACCAGAAATATATATTATTTGTATGCTTTCCCTTCGGATCCGACAAAAGTAAGATTGATCTGCATGCAGACAATTCAAGTCAAATAATAACGCGTGTATTTTGAGATGCTGGTCATACATGCAAATTCTGCCTTTGTATGTAAATGAATGCTTAAAAAATAAAAAAGTACACATACATAACAGAAATATACATAGCTTGAAGCTTATCATTTGCAAACATTGGACAGACAAACATTAAAGAAATAATAATTTGGTACTATTTCACATACAGGTATAATAGTACTAACGCTCAGGGATTTAGAAAAAACTGCTGGTGGGAAGCAACCCCTAGACAGCCTTTAGTTTCAAGAATAGAAATCTGGATTACAACATTGACCCACTATGGTTCATTTGCCTTCTTTGGTGGTGTGGTGACTTCAGTGCATATCCCAGAAGCATCAATATAAATGTGCATTGTTGCTGGTACATATGCCCTTGTTGCTAAGTCACAGAGGCAATATCGGTAGAGTATGCTACAAAGCCACTGTACATCAATGATGGTAAATGGACCACTGACTAATCATGTTGTAGCTAACTTGAGGTTACATCCCTTATTTGTAATAAGATCTAAAGAAATAGGTTTGGTTTTCCTTCATAGAATGTTCTAGAATTAATGAGGGTATATGGTTTTTCTAATAATTCTATACCAATTTGAATTTTAGAGATTAAAATATGGTATCTGAAAAAGACTTTGTTTACCATTTTTAGTAATTTTTTGTGAATGACAAAAAGATTTTTGATTAAAATGCAATTAAATCAGGCTGATTAATCTACAGTGTTGTGTTGAAGATTTGAAGGAGGAAAAGCAAACCATGTTTTTCTTAGATCTCATTTACAACCTTACATTGGATTATAAATGCAATAAAGATAATACTATAATAATCTTAATGTGCATTAAAATAGTTGTCCTTCTTTCTTTTTTCCTTCCTTTTTTTGGCAAAATTGACTAAACAAAATGTTTAGAGACCCACTTTGTGGACATGATTAGTAGTAAATGTTTAAGAGTCACAAAATGATTTCATTTGTAGCGAGTATAAAAAAATGATCTTTTTTTGTTGTTTTGTTGTTGCTTATGTTCCACTTATGTATCATAGTAATAAATTATTGCCAAGTTAAACAAACAAAAAAGGTTGCAAGTTTGCAACAGTTATCAGACTCACACAACTGTGAGTGGTGATAAAATTATCAAAGCATAATGGAACGGTATAATAGTACAGTCCATTGCAATTTGCATATTTTTGATACAGTAACTAGACACATTTTTGTCAGGTCTAAATTTACAATGCACAAGTGGCAATAGCAAAAGGCTATATCTAATAAAATAGCATAGCGATGATACTTCCTTTTGCCATGTAGCATTCAACAATTTTGCGAGGGTTGGCATACACCTTTTTGTCTTCTTGAATAATGCTTTGAGTTGTAGTTTGGTCAGGGCATTAAGCAAAATCAATATTAACCTTACATACGATAGTTAGTTGGCTGCGTGCCAGCTTGGCTTGCCTGATATATTTTTTTGTATGTTTTGTTTTGTCTTAATATGGTTATTGAACTACTAATAAATAGGATCAATTGTCCTTAACATGGATAATATGCAACATTGACAAAATCTTGTGGATTTAGGAGTATAGTATAGATGGGTAATAATATACTGTGAGTCTAGAACATGTATATCTTACATAAGGCACTTAGTCAAATCTCCAAGTCTGTAGGGCCCATCGTCTATCTTCTATTATCTCCACAGTTGCAAACAGAAGGTGAAGGCCGGTACTCTTGACATCCCTGGCAAACAAGGTTTCATTTCTGAGAGGACATCTGCTCCATCATATGCTGTTATTGCTGCGGTATTCCGTTTTGTTTTATTTTGCAATTATTTTAAGCTTGGTATAAACTCCCAGTGCCATTTAGAACCATGCCTAAATCATCGTCCATGATTAATGACGGCTGAGCTACATACAAAGCAATTAATCCAAACAGTGCATTTCATTTTTAAATAAAGATAATAAACAATTTTAGACTACATTTTCTTATTTTGCATACATTTTGGATAAGTTAATAATAGCATATGGTGTGATGCAGTCTCAGAGTATGGAAACCTTGCTATACCATGATGAATATATAAAACCACTCAAAGACTTCTTTGGAATACCTGTCATAAAGATCAGAAAAGAGAGAGAGAGAGAGAGAAAAAACAACACATTAAACATTTTGTTATTATATTATTTCTCTCCCTTAGTTAATTGTCGATTTACACAACTGTAATTATTAAAAGCCAATAAAAGAATTTATTTCCCATTAAATTCAATTAAAAATTATACATGAAAAATGCCGTCCATCCAGGTGTTGTTCCGCATGAGTGATCCCCAATGTACGAACGAACTCATAGAAACAGGGATCCAAACATAAAAAACATAACATAACAGTGTGATAAACTGTACATGTTACAACAGGATGTACTTCCTGGTTTAGACGTTTATATTCCAAGCTTGTTACGCAGTCAAATACTGCAAATCTCTACAATCGAAAAGCTCAATAAAAATGTCATAAACTTGGACATCAAGTGAATGGTACTGGACATTACTCAATTACAAAAATAGTCATGACAATTAAATCATAATGCTCTTTATGATGACTATATGTACAAAACGAACAGCCATTCCACTGAAATCTGAACTGCACAACTCACAGCTCTATAGTGTACATGTAGTGATAATGACAATGATAGCATTATGGTTGATTGCACTTGAAAAGGTCTACATTGTACTACCTCTGTAAAAGTTAAGGGGTTTTCACACATTTTATGTTCACGCCCTGTTAAATTGGAATGATTTACCTATGTTGAATTTGAGAATTAGTGTTCCTTTTTACATAAGAAGCATGTGTGTACTTTTTATTTGATCACCTCAAAAATTAACATAGCACAAAATGATGCATTTGATATTGTTTGAAAGCACCTTTATGTTTTGGTTTGGTTGACTAACAGGCATGACATGTGCACACTACACAAACACACACTTTCTGTATTTGGTTGCTTCTGTAAAGCAATGTTGGAAACCCACAAATTAAATTTGAAAGCTTTTTTAGGATAAGACTATTCATGATAAAAAATAAAAATCATATACATATACTTTGGCAATACTGTATTGTATTATAACACATTGTTGTGATTTTGGTGTCCTTGAGAAATGCGAGATCATGAGGTTATCTAGTGGACTTTCCACTCTAGATTCAAATATGATTAAAAAAGAAGCAGCAACCAAGATTCCTGATAAATCCAGTCGAGACTTTAAACAAATCTACAGGTTTTGCCGATGGGAAAAAGAATGTTTCTTAATTTTCGATCTGTCAACTGCTTGCATTTATTCATGCATGCAAATTCATGATTTTACGCCACTAAAGTACTGTATGCATGTAAGTGCTACAATCAGCATGTCTGAATCTCGTAATGTACAATGTATGTATGCAAGCATTTCATCAATCATACAAGATAACATTTTGTAGTCCCAATATTGATCATTTTATTAGATCCTCCCACTTTCCATGATGTTATTTATATCTTACATTGCCAACCTTGCACTTGATCTTATACAAGAAATACTGGACACATTAATAAAACATTGATTTGTTCAAGGTGTACAGCCGCATGTCTCCATTCTTATCAATTATGCAAATAAGTCAGAAGGCTTAAGTCTACACCATGAGGAATAATATTGATGAATAGCATCTATTTCTATTGATTGCGCTATAAAATTCTTTTGAGATCACAATTCCACCTTTTCATTAATAATAAAAGGCAGAAAACGAACAAAATGCAGCAAGATGGAGTGTGTGAGCTGATGTGTAAAAAAGGGGATTTCCCATTTTGACATGAATTCTTGAGAAACAATGGTGCTGTGCAGTCTACAATATGTGGATTTGAAAACAGAAGTGAATCAAGGTTTAATGTATGTTACACAAATTTATTTGCATGTATTTGTGTTAATTACTGACATTTCTTGTATTTCTAGTCAAATGCATGGCTCACATTTTTCGCTAGCTTTTCATCACTAGAGAGCACAACAAGTGCATTAACCTTGAATTTTGTTATGAATGTACAAGTCACTATAATAGACTCACCTTTATTATCAATGTACAATATCATCCGGTGTATAGTATTGACCCTCTTTGAGGTAGTCTCGTAACCTCCTGGGCAGCGGTAATTCATCTATGTGGTCTAGCCGCACCTGTCGCCTGATCACAAAGCGGCACATGTGTTGTAGGGAGCGTGCCTTCTGGAAGCGGGAGATGGGAAAGAGGAGCTGCACGGGTGCCGGTGGGAAGCCAGGCACGCGAGGACGCAGGAAGTAGAGGAATCGGCCATTGCGCGAGTGTTGCATAGCCTCTTCAATAAATTCCACAATGGAAGAGCTGCCATGGGAGGAGGGTTGTGACCAGAAACTAAATTTGCCTGAAAAAGAAATGCAATGGAATATTTCTATTAGTACCAAATTTGGATTTATTTTTGATAACATCATCAGTATTTTAACACATTTTAGGATTGGCCTTTTTAGTCTATTGGTATCAGTTCACGTATCATTGTTTTTGAAGAAGTCCCATTCAACTTTGATTAGTGTTCCTTATCCTTTCATATGTAAACCAAAATCAGGTACATTAACACACAGACCTGCTAATTAGATTCTTATAATGCAATATTTATATCAGAGACTTCTACGAAAGCCAATCAACTGTCAACCCAGAGTCATTTAACTCAAGCACAATATCACTTGATTTAATCTTCATACATCAAGAAATAGTTTCTGAGAAAAACAAAAATGACGGAAATGACTTATGTTTACAACATTGGGTTCATATCATTACATGGGGAGAGACCCAAAATCAATTTATTTTCCGAGGTTGATATGACTGACGTGATTGTGTCCTTGACACGTGTGGATCACTGATGGTTGGTGTGGGGGTCACTTTATAATACTGTTGATGGGATTTCACCAAAAAGCCAACTATATCCAGATATCGTATGCAAATCTTACCGTTATGATGCTCTATACGCGTGTGATGTGTTGAGCCCTGGGCTCTAAAGCTAAGACTGAGGATATGTCTATCGTCTGAAGAATCTCTTACTAGGAAGGAGCCATCAGGCATGTTCTCCAGCCGCATCTCTGCATCGTCCCAGCTCATGGGACCCCAGTACCAACCATACTGTAAAACAGAGTGAAAGAGAAGAGAATATATAAGTAATGCTGTTTATAAATGTGCTATTATTTGATAGTAATTCTATCATAGAACCTAAGCACTTTTGTGTCTTTCCAGAATAATACCACAAACCACATTGCAAACATAGTTTCTGTAGTTTCTGTCAACATATTAATGTAAATAATAATCCACAATTTACTGCATTTAGGCTACCACTTGACATTTGTTTAAATGTTTGTAATACAAGGCAACGATCAACAGACAATACAGAAAACATACTTTTACTTTCCAACCACAGTCTTTCTGAATAACAGCTGCAAACCATCTACATACTACAAAATGAGATTAAATAATGCATTCTACTTGACCTTGAAATTGAATGTATAACATTTATATGTCAATGTACATGTGTACCCACCTATTTTACGCGTGTTCTTTTCGTGAATGGAGATTATACAATATCACGTCATGTGTCGCCATCTTTATTTATTTCACATTTTTGTAGCCCCATTTGTATGCATTATGAATGGTGTGGTTGGTTTCTAACAAGTTGGAGACATGTATTTGACAGCTGATAGCATTTGTGTAATGAATTGGCCTATATTTTACAGTCTCATGCCCATTTGGGGCAGTCTTTTGCAAGACAGCTAGCACTGCAACTTGTTGAATGCATCCTGACTTGTTTAAAACAGTACCTGAAAAAAGGCCTCCATTATACCGAGGTCCTAGTACACTCTTTTAACAGTGCATCAAGTCAACTCATCATTTTAAATACTAAAGAAAAAAAGAAAAAAAGTAAGGGATGGCGTATATATTACGTTGCATGATCCTTACCTCACTAATTCTGCGAAGACTGGTTGCGAACTCCCCTCTTGTTTTTTCTAATTCTTCTCTTGACTGAGGTCTAGCAATAGTACCGCCGTTCATCAAGCCATTCACATCTACGGATATAAAATGAAAGGAAAACCAATTAATGGATGATAAATTCATAAAGGCAATTTTGCTTTTTACCAAAATATTAAAAATACAATTGTTTAAGTCATAGCTCTTAGTGCAGTTGGGAGTACCGATACACCATGTGAACTATAGCTCATTATTGCCCTTGCAAGATAATATATCAAAACTAGAACACTAGCATAAGGCTATTTTATTTGTTCATCGATGGCTAAATAATAATTATTTTAAGGGAAGTGTCAACCCCTTTTTTATGAAATTTATCAAGCACTGTAACTTTTTAACTAATAATGTAATGTACATAAAAGTATACAATTATTTTAATGAAATGAGTCGGAGAATTCATTTTTGGTATCAAATTTCACAAAAAAACAGTGATTTTTATATTTTTGCCCAAAAATCACTTTTTGGCACCAATTTTTTTTCAGACAACATTTAACAAAATCAGTTTTTGGTTAAAAATTCCAAAATTTCACTAAAATCATCTAAAGTCAATTATCTAGGATCGGGGGTTTTTTTTAGGCTAAAAATATTTAGAAAATATTTACCAAAAAGTGCAAAAATGTGATTTTTGAGACTCAAAGACTCATTTCTTTTTTTTAAATGTATACTTTTATGTACATCACATTTATAGTTTAAAAGTTACAGTGCTTAATAAATTTGGCACCAAAAAGGGTTGACACTTCCCTTAACATCACATCCGGATCATCAAAATTGGATCCTTCCGGAGAAAGTCGCCCAATTAATAAATTTGAGAAATAAAAGCATCTTTTGTACAAGTTCAAAATTCAACTCAATATATGTGTCAATTTTAATTCATTGTTATTCACCTGTCCCATGATTAGTCTTTTGTATTTAAAAGTCACTGTTTCCAATGACCTGTGTTATATATGGTAATAATGTAAATCATTTATTTTTCACAACGCAATTTCCCATTTAACTATAAAATTGTCTCAATTTTGTTGTACCAAATTAATCCAGTACACTTACTTTATTAGTAATATACCATGAACTTGATGTCTATTATAGTGTATTGTTCAGACACAATCAGCCATTGGTATGCATGACAAATTCTGTACAAAGCCGTGTTCACTTGGCATGGAAATGTGTAGCAATGCAGGTCACGTATGTAATGCTTTTTAAAACCTAGGCAATTCTAGTTATAAATAGGTAATTTAACTAAGTTTGGGGTTTTAAACTATGGTTAAAGAAGATTTTTTGTTGTTTTAATGTGCTACCATTACGGTATTAATCATGCTAAGTTTAGAATCTGACCTGTGTTAAGTTGAGTCAACATTTTCCCCTTTTAACAACCTGGTCTATTTGAGCATTGTATACATGTACATGAAACTAGTTCTTGCCATCACATTTTGTCATGGTGTTGTCCTTCCTGTCTTTTGAATAATAAAATCTGAACTTCCTGGAATGGTGTACATAATAGGTATAGGATTTGCCATACCAAAACAAGAAACGGTTTCCGTGGTTGGATGGAACTGTAATGGATTTTAGGGGTAAGCTTTAGAATATCCTACCATTTGTGTTCCTCACTGTGCAAGTGTATGGGTCATTCTTTAAAAGTCCCCATTGGAGACATGCAGTGGTAGGATATACTAAAGGAACTCCGATTTTAGTTGTAAATTCCTACTTTACTTTATCAATATTTACATTTTCTATTTTAAAAAGGACAATTGTGTGAGATTCAAGTCCAGGAAGAATTTGGGTAAGGAATTACTTAATCACCTAAGAGTGAAAGAGAGTTGGAATAATCTGTGTTTTTAAAAAAATTAAGCCAACCCTGATTTCCAATTGTACCAGATTGCCAAAATAAACATCAAGGTATCATGCATGGGTTTTCCTTTCGCAAAGGGATGTGTGGCTGGCTTGAGGTGATTCACACTTTTGAATTAAGCAGTGGTGAGACTTTATGCACGGGGCACTGATTAATTGATATACTGACCACAAGCATGACTTTTGATCACTGATAGTTTTATGCTGAGCTAGGATTACTTGGCAATTAATTGAGAATATTATAATTGAACAAATTAACAACTTATAATAGGGATGAAAGATCTCACCCTGTTCTACTGGAACACAAACTTGGAGAGGTTAGGCCGGCATGTTTGGGGTTTTTAGGGGGAGTATTTAATTTTCAATAATTTCCTAACATTTCCATAATTTCTTTAAATTAAAAGAATTACATGCAAATGTCTACATTTACTCTGTATGTACCCATAGAACACTTTTGGTGGGGGTGGTGTTGGGGGGGGGGGGGTCTTCTTGACCTACGTGAAAAGAATGTGCTGTAAATTAAATAATCTATTTCTTATGTAAATTTAATCAATCAAATAAATTGGAAACTCTGGCTTATTCTCAAAATATTCATGATATGCAGCATATAATGAAAGCATGCACAAACCATTTTGTTAAACAAAGGACTCCTAAAACATACATGACATATTTAGATATCAATCAATTCTATTTCAACTGGCTTTAATCAACCTACATGTAGACATACATGTACAAACATTTTGAAGACCACAATTGATGTTTTAAAGGATCGCACCAAAACATTGATTTTAAAGTATCCTAATCATCATTGTATATATGCTACATACATTACATTCAATCAGTCTAAATGTGATGCTTATCATTATCAGGGTTTCAAGTGATTCAGCAGGTTGTGTACATGCTTGAAAATGCCATGTGATTCATTGAGAAATAACTGATTGCCCAGCTTCATACGCGAGCGATTTAACATTTCTAATTTTGCCCCCAATAAAACTGTTCCAATGGAATGATAAATAAATCAAGTAAATCATGTAAATCATCCAAATCATTGATTGAGGTCAAACAACACTGATACAATATTGTGTAATTAATTAATTACAATATTAAAGAGAAGGTCGAAGAGTAACACAAGGATCACCAGCACAGTTGAAACGGTTTTGCATGCCTTCAATTATCCTATTCTTGGTCAATATTCAAAGCAAGATTAATTCACACATGCTTGGCAGTTAGGGGTTTACCTTTAACATCCTTAATTATTTTGGTCAGAATATTATAATTAACTACTTAACTATCAAAATTACACAAATCAACTGTATGAAACTGAAATGTGCAGCCCTCATAGACAGCACACGTCATTGCTATTAATCATTGCCTTCTGATGTTCTAATTTTAATTTTAATTTTAATCATTGTAAGTCACTGATAAAAAACATAGAATTACATGTACAAGTAATGTCAACAGGCACTTTTGGATGCAAAAATAACTTGATGATCTATTTTTGTCATTACAATGTAAGTAGATCTGGTTAATACTGAATAAATTAAATAAACCACTTATTCTATTCAACGTGAGTGGGTGATTGGCTGACAACTACATGTTTAAAAACATGATTTAGTGAGTGCCAATAAAGACTTTTTAGACATGAAGGTATACCAAATAACTTCAAGTATTGATGGAGTTTGTAGTAAAATCAATTCCTTGTTGAATGGTTGGTGCTCATCTTACACTTAGCTGGGCTTAACTTGATGGGTTATCTCTTCAATATTAATCCTGGAAACATTGAATGATACATGTAGCTAATATCAGCCAACAACCATTTTGAATATAATAGCATACATGCAAAATGGCATGATAAAATTATTTATTCCGTATCAATAGACATCTATTATCATATTGCAAAATGTTCATATGCATGGATATGGATACTGCACTTACCTAAACCGGGAGGTCTTGTTGGTGGACTGGGCATCGGTTGTCTCACATTAGCCGCTACATAGGAATGAGGCCTTGGTTGTGTGGCAAATCTCTGTGCTGCTCCTCGTGCTGGTGGGACATCTGGTAGAGGCCTATCAGGGAACCCTAGCGTTGAATGTCGTTTTCTCCCTCTTGGCATTCTGAAAAAACTTGATAGTCTATTTTTTACAGAGCCACCTCTCTGTTTCCTTAGAGGTGAGTGATGGTCCCTCATGGGTTGCCTTGGTAACGACCTACTTCTCATTTCATTTTTCTGTTTTAAGTCTTTGAAGAAGTCCTCTCCTAGTACATCCTCTAAGCGCACATGCGTGGGTTCACTATCACTATCATCATCTGAGTAATTCTGATCATAGTTCATCAGCATTCTAGAGATATTGTTTTCATCTGGTAAGTTCTCCAGATTTCTCTGATCTCGCGGTGGGAGAGGTGGCGGGGCGTCAACCCCTTCTGCTCCCATACCTTCTGCATAATCCGGTGAAATAGTACTCGCCTCTACCATGTATCTAGGCTTTGTACTTCTATCCACGGCAGGGGGCATCCCATTTGGATTGTTAACGTCCATAGCATCCCCATGTGCAGAATGTGCTGAATGGGATGATAGTGAGGAGTGTGTGGAGTGATTTGAATGTATTGAGTGGGCTGAGTGTGTAGAACTGCTACTACTGCTACTGCGAAGGCAAAAGCTCTTAATATCGTCTTGCGACTTTCTTTTACAAGCATCAAGATCAGTTTCCATACTGCTATGAGATGTGGGAGAGTGATTCACTAATTGGTTGTCCTTTAACAACATAACTTCCTCAAACTCCTCTTTGCCTGGACTAATAGATTTTTGGCTAAGTCTGTCCCCAGGACTCGTCTTCCTACAGTCTTCTTTTGTTTCTTGGCTCAACACAATATCTTTTAAATCCAATGCATCAGGAAAACTGTGTCTTCTAAGTACTTCTGCAATGTGTGGAGTTCTTGATTCATGTTGCATTGTTTTTGAATCATATGATTCAATCTCTGTTGCCATAGTGATAATCAGAGGTTCCATGTTACCGGAGCCACGAGGAGTTTTGCAATTTTCCTCGTCAGATCCACCACTCATTGATTTTGAGGAGTCTGTTAAGAGATCGCCTTGAATGGCGATGATGGCATCGTCTTTAATGACTGTGCCGTTTGGCAATGTATCCAAAGTGTCTGATTCATCAGTGTATTTGTGTGCTTCCAAGTATACACCAGCATCATCGTCGCCATCATCCTCATCCTCAGACGGGGTTTTTGGTTTCATTTCACTTATTAATTGTTCCTGCTTGATAGTAACACTTTCCGGTGATTCCTGATCAGGCATTTTGTATGACACACAATAAGCTTTCAAATCGCCGTTGTCATCATACTCATCATCAGTTTCGTCATCGTCCGCTGATTTCAACATGTCAGTTTTCTGTGAAATTATCACTGGTTCACAAGTAACAGTTTGAATGTGTAATGTACCTAATTCATCTGCATGGTATAATTGGGGCACGGACCTGGTTTTGGGCCGAGCCCCTTGCTTTTCATATTCTGCAAAGTCCCTGTCAATATCCAGAATTAATTCTTGAATTTCTTGTTCTGGTGACATTTTCTTTTGTGATGCTTTGTTTGCATTTTCGTCCATGTCAACACAGTGTCTAAGCTGTGGGTCGCCCTTAACGAGCTTAGGAATAGGAATATCATCACAGATGTCCTTGCCCAGTACAATGGGCCCTATACCATTACGTTGTGCGTATAATAAGTTTGGAAAATCAGGCTCTAAATCTTCTGTTTTGACAAGAGGCGCGATTCGTGGTCTGAAAGGCACTGCAGATGCACGGCAATTCTTTTTGGCCACAAGATCGCGGCTCCGGCTTACAGTGTGACCCACATAGGATCTAGCCGAGTCCGAGTCAAGTGCTGGGATATCAACACAAACTAAGTTCCTGCCGGTGGGAGTAGGTGACTCACTTCGACTTCTCCTTGTCCCACGCCTTGTCAGTGACCTGCGCATTTTGCGGAAGAAGCCCACGTGCGATTGGACCTGCTGTCCTTGCACGGAAGTACCATTTTGTACTCGATTAGCCATCTTCAATTATCTGTCAACAGCATGTCTTAGTACCTGAAACAATAAAATGATAAAATTAAAAGGAGGTTTACATTAGGAGTGAGATTATCTTATTTTTTATGGATTCCAAATCATCTTTTCATAAGTATTAAACAGCGATATCAATAAAGCTAAAGACAACTGGGACCTACATGTACATTTGTGCATGGTTAAAGGGAGAATCACCTGCTCAATTTACAACTCGATATTGAACTTGTTGATACTATCAGAAAAGTCATTTGAAAGGAGGTTAAGGCCAGACACAATGTCTAGTCAGAAACGGTGCATATCTATCGCACATTAACACCATGATAATCATGGTGATTGAGTCTTTGAGAAATTAATTTGCGGACATCCAACCCACAAAACCAACATAAATATCATAAAGCACTGTCTTTTAAGGGGTCGTCCATAATTTTCGCCATTTTCAGTTACGTACAAAGCGTACGTAAGAGGGGGGAGGGGGTCGAAATATACCCCAACCGTACGTAACTTAAATGGCGATCTTGAGAGGCGGGATTTTTTTTTTAAAGTACAAAATAAAATAAAATTTCGCCATATATTGCGTACGTAACTCGAGGGGGGAGGGGGGTAAAAAGTTACATAAGTGAAAATGGCGATAATTTTGGACGACCCCTAAGTATTAGGTTGGATGTGGTTTTAAAAATAAGATTATTCAATAATTGCATTCTCAGTCATTTCTAGTCAAACGAAGAATTCAAACAGATGTCCTAGCATGTAATTGATTCAATTATAGTTCTTTACATATTTGTATACATTAATGTATATGCCCTATTACTTAGGTCATGTTAGAACCATCTACTGGCTGTCTTTGATTATTTTGCAACCATCAGTGGGTATGTCAGTGTCACCCCTTTGTTGAAGTGAGTGAACTTGTATCTTACAATTACATCATAAGAATCCCCAAGCAGGAATCAGTCCAATGGCATGGTATACAATACATGTATGGTATTTAGACTGAACATTATTTTGTTTCCATTTATTGTTCAAGTTTGTGCTTTCATGCAATTGCAAAACTTCAAACCTGCCATCTTTTTTAGCTAGTTACAAAAACTATTTAGATTAACTTGAGCTATTCTGTTAGATTTTCAGGATGGTGTTTTCTTTCAAGTTTCTCTGTATCAAGGTTCTTGATTGGTAGCTCGATGTAAGTCTTTGTTGATCAATAAACATGCCATCTTGTTCTTGTTTATGGTCTGACCCAATCATTCGTTCAATCCTCTTTTCACTGTCTATAGCATCATGTACATGTAGGTAGCCTGAACCTACAATATATAGAGTGAAGATCCCACATCTGACACTGACACCAAATTAAGGTATTTTAGAACAGTTCCCTCATGGCTATTGTTAGGTTTTCAAATTTACAAAGGTAGTGCAGTGCATTCAGTGTTAATCAAAACCCTTTTATTGACGGTAATGTGCATGTATTATTACAATCAAAAACATTTGAACATGAAGGTCACTTTAATTTAACCTAGATTATCCCACATCTGACACCAATTGACAGGATCTGCAGTTTCCTCCTGCTTTCAAATTTATTGTTCAATGTGACTAATACCCTTCATCCATGAGTTATTTTTATGTTCAAAATACAATGTTGCAATACATTGCTGAACCAGAGTGTTGCGCCTTACAGGCACTATGCTTAGATGGAGCGTAATTTCTTTCAGATTTACAAGAGGCAGTGAAATGTTTAACACTTTTTACCTTCATTTTATAAGAAAAATGTATAAGCACAAGATGAGTTTGAAAATTACATGAACATGCTTGCCAGAAACAAGGGTGGGCTAGACATTTAAAAAGGGATACAAAATGTTGCACATTTCTAATGTAACATACTAAAACAAAAGATATTTCTGAGCAAAATGTTCCCTTTAAAGGTGTATGTTCCGATCACTTTTGGGGCTATGATTTTTTGTTCACATCAAGATATTTTGATATCAGAAGAATTCCCATATTTTTCTCATTATGTCTGTAAAATCTCAGGGGCCAGAAATGTTCTATTAAAAATTATAGGTTAAAATGTGGTGAATTACTGCCAAAGGTGGTTAACCACCCGCTAGTTTATGTTCTACTCAATGGGCAATGTTTTGTGACCGTGTCCTGCTAAAATAAGAACCATTAGAGTTATGCAACTCAAACTTTGGAATGTGACTATTTTAAGGATGACCTTCCTTGTAAAATAGAAAACATCAAGTTGAAAATCGGGCCAGCAATCGGAAAATCTACCTGTAACTGCATGTGTGCAAATTTGAACACCAAATGCTCAAATGTGCAATTGTGGGGCAATGACCCCTTTAAGAACTACCTCTTTCCTGAAAAAACAAAATGGCTGCCTCCATGCTGCTTTATAAAGCAGTTTAAACAGCGAATGGGGGCTATATTATTTACGTCATAATTTAAACCTGAATGATTTATTTTCATTACATTTATATTTCAAGTACATGTACTTATCTCTTAAATTTAGTTATTATTATTGATTACGTCAACATCGCCATATTTAGTGGCTTATATAGCAATAAACAATAGCTTACTTAAAGGTAGATGTTCCGATTTTCAACTTGGACGTTTTCTATTCTACATGAAAGGTCATCCTTAAAAAGTCGTGTTCCAAAGTTTGAGTTGCATAGCTCTAATGGTTCTTATTTAAGACGCACAAGATGCTGTGAACTGTACCCATTGAGTAGAACACAAACTAAATCGGTGGTTACCACCATTCGCGGTAATTCGACGTTATTTCATCGATTTCTCCGTAATTTAGGCCATCAAATTTCAGTATGATGATGAGAAAAATACGAGCTTTCATATGATATGAAAATCTCTGTATGTTTGAAATAATTCTGTGTTACGAAAATGTGATCGGGTCATCTACCTTTAATATTGAGAAGTAACATAGTGTTAATTATCTTGACATTTGTTACACCAATAAATAATTATTATAATTTAATAAACCCTCTACAAATCAATTAATTTGGTGTCATACATATGTCCATCCTCAACTCAATAAATGGTGTGCTTTGAATACAGTACTATGAAATCTGAGCTGAGATGACTCGAATGAAAATACCATACCAAATTCAATATGTACAATAAATTGGCTTGAAATGAGCATATTATGAAAATTTAAAAATGAACTATTACATAATCTTTTTATATACAAATATAATAGGCCTTAATAATAAAAATATCTTAATCAAGATTAAAAATCCACAAAATAATTAGTGTAATTGTGCCATGCCTGTATACCCTATGCAATATGTATGGCTGGATGCCATCCATTCACAACGTACATGTACTGCATGCATACACTGTATAGATAACAATAACAAACCAAATATTACACTTAAAATCGTCTTTCTAATGACAAAATATGCAATCAGATGGTTACATATAATACAACTGTATCTTTTATTGTCACATACCTTCAAAAACTGCACCATTGCGACCGGTTTGTGCGATATTCCGACAATGTTTCACGTGTACATTAAACACAGGCGAGCCTATTCGTGTA
The DNA here is from genome assembly GCA_035610835.1 of Ophiura sarsii. Lineage (NCBI taxonomy): Eukaryota > Metazoa > Echinodermata > Ophiuroidea > Amphilepidida > Ophiuridae > Ophiura > Ophiura sarsii. The sequence continues at coordinate 126,489,198 of CM069441.1, read as the reverse complement.
ATAATTAACATGTTCTAACATGACACGAACGGCACTCGCTGCACAACGGATCTTTACGGTGGCAATTTTTGGAAGAATATAGCAAATATCTAGATCAAATTCAATAAATATACCTACAATACCTTCAACGATGTATCGAATGGTGCAAAAACTGGGCTGTTTGAGGTGTCCGAAGGTCAAAAAACAACCAAAACAGTCCGGTTTCGTCACAGAAACGGGGGGATCTCCTCCCGTTTTTGACCATTCTGACGAACCGACATACGATTTCAACTCGTCATTTAACACATTGTATCAACATAAAACACCTTAATTTATACCTTACAACAATGAAAAATACCTTAATATTACAGTCATATATCATGCTAACTTACAAAGATGGGGTGAAAGAGTGAATTTTGGCTGCATTTCCGGAGTTGTTATGGTTCTTGGTCCTGCATTGGGTAGACATCTTGTCAGTGAACTTCCTGATTCACCAAAACTTGCAAGTGTTGCCGGCTTCACCGAGACGAAATCGCTCACAGAAAACCACACAATCCTACACACGATAATGTACTCATGGATCAGTTTAGTGATTTTCCTCCAGTCTCGTCTGGACGAACTTTAACAGATACTTCTGAGGAGAGAAAAATCATAACAATAAGAAAAATTAAGAATACATTGAATTCAGCTTCTTTAAATGACATGTCCAAACAATGTTGTCAGTCGAATTTCGGAGACATGAAAAATGGTCCATGGATAAGTGGGCTATATGTAAAGGCTTCTGTTGACAATCAATCATAAACTAGTAAAAACATTTGTCTTAAAAAAAGTTTAAATGCCTCATTTATTAAAAAGAAACTTTGAAATGCAAGAATTATCTGGATTTAAAAAAAACCCACTTGTTGACTTGTACTTTTGTTTAACTTTTTTTCCTTTTCTTATTTTTTATTTATCTATTTATCTATTTATCTATTTATCTATTTATCTATTTATCTATTTATCTATTTATCTATTTATCTATTTATCTATTTATCTATTTATCTATTTATCTATTTATCTATTTATCTATTTATCTATTTATCTATTTATCTATTAATCTATTTATCTATCATCTATTATCTATTCATCTATTCATCTATTTATCTATTTATCTATTTATCTATTTATCTATTTATCTATTTATCTATTTATCTATTTATCTATTTATCTATTTATCTATTTATCTATTTATCTATTTATCTATTTATTTCATATTTTAATGTGCACGTCTGTTTTGTTTTTGTTTTAATTTTAATTTTAATTTTAATTTTAACTTTAATTTTTATTTTTATTTTTATTTTTATTTTTATTTTTATTTTTATTTTTATTTTTATTTTTATTTTTATTTTTGTTTTTGCTTTTACTTTTACTTTTACTTTTACTTTTACTTTTACTTACTTTTGCTTTTGCTTTTGCTTTTGCTTTTGCTTTTGCTTTTGGTTTTGGTTTTGGTTTTGTTTTTGTTTTTGTATTTGTATTTGTTTTTGTTTTTGTTTTTGTTTTTGTTTTTGTTTTTTGTTTTTGTTTTTGTTTTTTGTTTTGTTTTGTTTTTGTTTTTGTTTTTGTTTTTGTTTTTGTTTTTGTTTTTGTTTTTGTTTTTGTTTTTGTTTTTGTTTTTGTTTTTTGTTTTTTGTTTTTTGTTTTTTGTTTTTTGTTTTTTGCTTTTTGTGCTTGCTTTTGATTCTGTTCGTTTTTGCTTCTTTTTTTTCTTCTTCTTTTTGTGTGCTGATATTTTTAATTGTATATATTTTTTTAAATATGTTTATTCATTTATTTATTTATGTATTTATATATTTACTTTATTGTGTCGGGGTGCTTGTATGTATGTTTTAGGCCTAAATTAAAACATATTTTATCATGAGGTTCAAAACTTAGTTGATACAACTTATTTGTTAAGCATACTCTAAATCAATATCGTTTTGAAGTCACTGGTAGTAATTATTAAGCCTACATGTTATCTTAATTAACTCCATGTTAAATGCTCCTCAACCACTCATTAAAATTAACTCCATATTTATAAATCTAATAATATTAATCAGCCTCACAACAAAACTGTTTAGAAAAATAACACATTTCTCCCTTTCCAGTTATTACGTTCAAAACGTGTATGTGTATCAGCTAAAGCGCGTTAGTCGTCAATCAGATCAGACAGAGCTCTATGCACAGACAAAGACAGACTCATCCCAGATCGGTTTATAACATAGAATCGTCAGCCAACCTATAGCGCAATAACACAACAGTGCGTGTATTGACATGTACCAAGCTAGTCGTTTTTTACAAGCAATGTGGCAACACTGTGAGACCTTTCGGGCACACAACCATTTTTTATTTTTCCCAAAATAACTTGCGGTTTTTAAAGAATAGCGCCCTCTAGTGTATAGTAAAATCGATGCCGTGCGATGCCACCTTCTTGAACATGCATAGACTTGCCCAAGCCAATGACAGTGCACTGACCTACATGCGATTCAATGTGGTTCTGCCGTCGGAACAAGTCAGACAGAGGATTTTTAATGCGAAAATCTGCATCCTCGTCCAAAAAAATAACAAAGCTAGTCTCCTGTAACCATTTTTCGTAGGTTTTAAGTCCGTTTTGGGTCGAAAAAATTCAAAATGAGCTATTTTCAAAAACAACCTGTAATTTTTGCACTGGAGTAGTGATAACGCGAGGATGCTCTGGATCCTGCCCTGAGACAAGTCGTCACAGTGTTTTCAATATCTTTCCTCCCTTTGTCTAACGGGTAACTCTCGACTAAAGCTTGCTCAGACACGATAAGAGAAACACATCAACATCACGAAAAGAGGCACCACTGCTACAAAATGATGATGCTGGTGAATATTTTAATAATAATATCAATACATATCAAGCCTATTCATCATTTTATGTGTTAATATTGCCTATCATACAAATTGGAATAAAATAGCTCGTTATATAGACAGATCGTATGGGCATCAAGGTTGCATTACTCCCAATGGTAATAAATGGGTGACTATGGATTAAAACAAGGGTTTAATATAAATTATGTAAATTTGAAGTGGACAGTCCGTATATATCCGGTCAGCTGCAAGGCTCTATGCTGTGCGCGTCCACACCATCCGGGGATATTACTGGTCAAACAAAATTGACTGACCTGGCCATTTGCGGAAGTCTGACTCGGGGCTCACCAATTAACATAAATGTTAGCAAAGTTGATATTGCTAGAAGCTTTATGGTCCAATAATTGATGGACACTGAAGGTCAATGGCCACACAGCCTTAACTTAGGTGACCTTTTGAAGTAGGGCTGATTTAAAATAATACCTGGTGCCTCTTTTTTCAAATGTTCACATACGTGTCACTTTACCATCCCTACAATCATGTGTACTAAATCATTAACAATCATTTGTAGCGGTATGTTTGAATGTTCCTTAATTAATTAATTTTTCAAAGCAATTGCACCGGCGCAACCGTCACTCGTGAGTGAGCATCGCCTATGAACATGTTACACTCCCGGTTACACTCATAGCTATCTTCAGTAGATAGCACGGCACTCATCGTGCGACTTGACCGAACACGCGGGTTCCTGGAATGAAACTTTTTTGCGCGTTCTTCTTATTCATGCCTTTATATTGTGTTCGCATTAAAATATTATATTAGCGTGTACAAACGTGTTTTATTGTCATTTTATTTGTTTTCTCAAATATGTGTTGCTCATTTAGTCTTTGTTACAGGCCTAAACTATTGTTTGTTATATTTTTTGAAATATTTTTACTAATTAAAAGTCTTTGATATGAGGTACTTGTTTGTAATTTATCAATAACATACCAGGACCCCTACGAATTGTACAAGTTTCGATTAATTTTTGTCTGTAAGTATTATTTTCTTTGTTAAGTTACGTTTTGCTACATACAGGCTGTCCCAAAATGATTAGGAGGCGCTACCCATTGATGTCCAAATGTTATTAAATGTTTTCATCATAGAAATCAATGATAAAAATATTAAGTTCAGTTTTGAAAGTTAACTTTGACATATATTATAATGATATAGGCTTTATTGTAACCTTTCATTAGAATTTTAGATAATGAAAATCGTAACGGCTTATCAAACTGAAGACATTTTGAACGAAAGATAGATCAGCTTTTGTGTATTTATTTGGATTAACCATGTTAACAAGATGTCTATGAGGCCTAGGCCATGTGTTTTGAACTCACCCCCCCCCCCCCCCCCCCCCCCAAAAAGGGTGGCGGCGTTGCATTTTAGTGACGAATCATCCATCTCTCTGTATTTACTCAACAACTAAATATGGTAGAGCAATGGATTAGGTGTCATGTGAAAGCCCATTATACTAATTGTGTGAATAACTCAGGTATTTCTATCACTGTTTGACTGAGTTATGGTTAATTTCGAAAGTCAAGGGTGGTGGTGGTGGCGCTGTGTACAAAATATGGAAAATGTTTCCTATTCTACGTTCAATTTACAATATCTCCTGATCCCCGTATGGTACAAACATGATCTTGGCCTCATTCATTTTCTGTCGCTGTTTCAACAAAATGCCAAATAGTATGTATAAACAACTGTTAATCATGAATCGATTGGATTGTCATTGGCTTTCTCCCTTTTCGCTACATAGTGTAGGCCTACTTGCCCTAATTCATCGACTATAATGTAACAAAAAAGTATTCAACCGATGATAGCAAAAGTATACATTTTTGGAAAGCATTCACTTCCTGATATAGGCCTAGTATATTTCAACAACGTAACCCTTTGACAACCATTATGTTCCGATGGGTTTCATGAGGAACTCAAATATGCACAGTAAATTATGATTGGGATAGTTATGCACAGTAAATTATGATTGGGATAGGTATAACAATATTAAAATATTGTCAGTCTTTTAAAACTTTGTTAGGGCATAATTTAATTTTACTTCTAAATTTAAAAATAATACTAACACTTTACGAGAAACCAGATTTTTTAAGTATTGCCAAAATTATTTGTTTAACAAAATACGAGAAACAAGATTTTTTTAATTATGGCAAACAATTTATTTTTTATGAAACTACAAAAAATTCAAACATTTTACAAGAAACAAGATTATTTTAATCATTGTCAAATATTTTTTAACAAAATACGAGAAGCAATATTTTTTTATTTAGGCCTATTGCCATTGTTTAAAAAAAAAAAAAAACTACCAAAAAATCAAACATTTTACGAGAAACAATATTTTTTAATTATTACCACAAATATTTGTTTAACAAAATACGAGAAACAAGATTTTTTTTAATTATGCAAACAATTTTTTTTTATGAAACTACAAAAAATTCAAACATTTTAAACAAGATTATTTTAATCATTGTCAAAATATTTTTAACTATTTTTCGAGAAACAAGAAAAGAAAAATGATGTCCCAAACTGATTTTACAAATATTTTACGAGAAACAAACACAAAAGCCTGCCTGAGGCCTTAAACACGGTTTTGCCCTTTACACGGTGTTTTGACATCTTAACGAGTTTTGAGACCTTTTTTGACCCTGTCGGCGCAGAATTATAGGTCATAAAGGTGTAAAGTATTATGGCCCGCCAAAAGGGTCAAAAAGGTCAAAATGATGATAAAGGGCTCAAATACACGTTAAGGTGTAAAATGTTGATTAAGGGGGGTCAACTACAAATAAGGTCTCAACATAAAGGGGTGGTCAACAGATAAAGGTGTCAAATGTTAATAAAGGCGTCAAATGTTAATAAAGGTGTCAAATGTTAATAAGGTGTCAAATGTTAATAAAGGTGTCAAATGTTAATAAAGGTGTCAAATGTTAATAAAGGTCTCAATACAAATAAAGGTCTCAAATACAAATAAAGGTCTCAAATGATGATTAAGGGCTCAAATACACGTTAAGGTCTCAAATGTTGATAAAGGGGTCAAATACACTTTAAGGTGTCAGATATTGACTCCTTTGTCAACATTTGACACTTAACGTGTATTTGACCCCTTTATCATCATTTGATACCTTTATTTTGTATTTGACACCGTTTTGACCTAAATGGCCGCCCATACATGAGCTTTAATCAAAATATGAATATTTCTATATCTTTTGAACATTGCTTGTTAATCATATATGTTAGCATTAGGTCCTATCTAAATTCCAATAGTTGGATTCCTTGAGATTTTCGATCAGAAAATATATACTTTTATGGGATAGACCAAGTTATTGCGATATGCTAAACTCGAATCTCAGATGGTGTAAAATGTACAAATCCGGAAATGCAACGCGAAGGATGGCGAGTTCAACTTGAACACATGCCTGTTGCAGAATATGCCACGTGTTCATGATTATGTACTGGCATTTTAATAAACAAAACACCTAAAGTTATCTAATTACATTTACTTTAGGCATTAATAATATTTTCCTGCAGTAAAAACTGACACGTGTTGAGTTATAACATGCTGTCCAGGCGCGGGCCATGAGCTCCCGGGGGGGGGGGGGGGGGAGGTGCTCAAGCCCCGGGGTTCCCCAGAGGGTAAAAAAAGAGGGGAGAGAGGGAGGAGAGGAGAGGAGGAGGGGAGGGGAGGGGAGAGGGAGGACGGGTGGGGTTGGAGGAGGGGAGGGAAACGGAGAGGCCGGGAGCTTTTATTAGTGTCTCTCACTTTATCTCTACGTCTCTGAACCGAGGTGAGTGTTTTATAACAAAAGTAAATATTGATAGCAGGGAGAGTTTTAGGTCATCCAGGCAAGTTAAAACCCAACAGCTCGGCCCTGTGATTCACCAGTGGCGTAACCAGGGGGACAGCACCCCCCCCCCCCCACCCCCCATTGGCAAAAGAGTACAAAATAAAAAGGAAGATAAAGAGAAGGGTGACGAGCATAGACAGTGCAAGCGGGGAGTGCCCCCCCCCCCATCATTGTCACGGTGGGGACGATACCACCCCCCCCCCCCCCCCCCCACTCACAAGAAGCCATTTTTTTGCGGCGAATAGTTTCAATGTTTAACTATATTTCAAGCATAACAACATGGTTCAGGAACGTTTTCTGGACCATTTTAGTGAAACAACTATAGAATTTTTGCGCGTGTCGCGCGAGTAGATTCAATGTTTCTTTATCAAGTTATAAAAAGATGGCTAATAAGGAACTGACAGTTTGTACGCTCAGGAACGTTTTTCTGGAGCTTTTTAGTGTTAAAATAGACATTTTTTCGCGTTTCGAGCGAATTTGTTTCATTTTTTTTATATTCAAAGTGGCTTCATGAACGTTTTCAGGACCATTTTAGTGTTTAACACTAAAAAAAAAATTAACCAATTTTTGTACAAATTTAAAATAACCAGTTTTTGTACAAATATGTTTAATGTTTTATTAATCAAGCTTAACAAGATTGCTTCAGGAACGGGTTTTTTAACCTTTCTTTTTACAATAGCCATTTTTTTTAAATATTTTGTTATTCAATTTGAACAAGATGGCTTCAGAAACGTTTCTGGACCTTTTTATTGTTTAAATAGACATTTGCTTGCGCGCTACGCGCGTATTATTTTCACTGGTTATTTATTATTCAAGCTTAACAAGATAGCTTCAGGAGCATTTTGATAAACCTTTATTTTTACAATAGCCAATTTTTTATTTTGTGTTATTCAATTTCAACAAGATGGCTTCATAAACGTTTTTGAACTTTTTTGTGTTAAAATCTTTTTTTTTTGCGCGCTATAGCATTTTTCAATTTGAACAAGATGGCTTCAGAAATGTTTTCTAGACGTTTTTATTGTTTCACTGTTTATTTATTATTCAAGCATAACAGATGGCTTCAAGAACGTTTTTCTAAACCTTTATTTTACAATTTTTGCGCGCTTCGCGCCCATCATTTTCATACTACTTTGTTATTCAATTGGAACAAGATGGCTTCAGAAACGTTTTCTGGACCTTTTTAGTGTTAAAATATACATTTTGGCACGCCACGCGCAAATTAGTTTCACTGTTTAATTACCAGTCAATGAGTCAAGCTTAACAACATGGCTTCAGGAACGGTTTGTTAAAACTTTCTTTTACAATAGCCAATATTTTCGCGCTACGCGCAATCCTTTTCAATTTATTCGCAATTTCAAACCCTTTTTGTTTTTGCAAAATTGAAGAGAAAAAAATCCAATTTGGAATGATATTGATAATAAGCCAATATTGATTGGAATGAGTTAAGGTTTTTCAATAAAATATTGGTCAAAAGTACACACCAATGGGTTCGAAAATTCAAAATAAATCCCCCCCCCCCCCCCCCCCGGTAAAAAATCCTGTGCACCCTATGCTGTCTTTTAAATAAAACAAAACTCATTATTATCCAACCATTTCAATCATTAACCAAACACACCACTCCTCGAAACTTTATTTTCAATCAATAGCGTAAAACTCTTATATACGTCATCCACGTTTCCTTTTAGTTTGATTGCATTTTAACTTTATATCATGACTAGTATTTTGTCAGTATCTCAATTATGATGGTCATCGGTCTTTCTTCTAAGTTAAGTTACATTCTGGGTGAGTATGTCTTTTCACATCGTTTATGAGTGGTCTGAGTATTAGAACTGCGCCACCGTATGGCATTTTGCTTTAATAATGTTACCCTTGACTTCTAAAGGACCATTACAATATTCAATGTCACGTCTCATGTTTGTATTTGTCACAGTTTTCAGCTTTTGAAATCCACATCGGAGTTTGTTAATTCTTTCCAAGCTAGCTTACACTATACATTAATCATGTTAAAGGCATATTATGTGATCGTTTCCAAGCAGCGCCCTCTATCATTGATTTTTACTATGAAAGCAGATTTTCTTGCAGATTTGCATATTTGATCATAAATCATAAGATCTTCTAAATCTAAGTTACAGATCGATACGATTCCTAATTACTTCAAAATCATAGTTTGAAATAGATTGTACCGAGCGGTACAATCTATTTTTTCAAATTTTACTCTAAATTCACTCTAAAACTATGATTTTGAGGTTATTAGGAATCGTATCGCTCCGTAACTTGGAATATATTTATGATTTATGATCAGAAACGTAAATCTGCAAGAAAATCTGCTTCCAATTTGTTTTCGAGGATTGAGGGCGTCCCCTGGAAAAGATCACATAATATACCTTTATTGCCCTATACTACACCGAACCACCTTTTAATAACATTTCATTTTTCAATAATATTGGAAACTTAAATATTTTGTTTTTATCATAAACCGTGCCGTTGCAGATGTTCGCTTCATATTGATTTTTCAATATAAGAGGAGGATGAACTATATATTATATATTAATTATATTGCGAGGAGGTCATTCACGTTTAAAGAAAGCCATTGGTGTCCGACCAACTGAAGACGAAGTTGCGGGGACATACACAATCATTGCCCCGTATGTTGAGACTGTACCCGGGACCTGTACCGGTTACCGGTAACGTACAGAAAGGGGCGTACCGACCGGGGGGGGGGGGGGGGGGGGGCAGGGGGGTAAGTTGCCCCCCCCCCCCCCCCCCCCCCCCCTCTGGCTCCCAAATACGGGACGCTAAATTCCCAAGACCGGGTCGCTAAATTTGCATAAAGAAAAAAAATAGGACCTAAACACTGAGAAATTGGCATTATTTGTTAACCGTTGTGCTTTTTGAGTCAAAAATGTTGATACCGTGCGAAATTTTTGACCGTGGCTTTTTTTGACCCCCCCCACTTACGTGAAATTCACGAGTTGACTGACTGGGAAAAAATTTGGGGCAACCTTTACGAAAATTTACCGGGAAATTACGCTACTACCGGGACGACATACTTCTGCCCCCCCCCCCCCCCCCCCTGGCTCACATGCCGCGGTACGCGCCTGCGTACAGAGCGGGGAATGGGGCGGTGGTACATCTTTGTAGCGGCAATATAGAAAACAAACAACACTAAACTCCCCTTTCTCTCTTCTATCTCCCCCGGGATCCAGGGGCGTACCGACCGGGGGGCAGGGGGGGCAACTTGCCCCCCCCCCCCCCCTGGCTCCAAATACCGGGACGCTAAATTCGCAATACGCTAAATTTTCATAAGGAAAAGAAAATAGGGCCTAGGCCAGAAAACACTGAGGATTGGGCATTATGTTGATCCTACCCCCCCCCCCCCCCCCCCCACTTACGTGAAATACGAGGTGACTGACTGGGAAACAATTTGGGGCAACCTTTTACGAAAATTTACGCCACTGTCGGGACGACATATACTTGCCCCCCCCCCCCCCCCCCCCCCCCCCCCCTGGCTCACATGCCGCGGTACAGGCCTGCCGGGATCTCCTTCTCCATGTTCTCCTTCTCCTTCTTCTCTTCTTCTTCTCTCTCTCTTCAAAAAGGGTCGCTAGTCATAATTAAAACATTATGACTTTATTATAACTAGCGAAAATGTTTGTAATTTAATGATGGTCCTTATTTTTCAGAGAATTGTAATGAAACGTTGACATTTTCGCACTCAACATTTCGTCATTTTATCTTCTTTCTAGAGCAGCTCGACGTGCGCGTGGCTCATTGTTAAATTTAACATTTGATCCGGGAGTGACGTAGTTAAAGGTGTATGTTCCGATCACTTTTTTGGGTCATGATTTTTTTTCACATCAAGATATTTGATATCAGAAGAATCCCACATTTTTCTCATTATGTCTGTAAAATCTTAGGGCCAGAAATGCTCCATTATAAATAATAGGCTAAAATGTGGTGAAAAGTTACTGCCAAAGGTCCACCAGCCAGTTTAGTAGAGTCATTATCTTGGATTCGTGACCATTTTCTTCCTACCTTAGTTTCTAGTGAATTTGTCAACTAGAACCATTTTAAAAGAAATGAGCTCCCATGCATTCTCAAAAGTGACGGGAACATTCTTTTATAGCGCAAATTCCAAAATGGCCGCCATACAGGGGGCCCAAAAGGGGCGTCAAAGCTTCACCTTTAAAAGGCGTTGGCGACGGCGCGAAGCTTTACCTTTTAAAAATGGCCTTCGGCGGGAAGGTGGGTTGCACTGTGCCCCAGCAGAAACACGCTCTAAGTTTCAATCGGTCAGTTTTGCCGGGTTCTGCCTGTTTCTACTGGGCAAACTTAGCGTTTATTAGCGGTTTACTTGATGTTTTCTATTTTACATGGAAGGTCATCCTTAAATGTGTCACATTCCAAAGTTGAGTTGCATAACTCCAATGGTTCTTATTTTAGAAGCATGAGGTCACAAACTTACCCATAGTGAGTTGTACACAAACTAGTAGAGTAATTATCTTGGATTCCGTGACCATTTCTTCCTATCTTAGTTCTTAGTGAATTCGTCAACTAGAACCATTTTAAAACAAAATGAGCTCCATGCATTTCTCAAAAGTGACGGGAACGTTCTTTTATAGCGCAAATTCCAAAATGGCCGCCATACAGGGGCCCAAAAATTCAAATGACTTTAATTAAGGGACCGTTCATTATTTATGGTGGAGGGGGCGTTGGGTAAACTATAGGGGGGATCATGTAACTTTCATATGTTGAAATAGGGGGGTTATGTAACTTTTTATTCTTGAACAGGGGGGTTGAGAAATTTGTTAAACAACTATAAAGATGGTGTAATTGGAGTGATTTTAGAGGCTTTTTTGGAGTGTAAATGCCATTTTTTTGCGCTTCGCGCATTATTTTCTTAAACATATCGACTTCAAAACTATGAGACGACTTCTGGACAGCAATCGACGATATGGTGGAAAAACATCTATATAATAATCATAAACGGTCGAGACATTAGAGCCACATGATGTATAATGTTACAAAATCCAATTTCATGATTTAAAAATGTGATTTATTGCATGCTTTTCACCTCATCTCTGCTTGCACCAATGCTCTCAAAAGTAGAACGTTTCACTGGATTATACATTTCTGCTCGGAATGTTTTAACTTGTTCGGGTTATAAAGACTAACAAAACCATCCAAAATGTATAGATATAAAGAAAAAAATTCCAACTCGCTACGCTCGCCATTACTAATTTCACACAATAACAAGAAGGGGCATCATAAAATTATTGGCCGTTCAGATAGGGCACAAACTAAATTTGCCAACGTATCCATGAACAAAATTCCAAAGGAAAGACAGCCTAAAGTTGATTTTATTCGGGGGGGGGGGAGGTTGTGTAAAAAACTACTGGGTAGCAGGGGGGGGGGGGGGGGGGGTCATGTAATTTTCCGTTTCAGTTGTAGGGGGGGTTAGGTAATTTAACATACGAGTCTCGAATTTGTCCCAACCCCCCCCCCCCCCCCCCCCCCCCCCCCCCCTCCACCATAAATAATGAACGGTCCCTAAGCTAAAAAGCACATCAAATTGTTCGGCTGAGCTCAAGGATTCCGAAAAAGTATAGTTTGCTATACTTACGTTGTTTGGGTAACGAGTTATAGGGTAAAACGTAAAAACTCAAACTTGGAATGTGACACATTTAAGGATGACCTTCCATGTAAAATAGAAAACATCAAGTTGAAAATCAGGCCAGCAATCAGAACATCTACTTTTAACTTACGACACATTATTCTACGAAAAACGAATAACGTCATATTTTTCTCTCTGATTTATTAAATGGTAAACACTTGGCGAATGCGACAAATATTATTTAAGTGGGACGATGTTAATTTGCTATTCTCATCTTACTCTCTAGAGCGTGTTTCTGCTGGGAATAAACCGCTAATAAACGCTAAGTTTGCCCAGTAGAACAGCAGAACCCGGCAAAACTGACCGATTGAAACTTAGAGCGTGTTTCTGCTGGGGCACAGTGCAACCCAACTTCCCGCCGAAGGCCATTTTTAAAAAGGTAAAGCTTCGCGCCGTCGCCAAAGCCCTTTTTAAAGGTGAAGCTTTGACGCCGTCGGCGAAGCCGCCGAGCCAGAAAAAAAACCACCTTCCCGCCGAAGGCCATTTTTAAAAGGTAAAGCTTTGCGCCATCGCCGAAGCCCTTTTAAAAAGGTGAAGCTTTGACGCCGTCGGCGAAGCCCTTTTAAAAAGGTGAAGCTTTGACGCCGTCGGCGACGCCGCCGAAAGCCAGAAAAAAAAACCACCTTCCCGCCGAAGGCCATTTTTAAAAAGGTAACTTGAGCTTCGCGCCGTCGCCGAAGTCATTTTTTAAAAGGTTCGCGCCGTTGCCAAATGGTGGGTATTCTAAAGTTTAGCCCTATTCTATTCTATTCTATTCTATTCTATTCGATTCTATTCTATTCTATTCTATTCTAGTCTAGTCTAGTCTAGTCTAGTCTAGTCTAGTCTAGTTAGCTAGTCTAGTCAGTCTAGTCTAGTCTAGTCTATTCTGTTCTTAAAATTGATCAAATGTTTCTGAGGACTTGCTTTCAAACGTGTGTTGAATAGTAAACACGATATTAAACGTTGGAAAGAGGGCGCTATAACCACTTTGCCTGTATCAGCAGACGACGTTGGATACGAACGGCGTTAATTTTGAATTTCCGTTGGTTTCAATGTAACAATGGATTTTGATATAAAACCATGATTTTGAAGTAATTAAGAATCGTATCGCCAGTAACTTGGAATGTATGTACGATTTATGATCAGAAATGTAAAATTGCAAGAAAAGCTACTTTCAATTTTTGTTTCGATGTTGAGGGCGTTCCCTGGAAAGATCACATAATATACCTCATTAACCTGAATATTCGTGAATACGCCCGTGTCCACCGTCTTCTGTGTATCAGAACAACTGAGAGCTTGCAAGCAGGGAAGAAGAAGATCAGACTTTTAAATACCAGAATAATATTTTCTTTTCTTCATTACAACATGGCTGCCGATTCTCAGATCATAATATTATAGACATATTATCGCTATAAGCCTGTAATATTATATGGAATCCTGGTTCTGAATAAGATATTTCAGCACCCTTTAGAGACAGATGGGTGATACTTAAAAAGTAGTAATAACACAAAAATGTGTAAAATATTAAGCCTAAATAGTCCATGACTAGGTTCAAACCATGACAAAATGCTCGTGCGTAAAACTTTTAAAGGTCAAATGAGGGGATTTGTTGGTCAAAATCACATTCCAACTCGCTCGACGTCACTGGTTG